>JARQZK010000729.1:1352500-1410000 GCA_030704885.1 Cynegetis impunctata
CCCCCTTTACATAAATGAGAATAGACGATACACATGTCATAATCCATTCTTAACATACCACTGGTATTTCATTAGTTGGCCGATGCAATTGGTCACACGTTGACCGAATATCATGGAAAATGCAGCCAAAGCTGCGAATAATTCATTGCCGGTGAAATCCAGAGTCGTATACGACAAGGATTATGAAGTATTTAATCAATGGAAGTTGCTTCAGTTATCCTCGTACAGTGAGCGGGCGTTATGATCCATAATGCCCGCTCATAACTCACTAGGGCATAATGAGTGTATTTATAGCAACCGCTTCTAAGTGAAAGAATATATATTAATAGTATTAGTGCCCACACTAATAGAGCCTATAATCAATAGAATAAACAGACTCAGCAAAAAATTCATCTCTCTCATAAATAGAAATATCATCCAACCAGTTCTCCATCAGTACAACATTGATAATCCACCGAGAAGGAGGCGGCAGGTTATCCCTCTGTTCGAACACCTATGTGCACTCTAACACAAAAATAAACTTGAACTATGCGAAACAAATAAAAATATTACTAAGTATAAAATTACTGTAACTGACTGGAAGACTTGGGTCGATAGTCCTTTGGAAGTTTCCAATAAATATTATCTCTCTCTCTCTAGTATTAGTGAGAGACAATTTGGGTTTCAGGAAGTTAAAAGTACAGTGGATGTTTGAGGTCTCGAATGAAATTATTCAGAACCTTGATTCTGGAAAAAAAAAATATTGGCGTCTTTCTAGATTATCGAAGGCGTTTGACACGATGCACCATAACAAACTCCTACATGTGCTGAATGTTATGGAGTACGAGGTACTGTGTTGTAGATAAGTAAAAATCGGTGTACCACAGGGTAATGTCTTGGGTCCTGTGTTGTTTTTTGCATTTGCGATTTCTCTTTGAAAATGCGAGTTCTGCTGCTCACGAGTTTTTGTTTATATTTTTCAACATTGTTTTAGAGGGTAGAGATAAAATATACTCCAATCGCTTCTAAAGATAATAATGCTCAATTATTCGAAATCTAGCTTCTACTTGAAGGTACTTACGAACATCAAAAATCATCCTCCTAGTTTGACTTTAGATGTGAAACTACAGATTCAAAAAACATCAAAGTTGTAATGATATTCTATTTTGTTCACTCAAACTTTTCTAGGGCCAACTAGATATTCAATCCCTCCCTCCATCAGTTTCAATTAAACGTTATGATGTCAATATATTTTCAAATATGTTTCGTTGAAAATATCGTTAATAAAAAAATTGATTCTCTCAATTCAAAATTCATTTTTATTTTGTTTCATTAATCACTGATCATTCATATTACAAAAAGAAATCCATGAAATATCTTTATAACTCTCTCAAAGAGTCAAAACTAATGTGGGAAACATTAATGGGTATCTTTTTACAATCTGAAGATTCAGTTACATATGTGAACACCTTATTTTCAGTGATAAATTCACTCGACCAGTTTTGTTTACAATTCACAAGTGGCTGTAGATGATAAGACGAATAAAAACACATTTCTCAGGGTTGAATTTATTTCATATGGCCAAGAAGTGAAGGGAACTAAAGAAATCAACTCCCTTGTTTCGATTTATAGTGTTTGTTTTGGGTTTACATCAAATAACGTATAAAGCAACGGAAGGTATGAACTGTTTCTTTTCTCATTTCAGTTTTATACAAATAAGTTATAATTACGGTGTAGATGAAGCTGTTTTGTAGACCGTTGGGGGTTTCTGTTTGAATATCTCAACAAATTAAACATATTTTAGGCGCCACTCGGGAATGCATCTCACAAAAATGAATTGTCTATTTGCATAATTAGCAAACATGCCTCATACAATTTCACAAGAAGTATGGTAGAGATAGTTTAAAATTGAAATACCAAGCTTATTTGTTAGTCGGATATCAATACTTTATCAATATATTATTATTTATAAGTTATTTTCCTTAGAATTTTTTTGACAAAAAGATTTCATTTATTACGAAATTGTAGACTTTTTATCATAAAATTCGTTATATTCTCTATATATTGACCAGAGCAAAGCTATTATGGCATTAATAAACTTAAAGTTATTGAAAATGAGCCGTAGGCGAGTTATGATATCTCTCAACTGCCCAAAAGAGACTTTATGTTCAGGTTATATAGATATCTACATTATTTTTTTCAACAATTTGTTTTTTTTTTGGAGTTTATTCCTTAAGAAACGACAATTTACTTCTTTAGGGTATACTGGCAACAGTTGATGCATGTAAAGGTAAGGGGGCATCCATTATGAGGTGTTTAGGAGGGAGGAAAATCTTACTCAATCCACGTGGGGGGAGGGAATGGTCTCGTCAAATATCACGTAATTTTTTTCCGCAAGAAACAGTATAAAATTGCTAGAAAACTGGGTTAACAAATAAGTAAAAAATGTTTCTCCACTAAAATCTTTCATAAAAATATTCATCATGGTTGAATTTGATGGAAGATTTATAAACTATAAATAAATTCATTTGGTTGGAAACAATTCATTCTCTTATGAAATATGAAAAAGTATTTTCCTAACATTATTCTTTAACTATCAGTAAATATTTTTTTTTGGAGTAGGTAAATATTTCTTTTTTTTTTTTTTTAAACTCGAGGGACCTACAGTTTAACGCCGGTTCCGAACGGCCAATGGGCTTGTAAACAATGTACATTACCCAACACTCAATCCAATAATTAGAACCACTAAATTCAGGACATACACAACGCCCAAGAGCAAGGTGGGACTCGAACCCACATCCTCGGTCAACAAACGGTACAAGGCGGTACTCGCTCACCGCTGGTCTACCGAGGCCCCCTAAATATTTTTTCTTCATATACGGTACGATGTGAATATTATTCATAAAAAAATAATGCCATAACCTTCCATAATAAACATACGATGCACTATTAATTTTCACTAAAAAAACTTATTACAAACATTGTTCTATTTTTTTTTTTTTTTTTTTTAATTTCAAATAACCGCACTAACCCTTTGGATTATAGGCGGTGGAGTTGATACATAATATTTATAATTTCCTAATTAAATCTAAGTTTTGCAAAAATACAATGATTTTGTTACTATTACTATAAAGTAACATTTCTTTTAAGTTAGAGGATATGTTAAATGTGTCTCTTTGAATTTGGAGTAAAGGGCACTGCACTATAATATGTTTCACTGTTAGTTGAGCTCCGCACATATCACAAGTTGGTTCATTTTGTCTAGACAGCAAGTATTCATGTGTGAGCTTAGTGTGTCCTAGGCGTAGTCGAGTCATTATCACTTGTTCTCTTCTTTTCGTTAATTGATTTTGCCAAGGTCCCACGTTCGGTTTGATTTCTTGTAGTTTCGATTGTGAGGCCTGCCATTCAGTGTTCCAAGCGTTCTTAATCTTATTTTTGATGAAGGATTTCATATCAATTGAAGGAGTGTATTGCAGCGCTGCCTGGTTCGGGTTATTGATTGCTTCTCGAGAATTTTTATCAGCCGATTCATTTCCACTTATTCCTATATGCGAAGGTACCCAAAGCAGTATTACTTCTTTGTTCAATATTTGGATAGTGAGAAGTTCTCTTTTGATCAGTCTTGCTATCAGGTGGTTTACATATATTCGGCGAAGTAATTGTAGAGAGCTTAATGAATCTGATATAATTATGAATTTTTCAGATATGCTCGATTTCGAGTGCCTTAGAGCTTGGAGAATTGCGAACAGTTCTCCTGTGAGAATTGAATTGGTCTCCGGTAGCTTATAGGTTAGGGTAGCTTCAGGTGTAACAACTGCAGCTCCTACTCCAGACTCTGTTTTGGATGCATCTGTGTATATTTCAATGAATCCTTGATGATGTTGTAGGATTTCACGAAAGTTTTGGATTATAACTTGTGTGTTTGTATAAATTTTATTAAATCGGGTTAGGTGGGTGTTAATTATTGGTTGGTGTATCTGCCAAGGGGGAGGGGTGTTTAGGTTCATGGGGTAGAGAGGTGGGAATTTCTGCATTTGAAGTGGCCTCATGTACCTGCGAATCCTTTCATAGAAAGGTGGGTCGGTCCTAGGTTTCTCGTAAGCTGCTAGGAAGCATGTGGTTATTGTGTTTCTTTTTTTTTGCACTCTTCAATAGCATACTTCCGTCATTTGAAAATCATCAAAAATGACACATTCTTGATATAAGTATTATATATATATATATATATATATATATATATATATATATATATATATATATATATATATATATATATATATATATATACAGGGTGATTCATTAAGGGTGGCGACCGGCCGTATCTCGGAAACCGTATGTACTAGAATTTGGGGAAAAAAATTCTTATATGAAAATCTGCCCTAGAAAATGGATTAAAAAGTTTTTGAGTCCATAGTTTTCCGCTAGGTGGCGCAATCTACCACTTATAAAATATAATTGGATTTTTTACGAAATATTTTCCAATTTAGGCTGGTAAAAAATATCAACTTTAGAAACTACTGACCTAATTCAACAACTTTTGTTAAAGTCATTTTTTTGGATTACCTATTCTGAAATGGTGGGGGAAGTTCTCTTTCTTTGACATAAAGAAGACTGTAACTCCATAATGCATGAACCGATTTTCGAAAACGTAGTTTCTATGCAAAGAGTATTGAATGTAGATTTCAGTTACAAATAACAAAAACACTTTTAATTTTGCAATCGGCAACTAGAGGGTGTTATGTAACACCTAGCTCTATTTATGATTTTTTTTTGGGAAATTTCAAATGCAATGCTATAAATCTAACTAGCTAAGAAAAAGCCAAATTTGATGACCTATTGACCTGTCAAAACCGCGACCTAATATCTCTTTTCATTCCAAAGATATTGGCATTTTTTGATGAGTGTTGATGATTGTTGTCTCGCCCTGTAGGGTGGAAGAGAAATTATGTTGCTAAAATTAATTTGAAAAAAAAACCAAGTAGAAACGCATCATGAAAATATTTACTAACATTACATAATGAAACAAAACTAGTCCGGTCAAATTAGACCAAAAAAATAGGAGTGAAGTTACAAAAATTCGCACCCAGCTGAAAATTGTTAGGATTGCTGAAAACACCATCATAAATGAAATCTAAAAAGCCCTCATCGATCTGATACATGCAAAAACATTTACTCAGGGTCGAATGTCACAAAAAAGGTTTTTTTGCGATTTTCAGCAAAGCAGTAAGTTTTATCATGGAATTAGTCTAGACAAAAATTGTAAAACACCTAATTATCTATAAAAAATATTTGAATAATTTTTTTCTTCAGAGCCACCGTTTTTGAGATCAACGATTCAGAAAATTGCAAGAAATGCAAAATAACACTAGCTCATAGGTGGCGTTGAAACGTGCATATTATGACGATTACAATTCTTTCAACTTTTTGAATCGTTATATCTCGAAAACGGCGACTCTTAGAAGAAAAAGTATTTTGAAATTCTTTATAGATAATCATCTGATCTTGTCTCATTCTGTCTGGGCTAATTTCATGCTGTTGTGAAATAGTATGATGAGGATGCATTTTATAATCCTTTAATATTCTTGGCACCAAAGAATTATTCAATCCTAGATCTCTTGCAATTTTTCGAATAACAAATGTGGTTCAGACTTAACTAACGCTAATACGTTAATAACATTTTCTTCATTGCGACTTCTACGTATCCTATTTCTTAATGCGATAGGTTGAACATTGCCGGTTTCTCGCAATCTTTGTGCCAATCCTTCGAATAAAACCCGAGAATGACACCGTCTTTCCGGATATCGTATAGCATACAGCAATTACTTCATTTTGTAGACTTTCAAAATATACACTGAGCATATCATATGCCTCTTCATTTGAATAAAAAGGCATTATAAAAGAGTTAGTTTGCAAACAGTCAGAATAAATTTGTCAGCAATAAAAACTTAAAACTAAACAATCATAAAACATTAGTGTCATTTCCATAGGTAACTTGCTGACTTTTGAAACATCTCTCAACAGTTTAACATCATTCTCAAATTTTGCAGCGCGTCCATGAACATAAAACTATAAGAGACCGTTTGAGAGATTTGGGATTGAATTTTTACCCGAAAATTTTCATCCGAAATAGTTCAAAGCATAATGCTGGCAAGCATTTTGAGTAATTAAAATAATGAGATAGTGGGAGCGTTTTGTAAATTTCTGTTATGAGAAGCTCCCTTAGTTTTGTTTCATTATGTAATGTTAATAAATATTTTTGTGATGCGTTTCAATTTGTTCTTTTATTTTCAAAACAATTTTAGCAACATAATTTCTCTTCCACCTTACAGGGCGAGCCAACAATCACCAACACTCATCAAAAAATGCCAATATCTTTGGAATGAAAAAAGATATCAGTTCGCGGTTTTGACTTTTTGTTAGCTAGTAAGATTTATAGCATTGCATTCGAAATTTTTCAAAAAAAATCATAAATAGAGCTAGGTGTTACATAACGCCCTCTAGTTGCCGATTGCAAAATTAAAAGTGTTTTTGTTATTAGTTACTAAAATCTACATTCAATACTCTTTGCATAGAGTCTACGTTTTCGAAAATCGGTTCATGCGTTATGGAGTTACAGTCTTTTTTATGTCCAAGCTGGAGAACTTCCCCCACCATTCCAGAATAGGTAATACAGAAAAATGATTCTAACAAAAGTTGTAGAATTAGGACAGTAGTTTCTAAATTTGATATTTTAAACCAGCCTGAATTGGGGAATATTTCGTAAAAATCCAGTTATATTTTATAAGTGGTAGATTGCGCCACCTTGCGGAAAACTATGGACTCAAAAACATTTTTAATCAATTTTTAGGGCAGATTTTCATATAAGAATTCTTTTCCCCAAATTCTAGGACATACGGTTTCCGAAATACGGCCGGTCGTCACCCTTAATGAATCACCATGTATATATATATATATATATATATATATATATATATATATATATATATATATATATATATATATATATATATATATATTTATATATATATATATATATATATATATATATATATATATATATATATAATATCTTGATAATTTTTAGCAATAACATATATATATATATATATATATATATATATATATATATATATATATATCATCATATGCAGCTATGGTATACCGTTAAGTACGGTGCAGCCTCCTCGCATATCCTTCCTTCATTCTTGCCCATGTATTACGTTGTTGAGCAGCTTGATACCACTTTGTTCCTGCTTTTTTCCTGATATCATAATGCCATCTTATATTGGGGCGCCTCTTTGGCCTTTTGACGCCTCTTGGGTACCACTGTGTTGTCCTTATGGTCCATCTATTGTCGGTCCTTCTCGCTAGGTGCCCTGCCCATTGCCATTTGAGGGATTTTATTCTGTGGATGACGTCTATTACCTGGGTCTTTCCTCTAATCCACTCTATTGTCTTACGGTCCCTCTTTGCTATGCCGAGCATACACCGCTCCATAGACCTTTGTGCAACCTGGAGTTTCCTTATGAACTCTTGCTTTAGTGAGGAGGTTTCACAGCCGTACGTCATGACTGGTATTATCAGCTGATCGAAGGCTCGCTTCTTTAGGCGGAGTGGCATTCTTGATTTAAAGATGATTGAATTTTGTCCGAATGATTTCCATGCCAATTTTATTCTTCTGTTGATTTCCGGAAGTAGTGAACAAGACTTATGTATTAATTGTCCCAGGTATATGTATTCGTCCACTACTTCAAGTATGGTATCGCTGACCGTGATATCGTGATTTTCTACCATTTCATTGTACATGACTTTCGTTTTGTTCAAGTTCATCTTTAGACCTACTTCATTGCTCACTATGTTAAGCTCGTTGATCTGTTGTTGTAGTTCTGCAGGGCTGTTCGCGATTAGGACAATGTCGTCAGCGAATCTTAGATGGTTCAGATATTCTCCATTTATCTTCAGACCTCTTCCGTTACAGTCCAATTTTTGGAAGATGTTCTCCAAGGTGGGGTTCCATCGTATATACTTACTCTAGCTCTAGCCTCTTTGTATATGTTGGCCAGAGTTTCTATTTACTGACTGTCGACACCTTGATGGGTGAGGGCTTCAATTACTGCTTTGGGGTATATCGAGTCGAATGCCTTCTCGAAGTCTATGGAGGCTAGTGCTTATGGTAGCTCGTAAGATTGTGGATGTGGTCAATTGTACTGAAGCCACTTCTAAAGCCAGCTTGTTCCCGTGGTTGTTCATCATCTAATATTTTCTGTGTTCTATTAGTTATGATTTTTGAGAAGATTTTATAGATTATCGACAGTAGGCTTATTGGTCTGTAGTTCCTTATATCTTCCTTACTGCAATTCTTGTGAATCAGTATTATGTTTGCGCTGTTCCACTGCTGCGATATTTTCCGTGTTCTTAGGCAGTTGGTGTAGATACCTGCTAATATCTTCCAGGTTTTCTTACCCGCATATTTAAGCATTTCTGCAACTACACCATCGTTTCCTGCTGCCTTGCCATTTTTCAGGTCTATTAGCGCCATCTCCACTTCTTCCATGAGAACTTCTGGGACATGATCTTCTTGTTGTGTCGTTACTTCTTCCACCATATTTTGTAGGGCCTCATATAGCTCAGTGTAGAATTTGGTGACCAGATCAATTATCTTTTTTTCACTTGTAACTCTGGAGCTACCTTCCTCCAGTGCAATTTTCTGTCTCTTTCCTATCACTAGGGCTCTTTTTGCCTTCTTATAACTATTTCTGTTTTCGATTGCTCTCTCCACTAGTCCTTCGTTGTATCTTTTTATGTCTTCCTTCATTTTCTTCCGTATAGTCTTACACAATTCAGAGTACTCAATTCTGTCTCTGCCTGTAGATCTCTTCATTTCTCTATGCTTTTTCAATAGTACCTTGGTTTCTGCAGAGAGTTTCTTATGTTGGTTTGTTTCTCTTGGACCTCCTATTTTCTTGGCACAGTTCAGGACGGTGTCCATCAGTTGCGAGCTGTCTTCTTGCTCCTGCAATTTTTCATCCAGTAGTCTCTCATATTGTTCGGAGTTCTCCTTCAATATGCTGGCGTCCACTCCGCATGCCATCGGTTTCTTGACTAGCCTCATTCTTTCCAGTTTTGTGTTCAGAGTTATTCTTGCCCTCAGGAGTCGGTGGTCACTCCCTGATCTGAATTTATTAAGAGCACTTACATCTTGGACTGTATATATCTTGTTAGTTAAGATGTAATCTATTTCATTCATTGTAACTGCATTGGGAGCTTTCCATGTCCATTTTCTATTAGGGTTTTTCTTGAAGAATGAGTTGGCTATGGACATGTTCTTATAGTGAGCATATTGCACCAGTCTTTCTCCTCTCTCGTTTCTGTCACCAAATCCGAAGTTGCCACATGTAGTTCTTCGTCTTTTCTTTTTCCGACCTTCGCATTGAAATTCTATATATATATATATATATATATATATATATATATATATATATATATATATATATATATATATATATATATATATATATATATATATATATATTATAGTTATATATATATATATATATATATATATATATATATATATATATATATATATATATATATATATGTATACATCCATTCAATTAGTCGCATCGTTTACGTAATTTAACTATTTTACAGACGATTTTTATAGAGTTTTTATGTTCTTTATGTCTGCTAGGTATCGAAGTAGTCTTACATCGAACCTTTTAAAGTATCTAGAATCACAATATGTTTGTATTATAGTAAGGGTCTATCTATAAATTACGTCAAACGAATTTGATAATTTTTAGAGTCCTCCCTCGCCCTTGCTACAGGTGGTCACATTTTGTGGCACCCTCGCCCTTTGCGTGACGTCACAAATTTCAGAATTTTCGTTAGAGGTGAAGTTTACAGTTTGAATAGTTTAGATTTATATATGTGACGTCACGAAGATAATTGCTTCATTCCCCCTTTTCTCCCCATAGCACTTTGTTAACCCTTTCACCCTCTTAACGTTTGTCGTAATTTATAGATGGCAATAAACAAAGTTACATGAATTTTCTAATATTTTCCTAATTTTATTGGGTATAAAAATGGTAACGGGCCACTATTTTTATTTTAGTTTCAGTTGTGTTAAAAATATACTGATGAACAATTCAAGTGTGTATTCTGTAGGTACGTATCAGAGAAAATATCAAATATAATAGCGTAGCTTATATCGAAAATTCAATTAAAGAACTCAATCATTTTCATTCAATCAAAACAACAACATTGCTTACCGTACCAGAAATAATATAAAGAATAATAAATCAAAAGTTCACAAAAATGAATCAGGAAAGTATAAAATTAATTGTGGCGATTGTGATAAGTTTTACATTGGTATAACTTTCAGACCAGAATTTCAGATCACAAACGTAGCTTTTTCAATCAAAATTCGGATTCATATTATGCAAACCTTTTAATACAAGAAAATCATACATTCAATTTTGACTTTAAAGTATTAAATGCTGAAAATAAGAGAATTTAACTAAATTTCCTAGAATTATACAGATTAATAAATACAAACATTTAGGTCTTCTGGCGCTACTATCAAAAGTTGTAATTCTTGGAGCACCTAATGTTGTGGAAGCTGGACTTCAAGATGATGCTGTACCAAGTGCTGCACTTGATAATAATTATTATGCTTTAGATGAGGTAGGTAATTTTGTGAATTTAGTTTTATTGCTGAATATTGAGGTAAAATAACAAAAATTATCTTACAGTATGTTCCAACTACATCACAACAAAGCAATGAGGAAAATGTCAATGCCAATGAAAGTGAAACATTTACAGTACAGGTATCAATAAAAATATATATAAAAAGTAGTTTTATACAATGTAAAATCATTTTCAGGAGACAATATCTCATGTTAAGGAAAAAAAAGGTATTTACACTCCTTTTGTTAAGAGCATCAAGAGCACCAGAAATTCAAGGAGAGCAGATCCCTTGAAAGATTTAACAAGTCTTCATGTGGAGTGCTTGAAAGACTTAGCACAGTCTAACAATAATATGGCTGCTTCTATTTCACAGTTAGCGAAGCCATTTTCTAAAAGAAACAGCTACAGGAGTCCTGTTAATAATTTGAGATTTTAATAGACGTTTTAATTTAGATTTTCCTTACTTCATATTCATGTGTACTATTTAAAAGCTAGTCCTAACCAATGTGTATTTTTATTTATAGGAAACTTTGGTGATTTTGTTTTTTATTTATGTTTTTTTTTATAATCGGTTTACTTCCTATAGGTTACTAGTTATATATTTTATTTCAAATCTAGTCCTAACCAATCAGTATTTTTATTTATTGGTATGTTTTTTTATAATCGGTTTACTTCCTATGAGTTACTAGTTATATATCGTATTTCAAAACTAGTCTTAACCAATTGTGATTTTTATTTAAAGGAATATTTTGTTTCAAACCTAGTTTTAACTAATAACTGTGATTTTTTAAAACTTTTTTTAAAATGAAATACCAATATTTTCAGTGAGGCCTTTTTATTTAATCAGTATATTTAGTTATACAAAAAATTTTTGAGTGATATTGTTACGAATTTGCATTCCAGCCTGTAACCATTGGTTTCCAATAACATTTAAATTTGGTCTATTTTGTGCTACATTATCATTAATTAATAAGACATCAAATATCAAAGCCATTTCTATATTATTCACTTGAATTTAAATCGATTCGGTTGTATTTGTTAAAGTTTCCACTATCAAAAATGTTTTAAAGTCTTACTCTATATAGGGTTTAAATTTTAACATATATCGGCTAAAATTAAGCGTCTTCCGTTAATATTTTAAAGCTTATGATGCATACAGAATAGTAAAATGAAGTTAGCGGATAGTTTAATTTTTAACCATGCTTTAAAATTTAACAGTTGTTTACAGAATTGGCCCTATATGCTGGGTTAATTCATCTTAGAATTACTCAGAAATTTGTTAACCGAATTAAGTTTCTGTGAATTACTGCTGCTGCTTTATGTTTCAGGTTACTTTATGATGTGAACTTGTATCTATATGGGGTGAAGCGAAAAGTGGAAACGATATGAGTCGAGTACTTAAATCATCATTGTTGTGTTTTATCTTAATTGGGGATTAATATTGTCAGAATGTTTTTAGCACGAATGAGCTGTTAGCATTACGTGGAATAATGTCAAAACATCCAAAGTGACAGACAGGGTGATGTGAAGTGGACTAAAAGCGATAAGATAATTTTTCGTATTCACATAGGACATGATATTATGTGAATTGGCACTTGTGTAATTCTTCAGTTTTCATATAATAAATTTGAAGTTTATTAACTGTAATAAAAAATCGAGAATTGTGGAATCCTTAGTTTTAATTTTAGCAATTTTCAGGGTTCCGTACTTCGAAAGGGAAAAACGGAACCCTAATAGGATCACTTTGTTGTCCGTCTGTCTGTCAAGACCCTTTCTCTCAGGAACGCGTAGAGGTATCAAGCTGGAATTTATAACAAATACTCAAGTCTACTGTCCCTTGTACCCTTACAGGGTACTCAGAATCTTGGAATTTGGTATGAAGCAACGTCTTTTAGCATAGATACGAAAACCGTAAATTTTCAGTTACAAAAAAAACTTGTAGGGTGCGCGAGTCCAACTCGCACTTGGTCGGTTTTTTTCATGAATGTTGGATTTGAACTTCTTGAAAAAGTGTAACACGTAATGGAGAGACGATCCATGTACTTCCCAACTCCACGTCGTTTTTCGGCAACCGTCAGGAACAGTCAAGTTATGATACACGTTTCTAATTTTTGCACACCCAAAGTCCCTCTAAATTGAGGTAGAAGGTTGAAATTTGGTACGTGGATTGAATTGAGGTTAGGGCACGGTCATTTGGAAATCTAAACTTTTTTCCTAGACGCCGCCTTTTTGATGTACTAGAGAATTTTATACTCTTTCATGGTTTTTGAAATTTTACGTACCTTCACGGCTCCTATAGATTGAGTTCATTGAAATTTTGTTGATTGAGTTGATATTAGGGACATCAAATTGACTTAAAGGGTTAAGAACACATTTCTTGAGTATTTGATTAGGTAATTTCAAATAATGCTTTACCGTCACAAAAGAACATAGTGATTAGAAAATACTTTAAACGGCCTGTCAACAGCTTTTTTGTCGTTAAGACTACGCAACTCAATTGCGCGCAATTCTGAGTTACAAGGTTTACCATCGTTCTTGTTTCGTTAGGTGATTGTAAACTTATTGTACGAGCATTTCTTTGCCAATTCTGGATATCCAGTTCAAAGTAACTCTATGATGACGTTTATCAAAATCTTCATCAGTTGGAGACAATTTCTCTAGTTTCACAGAAAAATAAATTGATGAGAAAACAATTCAAAACGTAGTAAGTGTCAGTTTAGTTCAAGAGACTATCAACATCAAAAAATCTTTCTGTCGTTTGGACTACGCCACTCAATTGTGCTGACTTTTGACGTAGGAAGTCTGCGACCTTTCTTTCGAGAATTACTTGAAGATCATCGCTTTGAGTATTTGATTAGGTAATTTTTAATCTATTGTACGAATATTTCTTTACTGCTTTTGGTATCCACTATGAAGAAAAGATGATAGCGTTGCTATAGTGATGCAATAAGGGCTCTGATGGCGTGTAGAAGACTATCTGGTAATAATTGCGGCTGTAACCTTAAAATACTTCGATGGATGTACGTCATGATTGAGGGACTAATAATTACTTATGGAGTAGTAGTCTGGCATGCCAAAGCAGGTCTGCAAGATCCAAATAATATCTGGATCTCAGTGAATAGTATATTATTTTATAAGGAGGAGAAGTGTCACTTTTCATGGCGAGCTTGAGCTTATAATAGGTAATTGAAAGCGAGCCATGAAAAGTCACTTCTACTCCGAATGAAATATGTTATTTTATTTTCAAACCTTTTGAAATTCATAAAAATCTGAATATCCATTTTTGGATCGATTCACATTTACGCACATAATTCTATCCACTTACGATCGTTAAGAATTATGGAACATTTTCCTAGTTACGGTTGCCACACAAAATTGATTCTGACAGATATACTTAAAGTAAAATAATATTGATAGTTATAATTCGCAACCTGGTGAGAAGTGGTTTAAAGTGAAAATGTCTTCAGAAATTGAGGTTTTGGCCAAAGAAGCAGAGTCTACCCTTGGACCGTCGAAGTCTATTGAAAAATATTCTGCAGCATATGATCACTTCGTGAATTGGTGCAATTCGAAAAATGTGACAGTTTACCAAGAGAATTCGCTTCTAGCATATTTCAATTCAATAGCTAGAGAAAAAAAATGGAAATCCTCTACTTTGTGGGCCCGATATTCAATGATAAAGTCGCAACTAGCGATCAAACATGAAATAGATATTGGTAAATATCTGAAGTTGCGCATATTTTTGAAAAAGTCCAATCAAGGATATCTTCCAAAAAAATCAAGAGTTTTTTCTAAGGAAGAGTTCGAACGTTTTCTCTTCGAAGCACCGGATGATTCATATTTAGGATTAAAGGTAACTATCATATTTAAAGTAATTTTAATTTTGTATTTTTGATCACGTGGTTGTTTCAGATTGTTTTATTATTCGGAATAGCTGGTGCCTGCAGATGTGACGAAATGGTGAAAATGAAAAGTACAGATATCGAAGATAAGGGAAATATATAATCAATATTCCTGATCGTGAAATGAGAAAAGTTCGAACATTCACAGTTAGCGGGGAGAATAATCTAAATATTTATCGGAGATACACTGCGTTGAGACCAAAAGATTTCGTTGAAAATAGATTTTTTTTGAAATATCAATCTGGAAAATGCTACAGAGCTGTGATGGGAATACATGGTATAGGAAGTGTTCCAAGAAAGGTTGCCACTTTTTTGCAATTGAATCATCCAAGCGAATACACAGGTCATTCATTGAGGCGAACTTCTGCTACACTACTTATAGATGGAGGAGCCAACATTGAGTCTTTGAAACGACACGGAGGTTGGAAGTCAAGTAGTATAGCAGAAGGCTATATCGAGGATTCTCTGCGAAATAAGAATGACATTGCTGGTAGGATATTGAGCGTCAACGAATTCCCTGGAACCAGCAACTCAGATTACTCTATTGAGGCATCAGCTTTTGAACAGAATCCGAGACAGAATCCTACCAGTTCATTATTAGATGGTTTTAATTTTCAAAATGCAACATTGACCAATTGTACATTCAATGTAACTTTAACGAATAAAAATGACGTTTGATTTGGAGAATTTTTTGTTCGTGGTTACCAATTCATCTTTGCATCTTTTCCTGCCGCCGGCCGGAGAAGTGTTGCATAGCAACACTTCTCCGCCTTGGCGGAGAAATAGAACTTTTCGATGATCCTGTCATTCGAGAAATGACGTTTATCGTACGTTTGAAAATAAAATAAATTACACCTCCTCACTAGCTTCCTTACAGGACACTGTCTCCTCGGGAAGCATCTGATGAGATTAGGTTTATCAGAAACTAACGAGTGTAGATTATGTGGGGGGGAGGAAGAAACTCCTGATCACCTGGTTACAGAATGCCTCGCCATTCAAGCCAACGAAAGGAATTCTCTGGTCAAGAAACTTATAGGAATGAGGACATAACCTCCTTGAAGTCTTCCAAGATATTGGAGTTTAATAATACTTTATAGCTAGAAGGCGAGCTGTAGGTAGATGGCGTAGTACAGAAAACAGCTCTGATGAGGGGTACAATAGACGCAGTGCAACAAAACCCCATATTAAATAAATGAACAAAAGTTCAAAATTAACTATTTGGTAAAGTCATAGTCTTTATCGATTGGAGACAAATTCTCTAGTTTCACAGAAGAGGACAGTGATGGTAAAAAACGTTAAACCGTAGTAAGTAACAGTTTACATCAAAAAGACAGATTTCTGTAGTTTGATCTAGGCCGCTGAATTGTGCTGACTTTTTCCGTACAAGGTTTGCCACTTTTCTTTCTCGAGTTACTGGAAGGCCACATTCTTCGAGTATGTCATTGGGTAATTTCGAATCTATTTGACGAATATTTCTTTACCGTTTCACGATATAAAGTATGAACAAAGTTTTTTTCGAGAATTACTTGAGGTTCACATTTTTGTATTTCATTAGGTAATTGTTAACTTATTTTTTAAATATTTCTTTGGCGTTTCTTGATATCCAGTATGAACAAAGCAACAAAATTAACTCTATGATAAAGTCTATCCTAATCTTCATCAATTGGAGACAAATTCTCTAGTTTCACATAATAAGACAGTGAAAAAAACTACGTTCTATTTTTCTATTTAAAACCTCTCTATCGGGAGGGTAAGATGGGCCAGCTGCTATGGCTATTTTGCCCAATACAAATCGTCTTGGGCCGGGTCTCTGTTACCAGAGGTCTTGGATTATACCAATACCCGGCTTGCTTGTTTCAAAATTTTATTTTAAACACTTATATTCACAATATCACATAACATTTTATTGGCACACACGTGGTTCTGATTTAACCTCTAAATCTTGGGATTCAGAGGTTAAGCGTGTGTTCAGTGTGACGCTCAACCTCTGAATCCAAAACCTACGTTAAACCGTAGTAAGTGTCAGTTTAGTTCAAGAGACTGTCAACATCAAAGGGACTTCCTGTTATTTGGTCTACGCCGCTGAATTGTGCCGACTTTTGTCGCACAAGGTCTGCACGCTATTATTTCTAGAACAACTCAAACGTCACATTTTTCGAGTATTTCACTACGCCATTTCTCATCCATTGTACATACGGACATCTCATTGCCTATCGCTAAATCCAGTTTCCATAAAAGTTATCTACTTACAGCGGCCTTTAAGACATCTGTCACATTTCTGTCGCACCGCCAGGCCTGTGTACCCATTTGTATGCGGCCACTTATCAATAAATGCAAATGCAAAATTCTATATGTTTGTATGTTTAATTGAGACCGCCACCGAGCCGATGATGCATAAAGAGAACGGCCCGCGGTATTTGGTATTGTTTCAGTTTATATCGCTTGATATCCATCCACCACGTGATCTACGACAGACGTCACGCACCGGCTTCTTATAATGGGTCCCAGCCCGTGTACCCGGCATAAAATCGCGCATATTATATGCTAATGAGAGACCGTAGCAGCGGACACGAAACCCTTGCATGAACCCTGTCGCTGTTATAAGCGAACATATACTACGTTGACACTGCATAATTATAAAAAAAGAAACGTAAAATGTCTACGACTTGCTTTAATTGGAACCTGTTATGCGTTTTTGCGTTTTCTTGGCCGAGAGAAATTTCAATGAACCTTAGAAAGAGAGACATTTCGAGATGCTATTAAGCCAGTTTCGGCGCAATTATGGTCCGAAATTTGAGAAAGAATTTCACTTCGATTTCCGTCCAAGTATCAGGCAGTTTTTCGCTGTTCTATTTATGAAAGAAACAAAGGTTTTATTGAAATACAAAAGATATTATTATGTTTATAATTGTTAAAGTAATAAATATTTCGGAGTTGTCATCATCAGTTTTTAGTTTCATCGTATAATTGAAAAAAAAAATTTTTACGGTGCGCGAGTCCAA
The DNA here is from genome assembly GCA_030704885.1 of Cynegetis impunctata. Taxonomy (NCBI): domain Eukaryota; kingdom Metazoa; phylum Arthropoda; class Insecta; order Coleoptera; family Coccinellidae; genus Cynegetis; species Cynegetis impunctata. The sequence continues at coordinate 1,370,079 of JARQZK010000729.1, forward strand.
CTCGCACTTGGTCGGTTTTTTTCCATGAATGTTGGATTTGAACTTCTTGAAAAAAGTGTAACGCGTAATGGAGAGAAGATTCCTGTACTCCCCAACTCCGCGTAGTTTTTCGGCAACCGTCAGGAACAGTGAAGTTATGATACACGTTTCCAATGCACACCCAAAGTCCAGGCCCGTATCCAGAAATTCGTTTCGGGGGGGGCTCAAAGACGAAAATCACTCAAAAATGTGGACTTATTTGAATAAATTCAGGGTAAGGCGAATCACACATCAATCTTCAAATTTCGGGATTTCGGGGGGGGGGGCCCCCGGGCCCCTCCCGTGGATACGTGCCTGCCAAAGTCCCTCCAAATTGAGGTAGAAGGTTGAAATTTGGTACGTGGATTGAATTGAGGTTAGGGCTAGGTCATTTGGAAATTTAAACTTTTTTTCCTAGCCGCCGCCTTTTTGATGTAGGTACTTGGAATTTTATACTCTTTCATGGTTTTTGAAATTCACAGCTCCTATAGATTGAGTTCATTGAAATTTTGTTGATTGAGTTGATGTTAGGGACATCAAATTGATTTGAAGGGTTATGAACTCATTTCTTAAGTGTTCAATTAGGTAATCTCAAATAGTTCTTTGCCGTTACAGAAGAACATAGCGATGAGAAAATACTTTAAACGGCTTGTCAACAGATTTTCTGTCATTAAGACTACGCCCCTCAATTGTGCGCATTTTTAAGTTACAAGGTTTACCAGCGTTCTTGCGAGAATTACTTTTTTTGTGTGTATTTCGTTAGGTAAACTTATTGTACGAGTATTTCTTTGGCATTTCTGGATGTCCAGTTCTAAATTAACTCTATGATGATGTTTATCAAAATCTTCATCAGTTGGAGAAAATTTCTCTAGTTTCACAGAAAAAGACATTGATGAGAAAATAATTTAAAACGTAGTAAGTGTCAGTTTAGTTCAAGAGACTGTCAATATTGAAAGGACTTTCTGTCGTTTGGACTACGCCGCTCAATAGACTTTTTCATCATATGACAAGCGCATGCGCATCCGCCATGTTGAAAGAGCGGGAATTTAAAAGTTTCGTACTGTTTTGTACCATAATGGCTGGGCTAGCTATATTATCTCTGAAAATCTATCGATCATTGAAATGAATTATTGATGGTGTTGTACTTTTTCACAATTCGGTTGAAGCATATCATTGTGATCAATTAAAAAGGTGGCTTAAGTGCCACGGACGTTCTCAAAAAGGCAAAAAAGTGAACTGGTTGAAAGGTTAGCAACGAGAACAATATTATATTAATTCAAATAGTATACTAACAAATTAATTTTGTCAGGGTTAAGAATTCTATACGAAATGAAGTACCTGTTGACCCCGCTGTTGACAGAAGAAAATGGCTGGACGTTTTGAAGAAAAGAAATGTGAACCATAACATTTCAAGCCATTAATTATCCGCAAGTTTAGCAACCATTTCCTTCAAATGATGTGCCAAAAAACTTTAATTATATATTTAGTAACATCGTGTATAAATCAAGATGATGATGAAAGTGATATTGAAAATGTGAACAATAATCAACACTCAAATGAAAATAGTTACTTTACTGTAATTTATTTCATGTATTTAATAGTTGTTGGTTTAAATTGTCTGAGCACAGGTATTTTAACATGCTTGTTCACTGAAGACAGTACGAAAAAGATGGCGGAAACTAACGCATGCGCACAAAAAAATTCTGTGATGAAAAGGCCTATTGTGATCGCTTTTGACGTATAAAGTCTGCAACCTTTCTTTCGAGAATTACTTGAAGAACATCATTTTCAGTATTTGATTGTGTAATTTTTAATATTATAAGCGAACATATACTACGTTGACACTGCATAATTATAAATAAAGAAACGTAAAATGTCTACGACTTGCTTTAATTGGAACCTGTTATGCGTTTTTGCGGTTATTTGGCCGAGAGAAATTTCAATGAACCTTAGAAAGAGAGACATTTCAAGATGCTATTAAGCCAGTTTCGGCGTAATTATGGTCCGAAAATTGAGAAAGAATTTCACTTCGATTTCCGTCCAAGTATCAGGCAGTTTTTCGCTGTTCTATTTATAAAAGAAACAAAGGTTTTATTGAAATACAAAAGATATTATTATGTTTATAATCGTTAAAGTAGTAAATATATCGAAATTGTCATCATCAGATTTGATAATGAAAGATATTAATGAATACTTAACGATTGGGAGAGCTAATTATATATGGAGTAGATGAGAGTTTGACATCTCTAAATTCAAGCACGTGCAGAATTCAGGGTATATGATAAACAACGCAAATCAAATCTCACTAAATATTATAAAAAGTTCATTTCAAATAAGTAAATATTGAATAAGTACACCTATATTATAAATATAATTTGATTTCAAGCTATACTGTTCCTCTCGTCCTATTACAACAAAAAAGGAAAACAATGAAAGAAAGCAGTTTAACAAACTAAACTAACACATTTTGAATTACTCATCTGATGAAGCCTCTGTATTTGGCGAACCAATTGTTATGTTTAACAAAATAAAGTGAAAATCAAAAACCAAAGTTTTGTTTTCATCATGTACTAATGTTTCATTATGAAGGCGTTATGTAGATGATATTTTTGTATTTGGACCGGTACAGATAAGGGCAGTTAGATAATCAGATCCTTCCAACATTTATAGAAAACCAACATTCACAGATACTTCAATTCACAGAGACAGTAACCAACACATTAAAATAAAACTCAGTGCTTTTCATTTGTTCATACATAGGTTGTTCACTATTCCATTATCGGAAACAAATTTTCAAAATGAAGTTAATACAATTAAATTATTAGCCATCAATAACGGTTACAACGAAAGTCTTATCGATCAGCTCATTGGGGAAAAAACGAATAAAGAATCTGTTTCACTCAATATACCCCATGCAAACTATTAATGAAGAACAAAAATACTTCCTAATAAATTATGTGCCGAATTTGAGTAGCAAAATTTGTAACAGACTATCAAAAAATAACGCTAAAACAATTTGTACAAAAAAAAAAGAAACTTTAATTCATTCTTGGTCAATAATAAAGAAAAATCTGACATCGGAGAAAACAGTGGTGTTTAAAAAATATTTTGCGACGAATGTCCTGATTTCTATATTGGCAAACAGGAAGGAATATAAACATTCGTGTTGAAGACCATAAAAAGTCAATTTTACAAAATAAAAATACCACTGGCTTCTCCGAACATTGTATAAAATTTAATCAGTTCCTGGATTTCAACAAAACCCAATTGTTGCATTCAGGCAACAAAGGAAAGCGCCTTGACCTTCTTGAAATTCTTGAAATGAGTCCGCCCATAATAGTAAATTATCCATTGTAAACGAACAAATTGATTCTCAGGTATCACCTTTACTTTGTCTGTTTTATAAAATAAGATGTAATACTCTCCTGTAGTCAGTCTTGATAAAGAGTTCATAACTCGAAACATGTGGACTATCCTTAACTGCTAAATACAGTATCTAAATATTTTTTATATAGTGAAACTTAAGCCAAGTGCGTTTTATTTTAAAGTTTAAAGTTCATTCTTTATGATGTTTCACCAAGTGATGTGCGAGAATTTAATCTCAGTTATTTGTTTTCATTATTGAACTTTCATCTTTAAGAGAATATTTTCGAAAATAAACACAAAATTCACTAATCTGCCTGGTGTAGCTCCTAGGAGCTGCGAATTGTACTGATGTACCTTCACTAGGACAGAAATGCCCCCAAGGATTTTTTTCGTCTGCCAAAAGAGATCAAAAACCAAGTTTCTTGATTTGAGGAAAATGCTGTCAATTTTTTCACTTAACTCAGACACTCAGAACTTGGCGATATATGTTCCTCATATGTTAATCTACGTCCTACCATCTCACCATCAGTTATGTTCATCTAAAGTGGCGACATCTTGGTCACACTGATCCTTGAGCATTAGTGGTAGTTCTCCTTATATAAAACTTTTTTTGAGATTTTGAGAGAGATTTTAGGTGAGAAAAATGGTACAAAGAGAGAGTCGCTTTTTCGGAAATATCAGGAGGCATGCAATTATACCAAGGGGTACCTATGCAAATATGTTAAGGTGTATGTAACTTGAACCACAGTTTCATGGGTGCCTATGAACTCGTGGTTGAATGCTGGGAACGATGAAACACACCCGGATTATTTTTGCCATTTTTGAGTAGAGCTCTTTTAGTTGTACCAAAAGACAACATCTAAGAATAAAAAATAAATAATGGCTGTAAAACCTTTATTTTGTACATAAAATGTTTTTGATTTGAATATTTCTTTCTGTTCCCATATCCGAGTCTGCCTTATGCATCTATATACTCAAGACTTATGAGCGAAATAAGCTTTTCGTCTCTTGAAGACACATTTTGAAATATTTTAAAATTAATTTTAGCTTGACATTTGATTTGTGCCATGAATATTTACAGGACTGAAATACTCTCATTTATATGGTCTCATTAGAGGAATAATCGAAAAAATTCATCAAAATTTTTATTTGCCTCTCAAAAAGAGTCAAAAAATTTACCCGTGTTGAATTGAATGGTGGTAGAATATATTTTCTCCACGATCATCACAGAATTCGTCTATTCTGATATCAAATTTGATTACAGAATGCTGGAATTCTCTCTCTTGAGATTGAAGAAATATTCTGCAACACCTCTGCCCCCATGCAATTTAAATGTATTTGCTTTCTCTCCCTTGTGATAGAATAATATTCTCACACTGGCTAGCAATAATGACATTAGCCTTGACGCAGTTGATTGTCATCGTAGTGACAAATTTGAGTAAGTGTCAAAATTATTGCTGTCACGTTTTCATTCGAAAATATAATAAGTACCTATTATGAATTTATGCAGTGGTTCAGAATCAGAGTGTGAAAATACACCATTACACTGGTCATTGTTATCGGAGGACGTCGGCTACTGTGTTAGTGGATACAGGAGCAGATATGGAAACACTAAAAAGGCATGGGAGGTCGAAGTCTTCTCAAGTGCCAGAAGGATACATAGAAAATTCGGTGCAAAATCGAATAAATAAAGCAAATAAGTTAGTCTCATCAATTACTGGATCTAATACATGCCTTCCACTTCAAATTATGTGACTGTTAGTAAGTTCATCTTCTACAAACCACGCAATTGTTGAAAATTCTTCCAATAATGCACCAGTTTTCATTTCGAGAACTGTACAAATATAACAATTAATACAAAGTAGAATGTTTCTTGAATTATTGATTGTTTACCTAATATAATTGTGATTGAGTTCTGTAATATAAATTATCTTTTGTTCCTTTTCATATAAAAATATATATTTAAAATTTTCGATCGTGGAGAAAGTATAGTCTGCTACTCGGTTAGAATGAAAATTCGTGATGCTCGTGGTTCCTCACGCTCGCCTTCGGCTCGCGCTCGGAACTTTTCCACTCGCATCGAATTTTCATTCTAACCTTGTTACAGAATATACTATTCAAACTTCGCTTATCAAGTACATTATTCATTTTTAGGATTCTGTACCCAAAGGGTAAAAACGGGATCCTATTACCAAGACTTCGCTGTCCATCCGTCTGTCTGAAATTTTCTAAATGCTGAAAACAAAATAAAATGAATATTTGAGGGGGGATATCAATAATGGCAATAGATAGGCACTTGACATATTCACAAACTACTTTTTTTAGTATTTTTCTATCATAATAATTAATGAAATTGAAATAAAATAAATTTTTAAGGGGGCGTAGTCAACGGTACGGTATCCTTCGGGCGCGAGTCCGACATGCACTTGGCCGGTTTTTTTGCATATTGTATTATATTGTATATTATATTGCAAATGAAAATTTTATTTACAATTGAACTCATTGACTTCTTGGGAGTGATACATTAAAAGTATATTTTCGTTTAGTATTTGGAGAACATATCTAATTTATTAATTTTAAAAAAAATACTATATAGAAAGAGTTATAGTACACAGTCATAATAATTGTTCCTACAGTTCATCCCTTTAGTTTGATAGCGAGAGGTTGGAAAAATTTCAATTTTTTCGTTCTATCACGAAAACAATCCAAGATACCAAATTTCAGCACATTTGATTCGATGGGAGTCCCTGGAGATGCCGATATGTACAAGTTAATATATATACCTATATATATACCTATATATATATATATAAGTATATATATATATATATATATATATATATATATATATATATATATATATATATATATATATATATAAATATATATGGTTGTCTGGTTACCCGGGTTTGTATCCGCGTATGGGCTTCGTCTTCGTTGAAGACACTGAACTGTTCAGTGAATTCATTCCGACCGAGAAGAGCTACCTGAAGATGGCAAATGTGATTTTGCCGAAACGTAGAGCAGACTTCAACGAAGACGAAGCCCATACGCGGATACAAACCCGGGAAACCAGACATTCGTTTTACAATTGTTTTTACAAATATTATTATATTGAATTCAATATGTTTCATACACTTTTTTAGATTGAATTACTTCGATACCAATGCTGTCATTGTTTAGATTTAACATTTTGATCATATAAATAATTATTATGTAAAAATTTTTAAAAAAATATAACATCATATAGGTATACGACATAAAAAAAATTTTGAAAATCATTATCCAGGAGGTCTAAAGCGTATAAAAAAACTACTCCCACACATGTCAATATGCTGAAATAAAATATTATTTTCGGGTTGAATACAAATTTAATAATATGCAGAGAATGAGAAACGTTTTAATTTCAGTACATTTTACTTAATAAACTATTGTTTGTAGGAAAACGGATATTTCAATTATATTTAGTATTTATTAATTCTGCTTTCACGAAACAATAAGAAAACTTATTTCTTACCAATCGGCACACATACAAGCATATCTATACAATTCGAAAAATTGACCAAATAAAAACAGAGCACATCCTAAATTAAAACGCTGCCATTTACTACTGCAACATATTTGTTCGGTTTAATATAGTGTTGATTAAACACTTAATTCTAATCGTATTACATTAGTAGCACCTGTCAAATATAAACATCCTTTGGCATCCACTTTGCAGTTCAAACATTATATCATTAACCATCCATGTAATTACTCGATAATGCTTGTAAACTCTACATGAAGGGCTATATAAATAACAGATAAAATTAAATAAATATCTAGAATTAACGGACTTGTCGTGTTTATACAACGAACAGAACAAAATGGCGAGCGTATGGCAGTTTATTTTATGAAATACGTTAGACGTGGGAGGACTTAAAATTGGATATGAAATATTTACCTACGCTTTAGGAGAAGTAGCGGAATTGGAGAGGCAGTAACCAGATCTGGGAAATTGCGCGGTGGGCTCTAGATATATTGGTTCGATGCATGATATATTTTCCCAGTTTAATCTCGTTTCAAATATATACACACATACATATATATAAATATATATATATATATATATATATATATATATATATATATATATATATATATATATATATATATATATATATATATATATATATATATATATATATATATATATATATATATATATATATATATATATATATATATATATATATATATATATATATATATATATATATATATATATATATATATATACAGAATTTTTGGCACATCAAAATTGTTTGGGGTATTTGAGAAAAAAAATTTGAAAAATTATATCTCCTTAACCGTGAATCTTAGGACTCAGGGTCCAAACCCAATTCATGTGCCGGACATTCTGTATATATATATACAGGGCCGTCGCGTGGGTGGGGCGACCGAGGCGGTCGCCTTGGGCGCCGCGTTGCGGGGGGCGCCCCGTGGTTAAAAAAAATTATATTTTAAGAGTTTGTTGTATCATTGTATGGTTCTATTTCATAAGCAGTTAGACGACTGTATTGGTCTCGGAATCAAACAATGTATGCATGGATAAGTGCCCATTAGTTCTTTCTGTGAAAAATGTATTGTAGTCACTGTCTATACTAAACGTGCTGAACGAAGTTTAAGTAAGCTTAAACTTATACAAACTTATTTGCGTTCTACCATGGGACAAGATAGGCAGAACTCTGTCGTCATTCTGGCAATAGAAAATGACACTGCAAAAAACTTAGACTTCAAAGAAATTCTGTCAAAATTTGCTCATGCAAAAGACAGGCGAATGCCTTTCAATATATAAATTTTCTAAGTAGACTACAAAAAAGAGTACCAAGAACAAAAGACCGTATGAAAATTAATTTAATCTTAGTATATATATATATATATATATATATATTTATATATATATATATATATATATATATATATATATATCTATATATATAAATATATATATATATATATATATATATATATATATATATATATAGATATATATATAAATATATATCAATTAAAATATATAGTAGGGTGGGAGGGTGGTCCGTGATGCTGTTATTTATAATGGCTGCCGGATTTTCCAGTCCGGAACGCTGCGAGTCCATAGGTGGTTGATAATGGAGCAAAAGAGCTAGAGTATCACCTCCTGAACCAAACCTAGAACAACACAAATTATACGTTTTACCGGAGTGAGGGGGGGTGAGCGAAGAAAGCCTTATTGCCTTGGGCGCCAACAAACCACGCGACGGCGCTGTATGTATATATATATATATATATATATATATATATATATATATATATATATATATATATATATATATATATATATATATATATATATATATATATAAATATATATATATATATAAATATAATTCTATTCGAAAGTGGAAATACAGATTGTGTTTTTGCTAAGACACAGGTGGCCAACATTTTGAGCTCCTGTTATGAGGAAACAATTAATACTATTGTATATTCGTATGAATAAAAAAATTACATAATGTATGTCTTGGAAAATTGTTACTCTTATTTTTTAGTAATGTGGTACGTATTCTGTATTTTTGAAAAGAGGACGAAATCAGCTTTTCTACGATATATCACTCGACCTATGGTGCTATTCAAAAAAATTCAAGATGGCGGCGGTACGCTGAATTCTGACCTCACTCAAGCTTGACAGGACCTCTGAAAAACGAAAAATATAATCCTGTGCATAACCCTAAAATTTGATAATTTTGTTTAATCGTTTCAAAGAAAATACCTTGTTGCCAGACTTTCTCGCTACCCGGTATATATATATATATATATATATATATATATATATATATAGATATATAAAAATATAAATCAAACAAAATTATCGGTCAAGCTCGCATATGTAGAAGCAGTCGTTGACACGTGTTTCGTCCTAGTTCACTTAATTTCATAAACACGGGTGTTTCCATTTAACACGAATAATTCTTAGTTCTATATATATAATATAAATATATATATATATATATATATATATATATATATATATATATATATATATATATATATATATATATATATATATATATATGAATATATTTGAGTTGGGTTTTCTTGCACTGTATAATACTATTTTTGGGTTTCTTGTTCTTGAGTTTTTAGTGCTTATTGAAATATAGATGAAAGCATTTGTTATTAAATTTTTTGTTTATTTCCTAGACATGCACGTGTTTCGGTCTGGTTTGACCTTTTTCAATGTCTTCAACTTTGTACTACAAATTAATATAAACATTACAGCTCCATTGCTTAAAAAATAATAGATTCTTACCTATCTTATATATAATTATGTTCTTTAATATTATATTCCAGATTGATTGACCGAACAGGTTATCTTATTTATTATGATTTTGGTGTTCTGTGATCATGTCTTTTTCTTCTGTTATGAATTCAGGTCTTTGTTCTCTTGCTTGTCTGTAGTTGTGAGTGGTATGTGTTAGGTTCGATAGGTGGCGTTCCCGTTGTATGATATTCTTGTAAACTTTAGCTAAATTGTTCGTGTCTGTTTTGTCGTTTATCGCATTTTCATGTGTTTGGATATTTATCATCTCTAGGATTATTCTTTTTTTATAGTTCTTTTCTCTTTCTAGTATTTGGTAGTTTTCAAAGTCAAATTTGTGGTTTAATTCTTGTTCATGTTTTTTCAACGCAGTTATATTTTTTTGGTATTTGTGACCTTTTATTCGTTCAGAAATGTATTGGGTAGTTTGGCCTATATATGTGCCGTCACAATCTTTGCAATCTATTTTGTATATGACGTTTGATATTTCTTCTTTTTCAGATTTTGATTTAAGTTTTGTATATAGGAGTTTTAAGTTATTTTTGTTTTGGTGAGCCGTTGAAATGTTAAATTTTCTTCAATAATTGTCAAGATTTTCGGAAAAATTCTTTATATATGGTATCGGGATGTATTTATTATCAGCTTTATTTTTTGGTATGTTTTGTGTGTTATTATATAATTTATGTGTCCTTTGTTTAAAAATGTTGTTAACAAGATTTCTGGGATATGCGTTTTCGGAAAGAATTTTTTTAGCTTTATTTATGGTTTCAATTCGATATTTGGGTGTAGTTAAAATTAAAGCCCTATCTGCAATTCCTGTGATTACGCTTTTCTTATGTTGTAGTGCACATGTCAGGTCGCTATTAAAGTTATAATTCAGCAATGGAGCTGTAATGTTTATATTAATTTGTAGTACAAAGTTGAAGACATTGAAAAAGGTCAAACCAGACCGAAACACTATATATGTATGTCTAAGAAATAAACAAAAAATTTAATAACAATGCTTTCATCTATATTTCAATAAGCACTAAAAACTCAAGAACAAGAAACCCAAAAATATATGAATATATATATATATATATATATATATATATATATATATATATATATATATATATATATATATATATATATATATATATATATATATATATACATATATATATATATATATATATATATATATATATATATATATATATATATATATATATATATATATATATATATATATATATATATATATATATATATATATATATATATATATATATATATATATATATATATATATATATATATATATATATATATATATATATATATATATATATATATATATATATATATATATATATATATTTATATATATATATATATATATATATACATATATGTATATGTACCTACTACAAATATATTTCTATCTGATGAGGACGTCGCTTGGTTAAAATTCACAACAATATTTTCAGGAACATAAAAGTTTGATTTTAACAATTAATATAATTGAATCTATGTCGCGGCGTTTCACCACACGGTGGCTTCATCAGATGGAACTGAATTCTGTAATCTTGGAATAGCAATTCACATGAATATTTCTACCTATAGGTAAAAATTACAATCATCAATTAAATAGTGGGATGCTGGGTAGGTAATCTTTCGACGAAACATATACAAACTACATCAAATATTCAATACATTAAATCTATTTGGCATTCAATAGGTTATCAAAATTGCTTCTTGGAAGTGTTGTTCAATCATTAACTCTCTCTGTGTAAAGTTTGAAAATATTTATTCAAAGAATGACGCTCTCTAATAAATGATTGAAATAATTCATAAATCAACTGAAATACACTCAACTGACGTTTTAAATGATTAGGATTGCAGTTCGAGTGAAATTAGTGTCCACTTTCTTCCTCTATCTCGAGCTCTCTAGATTTAGTACAGGATCCCACTGCTCGATTCTGCAGGTATCTTAGCGTGGTCAAAGTACACATATAGCTTCACGAAAAGTAAAAACCTCTAGAAATTTTGAATTTAAGTATTCAAAAGGATTGTGTTTAATATAAAAGAATCTTTACAAAAATAGGTAAGCAATTTTCCGGAAAATTGTCGAGTGAAATTTTGTTTTTCTTGTTTTTCCACTCTAATTGTTTAAATATTATATACACGGAAAAATTTCAAAATAAAAATTTGTAGCTGATGCATTGATGTACAAAATATGTCTGAAAAGTTTTTCTGTAAATTGCAAAGTTTACGAGATATAATTGATTTCAGCGGAGGTCAATTCGTCGGTGCGCGCGAACGTTCCGTGAGCCGAATTTATTAATGGCCCGATTTACAAGTTAATTATTTGCAGGTTGTAATGCACTGAAAAAAAAAATAAACCAATCTAAAATGTAGAGAAAAATCTGAACTTTTAATTAAAAATGCTTTCAAGTTTGAAAAAATAAATGTTCTAACTCTAAAATCCATTTATATATAAAAAAACGAGTAGTAAAAAGTCAATAAACAATTATAGTTCCTATTTAATTAATTATTGTCACAGCGAAAACTCCTTTTGGATTTAAGATTTCAAATGATCATGAAATATTATTGTTACAAAAACAAAGCGATCAATGTTTTAATTTTTAAATGAATGCTTTTTTAAAATCTCTTTTTTTTACATGCTTAATTTTTCTTGTTTTTTCCAAACTTCATTTGATTATATCTTTTTTCGAAATCAATATATTTCAATGAAACTTCAACTATAAATACTTTGAAGTATATACATTCAAAACTATCATACAGATTTTCTGTATATATTAAATTTCTTAAATAATAGACAATTATTTACAATAAGTACTAAAATCAGGTGTCTTTTAGAAAACTTAACATAACTTTTTTTAGTGCTCATTATGTTATTCAGATTTTTGCCAGTTCAATAATAACGGTATATAGAAGTGATCGCGATATAAATGAACACACCTATGCCTCAAGTATGAGAGAGAGAGGTGTATACAATGAAGGGGAAAGAACAGGTAACAAAGCCGTTGGCAGCTGCTTCTACGCGCCGTCGGTTTGTGAGCCAACGCGCATGTTATTTAAATTTTTAGTAAAAATGTTTTGTCTATACATATTAACTCATTAAACTACGTGGTAAAATCATCAATTATTCACAATGAATTTCTGAACCTGAAGTATAAAACTCCCGAAAGACTATGAGCAGTAACGCTTGCTTTTGGAAAATTTCGTGTAACCTTTAAGAAAATGTAAAAAGTGAAAAATTTTCAAACCTATTTATTCACTTATATCATGGTCCTTAATACTTAGCCCATTAAATAATTATATTCTTAACTTTTATAATTTTTTGATTAAAAATATTGGACAAAAATATGATAGTTATAGGAGGTTTGCGTGGAAAATTGCTAGAATTTTCATGAAAAGCAAATTCAATGATAAAAAATGCCCGGGATATTCTGAACAAATTAATCAACAACAATACCTTACAAATAAAAAATATTTATCGGCATAAATACTAATTGAAACCACAAATGAAACTTTTGGAACTTGCTTATTTCAACAGGAGCATTTGGAAAATCGTACGTTTCTTTTCGGAAAATCTAGTAACAAAAAAAGTTTCAAATAAATTTTTTAGATTAAATGATTATCTTGTAAGTACACAATGTAAGATACTTAAGTTGTTTTAATTTCTTATTGTTTAGTATGAAAAATTAGTAATAAAAACGATTTTTTAGGAGAGATTTATGTGGAAAATCAGTGATAATTCATTAAAAAATTATTACAAAAAAAAATGTTTTCACGTACTTGTAGATACCTCAATTTGTAGCAAATTTCATATGAAACAATTTTTTCTACATGTCATTGTTCATTTTCTATCTTAAAATTAAAAACTTGAAAATTGATGATGTTTAAAAATACTCTTAGGAAAATTTGGTATATTTCAAAAACTAATAAAGATATCAGAAAACTTTTCGGATAAATTTTGTAGGTAAATGCATTGCCTACAATTTTTGATTCGAACATTTTTCTGCATTTTCATTATTTAAACAATTAGAGTGAAAAAATAAATAAAAAAATTTTGGACCAAAGTTTTTCCGGAAAAATGCTCACTTGAATTGGTAAAGATTTTCACATATTAAAGACAATCCTTTCACCTACCTGAATTTGAATTTCCAACAGGTTTTTACTTTTTGCTGCATATTACGGATATTTTGTGTAATTTTACCACGCTATCTGTTTTTTTGATACAACCAATTTTTTTTTTTTTTTAAAAGAGGTGGGACGTGTGCCCTCTCACACGCGCCCGACCTCCGTACAATTTTGGCTTCGTCAACTTGGACGTTTAGCCATCTATTTACTAAATGAGGGGAACCACTTAAATCCGGACGCATACAAACACCCAGGAACACGGTGGGAATCGAACCCACCAACTCCGTCAACGAAGACGGCATAGCGTTACCTAAACCTCTCCGCCACGGAGCCTCCTACAACCAATTTTAAATGAATGTTATGCAATAGATTAGGGGTAGGTTGCCTATTAAAATTAGCCGCAATTACCTTTAATTAATTTTAGAATAATTAATTCGCTAATATAAATTGCAACTTTATGTTTTTTCAATGAATTCCACGCCATTTGAAAGATAATAACGTCACGAATTGACAAAAAAGGTTGCCAGCTCTCAGTCAGCCGCATGTTAGTGTTGCCAGGTGTGAAGAAGTATATCAGTGTTAATTTTTTGCACTCACGTATTTTTTCAAAATTTTTAATACAAAATTAAAGTTTCATATATACTAATTACAAAAATCCATGGTTGCCAGTTGGAAAATGGCCGCAAACATAGGTTGCCATGATCTCAATGAACGATTCTCGCTCCAGGTAAGAAGCGTAAGAGAGAAAAGTTGCACGCATTGTTATGTGCTGCAAACAAAAGTATAATGTAGTGTAGTTGTAGTTCTAGTATTTTTTTACTTTTTATTTATAAAACATAAATTTTAGTGCATGATGACGTTAAACAATAATTTCGATTTCAAAGTTTTTTTATTGAAAAAGTAAAAATCAATTTTTTTTACAAATTATGCATTGAACATTATGGTTCTTCTAAATGCAAATCTTATAATTATATATAACTTCAATTTTTCTTATTCATTGTCTGTATCGGTGTCAATATCATCTGAATTAGAGCCATCATCTACTTCTATATTTTCCTCTATGTCTTGTTGGTGTTCATCTGAAGTTAATTCTTTTGATGCTGACAAGATATCTTCTACACTCATTGATGTTGGATCGTCAATGAACCACGTTGGTTTTAAATTACCAATCAATTACTGACCAACCGTAGTTTTCACTTTTCGTAAACGAGAGAAAGTGACGTGTTCATCTTTTTTAAGCGAGAAAATACGTATCCTATACGTAAACTGTCATTATGGAATAAGTGTCAAAGCTCTCATGATTTTTCCTTGTTTACAGCACATAACAATGCGTGCATCATTTCTTTCTTACGCTTCCACTTACCTGGAGCGAGTTCATTGAAATCATGGCAACCTCTGTTTGCGGCCATTTTCCAATTGGCAACCATGGATTTAAGTAATTAGTATATATGAAACTTTAATTTTGTATTAAAAATTTTGAAAAAACAGGTGAGTGCATAAAATTAACACTGATATACTTCTTCACACCTGGCAACCCTAACGCTGCGGCTGACTGAGAGCTGGCAACCATTTTTTTTTCAATTCGTGACATTAATATCTTTCAAATGGCGTGAAATTTATTGAAAAAACATATAGTTGCAATTTATATTAGCGAATTAATTATACTAAAATTAATTAAAGGTAATTGCGGCTAATTTTTTATAGGCAACCTACCCCTAATCTATTGCATACTATCTTAACAATCATTTAAAATTGGTTATATTAAAAAAACCGATACCTGCAGAATCGAGCAGTGGGATCTTAGACTGATACTACAAGTAATTTTTGGTGAACAAAATTTAGGTTTACAAAGAAGTTACTTCCAGACAGCTCGAGGTAAAGAAAGTGTACACTTATTTCACTCAGACTGCAATTCCAAATTCTAAACTATATATATATATATATATATATATATATATATATATATATATATATATATATATATATATATATTTATATATATATATATGTATATGTAATATAAGTATATATATATATATATATATATATATATATATATATATACTATATATATATATATATATATATATATATATATGTATATATATATATATATATATATATATATATATATATATATATATATATATACAGGGTGTCCCGTAAATAACACGCCAGAGTGACACTGGAGGTAGATTAACTTCAGGTCAATCAGATAACATCAACATGACCTCAGTAAAAGTTTTCTGGTTTTCGAGATATTGCCACTCTTATGTTTTTTTCAAAAATCTATACTTTTTGGTCATTTTCTCGCCTGTTTTGAATATAAATGAGTTCTACCTCATGGTTTTTTTTCTTGTGCTATCTTCAATATATGGCTGAGACAATCGACCTATCATTTCACTAAACACTAGCTCGCAATTCTCAAAAAAAACTCAAGTTGTTTCAATTTCATTTATATCCGAAAACGTTAAGTAAAGTTTGACTATTTACTGTGAAAAAATATTGTACCAGACAGAATCAGCAAATGATCTTAAAAACTAGCCTATTCAATGCTCTTTCAAAAACGGTATAACAATTGTGGGTTTTTTTTTTCAAAAGTCTGAAAATTCCAATTTTTGTCATTGAAGTCGTGCTAATTGCGAAATACACTGCGCCGCAAATTTAACGCATAGCCCAAATATTTCCTAAGTTTTGATTGAATATTTTCTCAGGCGGTGATCCGATTTGAATGAATTTTTCACCAAATAGTAGCTTTATTTTTTGAGAGAATATAATAGTTATAAGATGATCAAAGAAAAACGAATAAACTTATCGTACAGGGTGTTTGAATAGCGACATGTTTCCTTCGTCCAAGTTTACATCCTTCTGCGGGTAATATCGGGTAGCTCAGGCAGAAAAGAAATACACGGTGTTATAATCGCATGCCCTCTGAGTAATTTGTTTTTTCAATCGTGTGTTTATCTTGAGCCACTCGAAAGATATTCATGTTTTTATAACTGCTCACACTTTTCAAACGAAATTTTTAAAATTTTTTTGTTAACTTGTGTAGAAGACTGTGCAAACGAAATTTCATTAAAAGTTGACAACTTTGTTTATTTATTTATTTTGAATTGATTGGGCCGATACATGATGTAAATTAATAAATATATCAAAACAATGGTTTATAAAAACAATATACATATTTATCTAAATACACAAATTAAAATAACGCGTCCCTCGTTTCCGTGAAACATCATCTTCTTCAGATGCTTGATGCTAACTAATAAATAGGTTTCTCCGTTATATCCAATACAAGAAATAAATAAATGACAAATTGTGTGGAAAGGGTAAATAAAAGGATGGTTACAAATTAGTAAAGTAGGAAAAATCCATTCTAAACTGATAGTCAGGTAGTTCGGTAATTTTGAAAATATTCGGAAGGGGCTTGTAGTATGAAGAGATATAAAAAACCAAATAAACACAGTTTCTACTTGTGAAGAAATTTTGTATACACAGCCTTCTTCGCAAATTAACAAAAAAGTTTTAAAAAATTTCGTTTGAAAAGTGTGAGTGGTTATAAAAACATGAATATCTTTCGAGTGGCTCAAGATCAACAGACGATTGAAAAAACAAATTACTCAGAAGTCTATTTTTTTTCTGCCTGAGCTACCCGATATTGCCCGCAGAAGGATGTAAACTTGGACGAAGAAAACATGTCGCTATTCAAACACCCTGTACAATAAGTTTATTCATTTTTTTTGATCATCTTATAACTATTGCATTTTTTCAAAGAACGGAGCTACAACTTGGTTAAAAATTTATTCATATCGGATCACCGCCTGAGAAAATATTCAGTCAAAACTTAAATATTTAAGCTATGCATTAAATTTGCGGCGCAGTGTATTTCGCAAGTAGCACGAGTTCAATGACAAAAATTGGAATTTTCAGACTTTTGAAAGAAAAAACCACAATTGTTATACCGTTTTCGAAAGAACATTAAATAGGCTAGTTTTTAAGATCATTTGCTGATTCTGTCTGGTACAATATTTTTTCACAGTAAATAGTCAAACTTTACTTAACGTTTTCGGATATAAATGAAATTGAAACAACTCTATTTTTTTTTGAGGTTAGCGAGCTAGTTTTTAATGAAATGATAGGTCGATTGTCTCAACCATATATTGATGATAGCACAAGGAAAAAAAAACATGAGTTAGAACTTAGTTATATTCAAAACAGGCGAGAAAATGACTAAAAAGTATAGATTTTTGAAAAAACATAAGAGTGGCAATATCTCGAAAACCAGAAAACTTTTACTAAGGTCATGTTGATGTTATCTGATTGAACTGAAGCCAATCTACCTCCAGTGACATTCTGGCGTGTTATTTACGGGACACCCTGTATATATATATATATATATATATATATATATATATATATATATATATATATATATATATATATATATATATATATATATATATATATATATATATATATATATATATATATATATATATATATATATATATATATATATATATATATGTTATTATTTTTATATTTGCTATCTAAGCATGATTTTTCAAAATACAATTCTTTAGGATCGCATCTCGAAGCAATGCAATGCGAAAAAATTCTTGTTCTTGATATTAAATTCACTTTTTCGCCTAGTTTTACAACTTGCAGCTTTCTGGTAGCTCAACAATCAAAGTATTAAACTAAGAAAAGCTAAAAAGCTATTCCGCAAAATATTCAACAGCACTTCCTTCAGTCCACACTTGGAATTTATTAATATAAGAAAGAATTACTAGTTATGGAGCTGATAGAAGCAAATATAACATATATCACACAAACAGTTGTATAGTCAAATCCCATAACACTCATAAGATAAAATTGTTAAAAAAGTTTCATTTTGTTGAGGTTACAAGAGAAAATTCGAGAATAACAAATTATGTTCAATGGTTTTCGATAAAAAAGAATAGACATAACGTAATCGTTACAGAAACTGAACTACCTATTCAGAGCTGAGAACTGGAACTTATTAGCAAACATTCGCTCATATACTGGAAATTATTGACATTCGACAGCTAATCTATAAACAGTGGCACACCCAAGAGAAGTGTTTGTATATCACTTTCGAAAACGTTATGAACCAAGTTGAAATGGTCGAGTTGGCAACAATGGAGACTATATCCAAAGCAAATTGTTATGGATGACTTTGCATCTTCCAACACTTCTTATACGTGTGAATATGAATGCGTAACTATTTCACATCAATTAGGCATAACTGTTCATCAAGTATTGACGAGGATTCTACCAAGGGACATTCGAAAATGGGAAGCAGACTAAAACAAAATAATCAGAATGACGTCACTAAACGAAACAGCGTAGGACTAAAATTACATATTTCATAAGTCCATTAAAATATCTATTAGGGATAATTGGAAACAACGAAATTTCATACATTTTTAATTTCGGCAAACGGAACGAGAAATGAATAATTAATGGTTTATTTTTAATGACACCGTACAGACGGCGACACGAAGTCCGGAATCACTGCTGAAATTATAATTTAGAGAGAATCCTCTATAATAAAAGAACGTTGAATAAGTTCCGAGAAGTTGAAAAGAAAAATAATTACCGAAGTGACACTAAGTAACAATTGAAGTTCGTGACGTTGATTATTATAAAAAAAATAGTAAATCATAATTATAGAAATTTTCATACAGAATGCCTCATTTGAAGTTAATGTCATTTGATGCTAGATAACGTCATTCAAACATACTGTTATTATAACCGAATTACTGTATGTTTTTTAATGGTTCCAACTTTTTCACAAAAATAATTGAGAATTAATAATTAATAAAGAGCACACGCTAAGCACTTTGTGTATATTATTGTATAATCAAAATGAAATTCAATCAAAATGTAAATGAAAAGCTACTTCAAGTTTCTCAAGTGTATAATAAAAATAATATCGAAGGCCTTTAATTTTGATCACTGAAGAATATTAGCATAAAAAAGGGTCCTCAGTGCTTTATACTTTTCCTGTTGCTGTTCATTCTATACTCCGATCTGACAGAGAATAAAGATCACTAGAAATCCAATCCCCACTATATGATAATTAGATAACCTCGTCATATAGGCACGAAGCATAGATCACCTTCAACATCTGTTAGACGCCGAACATTCGGCTAGCACAGATATGTATTTAAAAATTTACATCTAAAATCGAAACCAAGACGACTCTGTTCATAATTCCCACCACAACACTCCAATTCTTGGCGACTACCGGTTGGAAAGAGTTGATACATTTAGGTACTTTGTCTCGTACATAACAGAATATCTTTATACTGATGTTGATATCATAATTGTATTAAATCGGAGCATGATCGACCTTCTATTGCATGATATCGCTTTTATGTAACAGTTCGCTAAGCAACCTCTTTCGGCAGATAATTACGAAAAGCTACATCTGGTCGAATCTCCTGCATGGCATTAAAGAGTAAACCCTAAAAACAAGCAACCCCAAACGACTCGAGGAGTAAGAGAAGAAGTCTTGCGGGGAGCTTAGTGTGAGTGCCCAACTGGTTAATCTCATATTTGGGTCATGTCCTTAGAGGTTTAATGTATATGCTCCTCCAAACAATCATGAAAGAGAATATGGAAGATCAGAGAGGAAAAAAAGATAATAAATATCGTGGATCCTCCATAATATCCGAGATTTAACTGGTATCAGAAAAGTTATGGACCTAACTAGACTAGCAGAGAATTGTATTGCTTTCTCCAGAGCGATTTCCGCCATCACATAGCTGATTAGGTAACTTTTTTCATTCTTTCACAAACATGATATCTTGTTCCAGTATTTAGTGTTTCCGGACATTAATAGATCCATCAAGACATTACCCAAATACCAAGTTAGCATAATTAGTAGGTATGGCTCACATAATTGACTCATTAAGCTTACCTAACACTTCCAAAGAATTAGTTTGAAACGATTTCTGAATATCAATTCGCTGTCAATCATAACTCCCAAATTTTTGTACTTATTACAGCATACCAAATTTATATTAAAAATCTTAACATAGAGACCAACCTTGATGTTTACAAGGAATTATCTTCAAACTATGACCACTTGAATATTGAGATGGTCTTATTAATACTATGTAGGCACTGTTTATGTCTTCAATCAAGAAGCTCTGAAGGAACTGGGAATCAACATCAAACTGATTTAACCATCAGCGAAGAGAACAACTAGATAAATCCATGGTTTGAATCGAAAATATATATATATATTTAGCATAGTAAATGATGCTATTCATATTCTTTATTAACTCAGAGGAAGGAATATAGAGGTAAACATGATGTCCCGAAGACAAGCTCACAGATTCAAGTAAATATATAGCAGAAGTTGTCAACATTATTTTTTAATTATATATACTATATAGATACATATTAAATAACGTTTTCAATGCGCCCTCTTTTTCAGAATATAATGTAACGATTTGCTCTCTTCTGCAATTTGAGAATGGTGTCAAGTTGTGAGGAATTACATGAACCCTAGAAGGATAGACCATAACGAAGATGAGATTCGAACAATGCAAAACTGGCAATTCTTGTAGATGCCTCATCTTATTCTCTTGAGATGGATTTAATGGCGAAACAGGTCGATGATAATTTTTGAGTTAGAACATGCACATATTATGAAAATTTTAGATTGTTGTCGATGAGGGGGCCTGAAAGTTTGAAAGGATCGTCTACTTTAATGTCATCGTTTTGCAGGAATAGTTACTACAAGTTATCTCTATAAAAAAGGCAACGGTTTTTTTCAAGCAAAGTAATTTTGCATCGGACCAGGATTTGATCAATCCAAGATCAATTTTCATTTCAGAGTGTAGCATCGTAGAATTAGGATTGCTCCAAGTAATACTCCAAGTGATACTCTATTATTCCTACCTACTTAAATAAGACATAGAAATTATTGATGCAAGCTTTCAGTAGCATTGTTAATCGACTTGTTAAAATGTCAGTCTTGACTTGATTTTAACAAAGAGAAAGAAACAATATTTGTATCCAGATGTAATAGAAAATATGATACACAAACAGTCGTTCAAAAAGCTACCAAGTTCATTCAGTCACAGAAGAAAAACCGAAATATAGCATTTTAACTTGGATAGTTATAAATATAAATAATTAAATTGCGATATATAGTAATTTTACATTACTTAGTATATGTTTCAGAAATTTTTTAAATTTGAATTTCAGAATATAAATTTTGTTTTGATAATAGGGCAGAGAACGATGAGAAACTCTTATTTAAATCAGACTTTCACATATTGAATGAGGAGAATAAGAGTTCAAAATTAAATTTTCAGAAGCTTTACAAATTAAAATAGATGTTTCCCTCAATGGCCAGTCTCTTACCTAACTTGCAACAATGGTAGAGGTTCGGTTTGGATTTCCTAAATCCAAATATATATATATATATATATATATATATATATATATATATATATATATATATATATATATATATATATATATATATATATATAATAGTTATATATGTGCGTTATATAGATCCTAACGCCGACATCTAGTAACGCTCGTGCTGCATACAAGATTTGATTTTTAACGAAAAAATGATTTTATTATAATGAAAAATCGATTTTCAAATCGGTTCATTGCTCCTAATATTTCCTTTCCGTTTTTCTTCTCATAGTAGGTATGTCGTTTATTGATATTTTGAAGTTTGTTGAATATTTTTGTAATCATTATTAGTGATTGTCATTGCTGCTTTCTTTTTATAAAAACAATGTAAATGAATATGAATTAACCCAAGAATATCATAGAAAATGTAGCCAAGCTGCGAATAATTTATTGCCGCAAAAATGCCGCAAAAGTCGCATACGACAAGGATATGAAGTATTTAATTAATAGAAGTTGGTTCATTTCTTCTCGTACAATGAGCGAGC
Source organism: Cynegetis impunctata (assembly GCA_030704885.1). Classification (NCBI taxonomy): domain Eukaryota; kingdom Metazoa; phylum Arthropoda; class Insecta; order Coleoptera; family Coccinellidae; genus Cynegetis; species Cynegetis impunctata. Next base: position 1,392,915 of record JARQZK010000729.1, read on the forward strand.
GTTATGATCCATAACGTCCTAGGGCATTATGAGTGTATTTATAGCAACCGTGTCTAAGGTAAAATAAACAAATAGGTAATATACAAGTGAAAAATAAATAAATATATATATATATATACCTATATATATACAGGGTCACTCACGGTGGATGGTAGGTTAGACGTTTACGGAGAACGGGAGATTATTCTGAAAATTTGGTTTCATGGGTAATTGATTTTGCTCTATCGATCTAAAATAATAGTGGTGCTGCGGCGTTGCCGCTTATACTAAAAAGTAGCAGCAACTATGAAATTTCAAATAAGACACCCTATATATTATTTCATTTTTTGCTTCTCTACCATTTTCCAATTGTTTTTGTATGATACTTGCCTATACCTATCTCCAGAGGTTTTCGAGAAATTAAATGGTTTCCTTATTTTTTTGAGCAAAACATAGCTTCAATTAAATGTTCATTACTAAGGTATTCTGATTCGTAAGACGCTGAAATTTTAGTTGTAGTTTACCAAGTTCCGACGTATTAGGAATATTCTAAGGACTTTGTTCTCCATTATACAGGGTCCTTCAAAATTTGCGATTTTAACGATAAATACAAAAATAGTAAAAAGAGCATTTTTTAAAATGTAATACCCTGTATATTATTAAATATCTCGAAAGAAAATTGAAATTTCTTTCGAATGATATATCATATCTATACCTAAAAAGTCAGGTTTCCGAAATAAAAGCAAGTTTCTATAAAAATCGGATTATTTAGCCATATTTTGTATTAGGTAGCTATGAAATGTCAAGAAAGATGTCATTATGAAAATTTGACAATTAGTCCATCAACAATAAAACGTTCGGGTGTTCATTAACGAAAATTTGATTTGAAAACAATCAAAATGGAAGGCAATAACTATTCTCATGAAGTTTTGATCAAGTTGTTTATTGTACATGGTCAATGTGACCAAATAATAGCAAGAACATGCAGAAAATTCAATAAAATGTATACCTATTGACAACCAATAAACGAGAGAAAATTTGTACGTTTACAAAATAATTTTATCACTTATGTTATGTTATTTTACGTAACGCAAATTGTTTTTTATTAGTTTCGTAAATTTCGTTTCGCTTTCAGTATTGACCCATAAGTGATAAAATTATTTTGTAATCATACAAACTTTCTCTCGTTTATTGGTTGTCAATAGGAATACATTTTATTGAATTTTCTGCATGTTTTTGCTATTATATGGTCACATTAACCATGTACAATAAATAACTTCATCAAAACTTCATGAGAATAGTTATTGCCTTCCATTTCGATTGTTTTCAAATCAAATTCTCGTTAATGAACGCGCAAACGTTTTATCGTTGATGGACTAATCGTCAAATTTTCATAATGACCTCTTTCTTGACATTTCATAGCTACCTAATACAAAATATGACTAAATAATCCGATTATATATATATATATATATATATATATATATATATATATATATATATATATATATATATATATATATATATATATACTTGCTTTTATTTCGGAAACCTGACTTTTTAGGTATAGGAACATAATATATCATTTGAAAGAAATTTCAATTTTCTTTCGAGATATTTAATAATATACAGGGTATTACAGTAAAAAAAATGCTCTTTTTACTATTTTTGTATTTATCGTTAAAATCGCAAATTTTGAAGGACCCTGTATAATGAAGAACAAAGTCCTTAAAATATTCCTAATACGTCGGAACTTGGTAAACTACACCTAAAATTTCAGCGTCCTACGAATCTGAATACCTTAGTAATGAACATTTAATTGAAGCTATGTTTTGCACAAAAAAATAAGGAAACCATTTAATTTCTCGAAAACCTCTGGAGATAGGTATAGAGAAGTATCATACAAAAACAATTGGAAAATGGTAGAGAAGCAAAAAATGAAATAATATATAGGGTGTCTCATTTGAAATTTCATAGTTGCTGCTACTTTTTAGTATAAGCGGCAACTCCGCAGCACCACTATTATTTTAGATCGATAGAGCAAAATAAATTACCCAAGAAACCAAATTTTCAGAATAATCTCATGTCCCGTTCTCCGTAAACGTCTAACCTACCATCCACCGTGAGTGACCCTGTATATATATATATATATATATATCTATATATATATATATTATATATATATATATACATATTATATATATATATATATATATATATATATATATATATATATATATATATATTATATATATATTATAATATATATATATATATATATAAATAAATAAATATATATATATATATATATATATATATATATATATATATATATATATATATATATATATATATATATATATATATATATATATATATATATATATATATATATATATATATATATATATATATATATATATATGTACATACCAGAAATAAAATTTGTTTCGAAAATCATAGTCCAGGAGGTTTTAAACTACTCTTGCATCTGACTGATTTCTTCAGATACACTGCAATAATATGTATTTTTACGTAAAATACGATTGAAAAATGTGCCGAATCAGAAATATATCCGAGGTCCATTCGTAAGAAATCTACGGGTCGGTGAAGTGTTTTGGTAATAATGGTCATCCATTTTCAGGAATGATAAACAGCAGGTTCGATAATGGGTTGACAAGGAAGTGACGAAATATCACTCCGGAAGACGTATGAGCGTCATTAACTTTTGAGCTGGTGGTCCTAGTCGCCCGGTCGGACGTAAGGGTCAGGGGGTCGTCGTCTATTGTCATTTGATGTCACCCTTGTTACTTATTCATTTTCCCAGACGAGGAATATCCACGTTTAACTATCAGATAAATTGTCAAATTATCTTCACGTTTCTGTTTTTAACGTTGTCCATGATGTTTATCATTTTACCATGAAGGAATGATTTGTGTTTTCAGATATAGTGTTAGAAGATATAACGGATGACTTTGGGGAGTATACACAGTATCAAATTAGACATGAGCAATTGGATTCAAGTATATTTTATATTTATATTGATAGAGTATCCAACATTTTGAATTCAACTTTATATATAATTACCTATGGGATTATTTTCTGGGGTTACAGTAGTTTCTCCAATAGAATTTTTGTGGATCAAAAGTGGGCTATCATCAGGACAATCTTTCACCTGAAGAGTAAAACAAGCTGTCGTGATGTTTTCAGAAAACATGGTTTTATGATATTAATTGATCTTTACATATATAAATGCATAATGTTCGTGCAACAGCATCGAGAATTGTTTAAGAAATACGAAATTCTTAATAATACTAGGAGGATGGATAGTTATTTTCTGCTAAAATGTCGTCTTTCCTTAACCCAAAACCAGGTTGAATTCATGTGCCTAAAGCTCTACAATAGATTGCCTAGATCCTACTGTACCTTATCGGCAGTGGCGTAGCGTGCCTTGAAGGGGCCCTGTATCAAAATTAGTTGGGGGGCCCAAATTAAGGATTTCTCAAAAAAAAACAAAAATGCTTACGTTGGATCGAAATAAATGTTTATTGATCTTAAGTTGTCAATTCCATCTAGAAATTGAGCTAGGAAACAATTCAAACTAAATATACACTTTTATTGCTTTTTTTTCGGCAAATTGATTTATTAAATCATCTATAACTGAAGACGATTTCAGTTTTTCTAACATTTCTGCCTCTATAGACAATAGTGGCAAGTCTGATAGCCGTTCCTGTCCCATCGAAGTCCTTAGGTAATTTTTTATCAGTCTCAATTTCGAAAAACTTCTTTAAGCTGTTGCGGTTGTAACTGGTAAGGTCAAGAATAGAAAGCATGCTGTTATTACCTCCGGAAAACTGGATGCAAAGCTATTGAATTTTATCAGCAATAATTCCATGCGTTGCTTAATGAAATTAATTTTTTGAATTTCAGATTTTAAGCATGTTTTCAGTGCAATTAATTGTTCATAAAGATTAACTGAGATGTCAAAAAACCAAATTCACCCTTCGCTAGTAGTAGATGAATACCTAAGTAGGTAGTACTTACCATTGCAATCTATATCACTCACAGAAGCTGATTGCTGAAAAATTTTGGGAATTGTTTTCATAACTTCCTCCCTTTTCTGTTTATATTTTCTTTTCATAGCTCCAATGGGATAATCTCTTTTCTTTTCACTCATTCTTTTCACAAATCAAACTAAGTAACCAACAAATAATCGGAAGAACAAGATTGTATTGTATTACAATGTACTTAATAATAATAACGTTTGAACTGGAATGAAATAAAACGCGTGAATATAATTGCTCTCCGTGGTTTGTCATTGTACATCGGTTAATGCGAGATTCCCCCGTTTAAGGAAATGACTTACACGAGGGTATCCCGCAATAACCGAAGTACGATGTTACGAATTTTTGGCAGCACGCTTAACCCGGGAACAAAAAAATTGCTTTTTTGTACTTTTCTCATTTCTGAATTGAAAACTCTGTAGGCACGTTAGGGGCCCTGTAGACCGGGGGCCCCGTATCATTGATACGGCCGATACGGCGGTAGCTACGCCCCTGCTTATCGGATGTCAAACATTCCAAAAATAAGTTAAAATAATTTATAATGGAATGTGAACCTTATACTATTGATGAATTCTATGAGTAGGTACTGCTCTTCAATTTGTGTAGATTCCTGAAATTATTTTGTGATGACATATTTTCATTTTATTGTACCTCAATAACTTTGGAGACGAATAAATTTATTATTACTATTATTATTATTATATATCTATATAAATATATATATATATATATATATATATATATATATATATATATATATATATATATATATATATATATATATATATATATATATATATATATATATATATATATATATATATATATTTATATATATATATATATATATATATATATATATATATATATATATATATATATATATATATATATATATATTGCTATGATATTTTCATTACAATTTATTGACTATTAAGGATGTCGAATATTTCAAATTGTATTGTGTATTTTATAAATTACTACCAAAGGAAATTGAATTGAAAAATACTTCTGATATGATTTTGTAGAATTTGTAGAATTTATATTAGTCTGTAGCTCACATTTAGTGGCTCCGTAGTTCAGTGGTCAGTGCGTTGGGCTACTGAAAAGAAGGTCGGTGGATCGAATCCCGGCCGAACCAACGAATTTATGCGGAGCCACCTCTCAGAAGGCAATGGCAAACCACCGAGCAGTATTCTGCCTAGTAGAGCCTCTCTGTAAAGACGTTCGGAACCGTCGTAAAACTGTAGGTCCCTTCTATTCGTGTATCGCTGTATCACGCACAGCACGAGTAGTTGTAGAGAGGTCGCCACACCCTAAACCGGGTACGGCACCACAAGAAGAAGAAAGCTCACATTTGCCGAGGACAGTTGACAATAAACTTAATTTTTTTTTAAATCGAGTATCCATGATAATTATTAGATCAACGACATAAATTCATTTACTCACTAAAAATTATCAGAGTTCAGTGAATTAATAATTGTAAAGTAAAAAATTGCAAAGTTATGACTACCTGTATGGTATAGGTACTGTGGATATAAATAATAGTAATATATCAATTATTAAAGTGAATTGTATGAATGATTTTGACAAGTGACAGAGCCTCTATACAAAAATACATATTGCATGGGTGTAAGAAGTTCCAACCAGAAGAAAATAATAACAATCGTGAGTTTCTGAACAGTTCAAATTAGCCAATTAAAAACAATTTTTGCACAATATATTCGTAATAAAAGAGAAAATTCAATATTGAAAGTACCATAATATTATTTGTTAAGATTGTTATAAAATTTCAAATTGATTGTTATATAGAATATTGAATTGTTCTTTTTATAGGTTGATTAATCATTTATAATAAATTAATGTTGAATTTTTGAATTTGAGTTATTAATTGAATATATTAAAAGATCAAAATTGAACAATAGAGTCAATTTTCAAAATTAAATTATCTGAAAAATAGTCAGATTAAAATTTAATTAAATATCATACATAGTTCATTTTAATTCGCAGCCAAATTGTAGGAGAAATATATCAATATTTCATAAAAGAAAGTTATTTAAAAATTTGAAATTATCAAATTACTGATAATGAATAACAATTTTTCATTTCTCCAATGTTCACGATTATGGTGTAAACAAATATTCAATTATCAAATAACATTTCATGTTCAACCTAGTATAGTTGTTTTTTAACACATTTCATTCTGTATTCCAAAACAGTTTTTTAATTAGGTATTTGGAAATATTAGGGGAAATATTAAGACATTTTCAGTAAAATATTGCTTATAAATATAAAAATAATTATTCTCTACGAGTGTTCTCCATTTGTAAAATTAATTGAATTCTAATATGCTATTTATTTACTTGACAATCTGATGAAACTGAAATTGGTTTTTTCTTGAAAAACAAAGATATTGTCCAATTTCATTATGAAACTGCAAGAAATCCTGCTGGAATGAAATACGTATAAATTCCAAGTTCTTTATATAACTGCGAACAAACTTTCCCAAGATTTAAATACGAAAAGCACATAGATTTCTAATATTCCCGAGAAGATTCAATTCAAGTTCGAAGTTAAATTGAAGCCGAGCGCTTCGTAGAAAAGAGATTTATGTTTCTCTATTGAATGAGAATATATAGCAATAAGAAAGAATGATTCAGAGTGTAACAAAGAGTTCTACTGTAATGATTCTGGGATATATTACCCTATTTTCGGTTCATTTCCAAATGTGCTCTCCCACTGAATTAAAGTAATGACTTCCGTGTTTCCGGACTACAATTTTAGTTTGAGAACTTTAACTTATCAATTGTTCGTCAAACACCTTCATCTTTATTATAATGTTACTAGGTACTCTGTAGATGAATATTTCAACGATTGTGATTCTGGTTACCTTGTTTATTTTATATGTCTAAAAGGATTACTAAAGATTATTTTTATTATTATTACCTTCATGAAAATAGAAAATTTCATCATATTTACGAGGACCTCAATATCTTAACATACTTTTTTTTAAATTGATTTGGCCATTACTTGGTCAAAACCCATAACAATATAATTAGAAAACCACGTGTTTGATTTTAACGGTTATTATATTTGACTCTATTACGCATATATATTCATTCTTGCTGACCCAGCAAACGTTGTTCTGCCATATAAATTATTTTTATCTATCTATATAACTATCTATCTAACTATATATCTATCGTTCTATCTATCTATCTATCTAACTATCTATATCTATCTATATATCTATCTACATATCTATCTATCAATTTATCTGACCTGGGAAACGTTGTTCTGCCATATAAATTATTTTTGTCTATCTATCTTTCTATCTATTCATCTATCTGCCGATGTATCTCTATCTATCTAACTGTCTTTCTATCTACCTAGATAGTTATCTATCTTTCAATCTATCTTTCTATCTAACTATCTATTTATCATTATATCTATCTATCAATCTATCTGATCCAGCAAACGTTGTTTGAATTATTGAAACGGCTATTAAAAAATATGGGTTGTTGATAGAAGAGTGAAAATTTAGAGTTGTGTGTATTTTTTTAATGCAACATCATAAGAAAATTTTGTCCAAAAAGTTTATAAAATGTTTGGGTGGACCAACGCTAAAAGGCTTCAACAGAGGCACTGCGAGGACTGTTAAGGCCGCTATACACATGCATGTAAGTGTTAATATTTGCCTGTGCAGGTCTTGACTTGCTTTCAAGTGCTAATGTGTATGGGCAAAACTGAAGGCGCGTTCAGTTCCAGGCCCGGCGCACCTTGAAACAGACAGCGACTGATTTTAGTGCAAGTGTGAAGATAATTATAAAGCGCGCTACATACCTGCAGGCAAATTCGCGAGAAGGTGCATCCAGGTAAGTGCGCGCGCAATCGCGAAGCGAATTTTGACCACCTATACTATTGAGATAAGTGTGGAGGTTGTTCATTTCTTTAAACATGAACGCCTTGTAAATAATTTAAGTCTTTTTTTTCTCGTTCCTGTTGCCACTACAATAGCTGATGCAGTTGAACACATCTGACACCTACCTAGACGCACTTACATTTAGGTACATACTTCTTATCTTTGTGAATCTGGTTTTTTCACTTAAACTGCTTTATGACCGAAATACAGAAACAAACTTCAAGTACCTACAGTATGTGTGAAGGGTAACATTAACTGTTCAGGCTGTGGACACAGCAGGCGCGGATCCAGGCCCGACCTTTGGGGGGGGGCAACTTTTATATATTCAAAAGCCAAAAGGTACTGGTATTTTGGGCAATGGTAAATCGAGTAGCTACCAATCAAAACAATTAAGTGGGGCTTAGGCCATTTGGGGGGGAAGGGCCTTCCCCCAGTTCCCCCCTCTGGATCCGCGCCTGGGACACAGGCACATGCATGTCATACAAATGTTTTTCTTCAAGTGCGAATATTTTGGAAGTGAAATGTAGAACAATATATTGAAATCTGAACTTTTCCTTTTATTATAAATTTCAACCTTTTTTCAAAATTTTCAAATAAAATTTTCGGTTATTCGTGAATAGATATGTCACTTATTCCTTTTTTATTCTTTTCTAATAAATAAAGAATTCCGAATCTACAAAAATATCAACTATGTATTTGATTCTGATTGCATATGAAGTATGATGGAGAGGCCTCGGTAGCCCAGCGGTAAGGTGTATCGCTTGTAAACCGAGGATTGTGGGTTCGAGTCCCACCTCGCTCTTGGGTATCGTGTATGTCGCATGAATTTTAGAGGTTCTTAATATGATGAACTATTGGGTAATGACTTAGTTGCAAGCCCATTGAAAGTTCGAAACAGGCGTTAAACTGAAGTTCCTTCGAGATAAAAAATAGTATGATGGAAAATTTCTGTTTGTGAATAAAAGTTGTATCAAATCCTTTTCAGAGAATATCTGAAGATCAATTCTGAATAAACGGATAAGCCATACGCATCATCCGGTCAAATATTTCAAACGATAGTATAGGTTCCTATATATATATATATAATATATAATTATATATATTACTTAATTGCCAAATTAAGAATATTTAAGAGTTGTGCGAATTAATTAATCATTGCTAAACTAACCCTATATACCCTAAAATATAAAAAAAGACATTGCGAGCAGATGTCTCAGACATTGCCGATTTGGGTTCGGGATTAAACTCGGACATTGGTCATCTATCATCCAATCATCAGCCTACATTTAAGTTTTCTGCCAATTCAAATAGATTTACTCTTCGAAATAATATATATATATACAGGGTGTCGCACCGGGAACTGAATCGATCGATATAGAACAAAGTACTGATCAGAAAATTTTGAAAATTTAAATGATTACTAATGTCGGTGTGGTCAATCTAACCAAAATAACTACAAGCAGCTAGCACTTCCGCTTATACCGGAAGTCGATACCAACTTTCTTATTTCAAATGGAACACTCTATATATTTTAGGGTTTTCGAAAAGAACATAAAATTCTGAGTCGAAAATGTGAAGATTATCCTATGCCTAAACCTAGCCGTTTCAAAGATATTTGACATTTTATAGAAAATTTGACAGGTGCAATGGTTTACAAGAACCGGTATAACTTTCTTACTGTGAAACATACTCATTTGCTTCTTGTCACATGAAAAGAACACAAGAAGAACTACGTTTTGACACTGAAATTAATTCAATAATATCATACCAAGTGTTCCGTTTTTTGCGTTACATTTCGTCAACTTCAAACCGCGAAAAATTATTTAAGTCAAATGGAACACCCTGTATTTTTTTACGTCAAGTTATGTGAAATTGAATTCTCCTTTTTCTGGAATAGCATTGTGGGGATTAAGGTTACAACTTTTCGAAATATTCGTGATTTTTTTAGAAATTCATGAATTGTTGTAATCATTTCATCAAAATAGCCATGATTAGAAACAATCAGTCATTATCTTATGTCAAAAAATGCCAGCCCGTGTAAATTATACCCTCGAAGACTTTTTAAATTTGTTTATTATTTATGGAGAATGTAATAAAGTAATATCAAGAACTTGCAGCACATTTCCTAGTCGATATCCAGAAAGACAGAAACCGTCACCAAACACTGTAAAACGCATACTGGAAAATTTTTGGCTCTGTCAAGGCAAAAATCCAAAGAAGAAAGCCTATTGTTTATGACGAAAACATAGAAATAGTCATTCTGGGATATTTTCATGCATTTCCAAGGATGTCATTAAGACAAGCTGCTCTGGATTCAATTCACAAGAATCTTATTAAAACATAAGTTTCATCCGTTTTTATTCCATATGGTTCAAGGATTAAAGGAAACAGATTTCCTAAGAAGATAAAATTTTTGTGAGTTTGAATGGGCTGCAAGTTCTTGTTATTACTTTATCACAATAAACAAATTAAAAAGTTTTCGTTGGTATAATTTAAACATGCTGACATTTTTTGACATAAGATAATGACTGATTGTTTCTAATCATGGCTATTTTGATGAAATGATTACAACAATTCATGAATTTCAAATAAAATCACAAATATTTCAAAAAATTGTAACCTTAAACCCCACAATGCTAATATCAGAAAAAAGAAAATTCAATGGTACATAACTTGACGTAAAAAAATACAGGGTGTTCCATTTGACCTAAACAAGTTTTCGCGGTTTGAAGTTGACGAAATGTAACGCAAAAAACGGAACACTTGGTATAATATGATTGAATTAATTTCTGTTGTAAAACGTAGTTCCTCTTATGTTCTTTTCATGTGACAAGAAGCAAATGAGTATCTTTTACAGTAAGAAAGCTATACCGGTTCTTGTAAACCGTTGCACCTGTCAAATTTTCTATAAAATGTCAAATATCTCTGAAACGGCTAGGTTTAAGCATAGGGTAATCTTCACATTTTCGACTCAGAATTTCATGCTCTTTTCGAAAACCTCAAATATATAGGGTGTTCCATTTTGAAATATAAAGAAAGTGGGTATCGACTTCCGGTATAAGCGGAAGTGCCAGCTGTTTGTAATTATTTTGGTTGGATTGACCACACCGGCATTAGTAATCATCTAAATTTTTCAAAATCTTCTGATCAGTACTTTGTTCTATATCGATCGATTCAGTTCCCGGTGCGATACCCTGTATATATATATATATATATATATATATATATATATATATATATATATATATCTAATATATAAAATTCTCGTGTCACGGTGTTAGAAGTTAAACTCCTCATGAAATTTTGTGTGCTTATCGGGTAGGTCTGAAAATCGGCTAACATTTATTTTTTATCCCCCTTGACTAAATTTTCTGTTCTATTTTTTTTATGTTACAGCATTCAAAAAATTATACAACCCTGAATTTGCACCCCTGTATGATCAACCCCTATTTTTTATTTGTTAAACTCCTCCGAAATGGCTCGACCGATTCTCATGAAATTTTGTTTGCATATCGGTTAGGTCTGAGCATCGAACTTAATTCATTTTTCATCCCCCTCAATTTTAATTTTTAATTTTTCAGCAAAAATTTTCTGTTCTATTTTTTTATGATACAACATTCAAAAATACATACAACCCTAAATTTTTACTCCTGTACGATCAACCCCTATTTTCATTTGTTCATTATAAACTTAAATTTTGTTGGCAAGATTTTTATTTTTATTTTGTCATGACTTAGAATAAAAACCATAGATCCACAATAGGGTTGCAAGAAGGCAATCGAAAATAACAATAGGCGGTCTGAGAATAGGTCGTAATTTATTTTTCATACCCCTAAGTGATTAGGGCGGTCCACCACAAACATTTTTATAAATTTTTTGGACAAAATTTTTTATTTTTATTTTTTTATGATGTTGCATTAATAAATACATACAACTCTAAATTTTCACCCTTCTATCAACAACCCATATTTTTAAATAACCATTTTAATAATTCGAACAACGTTTGCCGGGTCAGATAGATTGATAGATAGATTGTCAAATAGATAGATAGAAAGATGAAAATAATTTATATGGCAGAACAACGTTGGCCGGGTCAGATAGATTGATAGATATGTAGATAGATAGATAGATATAACGATAGATACATAATTAGATAGATAGAAAGATAGATAACTATCTAGATAGATAGATAAAAATAATTTAAATGGCAGAACAACGTCTGCTGGGTCAGCTAGTATATATATATATATATATATATATATATATATATATATATATATATGTTCAGAAAGATTTTCGCGATCGGAAGTATTTGAAAAACTTAGTTCTCGGAATGAACCGCGTGCATGATTCGAAAAATCTCGAAGTTTCGGCCCTTTTTGTGAAACCATCTTCAGAAGAATGAGAAGGGGAATAATACAGATACGTGGCCTCAATCTGCCTACTCCACGAATAGAATTAGGAGGAATCGGCAACAATACGATTGCGTGGTCTCAACCTGCCTACTCCACCAACCGTACTGCTTACTGTCAACAATGAAATCTCAACTTGCCTTCAGAGTCATATAAATACAAATATTTTGAATTGAGACATGTTTATAGATAGAGTTTGCTAGTCCCAGTTTTTGATTCCAAATAATTAAATTTTTGAAAGAATGTGGAATGATTTTCTTTTTTGGAATGTTTGGAGAAAGTGACAAAGGCTGCGAAGAAACGTTAATTGTTTATAAATAAATCTTGCTAATCATTGACTTTATATTTTGTTTTAATTTTTCTTCTATATTACTATATATATATATATATATATATATATATATATATATATATATATATATATATATATATTTATTTATATATATATATATATATATATATATATATATATATATATATATATATATATATATATATATATATATATATATATATATATATATATATATATATATACATATATAAATATATATATATATATATATATATATATATATATATTTATATTACATACATTTATATTCTCTTGCTCATTTATCTTTTGAATGATTTAACTCTTCGTTACGATACTCCTGACTCAAAACTTTTGGAAGATAAATATATAAATGAAATGAGTCACCATATTCAAATTTCTTCCAAAAAAATAGGAACACATAAAATATTCAATATTCTTGTTTAACAAGGCCATATTGTGGGTAATAGGAACGATATAGCTGTTATTAGAAGTAATAATATATATCAGAAAATAATTCAATAGAAAACAAGCAATAGAGATGTGTTATTTGCTAGTTCCTACGAAGCGCTATATAAATTCAAAACCAATTGAATACTGAGGACGTGGTATCTGTAAGCGTGGTTAGCAACGGTATTCAATGGTCATTTTACTCATTTATTCTATTGGAGGTTTATGCAGATGAGATTAGATATAAGGTTGCATGTAAATTACAAACTCTCTTTAACAATGAATTACAGAATATCTTACTTAAATTATAATACTAAATAATATATAGCTTGTGAATTATGTGAAGGAATAAAGATATCTAGAACTTTACAAAAGTTACAAATTATTAATATTGCAGTAACCTCATGTGTTTTTCACAATTGACCTCTCTTAGTTTTAGTTCAATTATCAGTAGTTATATCCTAGGACATTGATAATAGACGAAATAATTTTATGACAATACTTGTTACCAAAGAACGAACTTGAAAAATTTTTCATAAAATTATGAGGAATTTGTCAATGTCCGAGGAATATTCGAAGCAAAATTTTTTGACACAACGTAACATTTTGAAATTTATAAATTTATTTGGAATGAAATTGTCAAATTCAATCATATTATCTTAGTTATTGATAATTGCACTCAATGCAATTATTAGTTATAATATCACAAGAGCATCGAAAATAATCGATTATACTTCCAAGTCACGAGACGTATTTTGCGAAACATCCACAAGAGCGCAGCTCGAGTGATGTTTTAAGAAAATACGTCGAGTGACGACCGTCAGTATAACGATTATTTTCGATTGCTCCAGTGGTATTCGTTACGGTTATATAACTAATAAAAAATACTAATTTTTTTGACAAACGTCAAAACATCGTCAATATAAAAATATTCACATTTTGACACCAGGCGAAACACCAAAACGATTATATCACGTCGTCAAGGGTATATTCACTTATCAATACGCAGTTGTTATGCAAAATTCACGGATTCTATATTAGCTTATTCATACATGAGTTATATAATCAGTAGTAATACTATAAGTACTTCAAAATAATCAGGTTATACATCGATAACTTGTTGCATAATTACAGAGAGTGTCAGTTTGACAGTCTAATTCTGTCAAATGACACGATTTGTATTTATGCAGGAAGTTTGAGATGTATAACAGTAATTATTTTGAAGTACGTATTGTATTTGATACTATTATTTATTGAGTAAATTAAGTAGAAATTAGACTTTTTTTGAACAGTTATTGATAAACGTCAAAATTTGACAGTCCTGTTAGTTTTCGATTGGAAGAGCTACTCTACGTATAATCAGATATCAAAATTATACAAGGTAACTTAACTATAAATTGATCGTTCTGATTGGTTGAAAACTATACGAAAAAAATAATCAGTGTAATGTTATCATGCTTGATTGAAATTGTTTCATATGACACAAAATGACAAAATTTGATTGGATGTTAGAACTGTCAAAAAATTATCATAAATATTATTTATTTTCTACATTGCGGACCGCATTGACTTGCGCAATATGAATTGATCGATCACACCAGTTTGATCTCATCGCAATTCTTTTCAAGTTGCTATTATTTAACTGATATATACAGTGTATTAGATAAACATGCTGTTAGAATTCCAAGAGGTTATTTTTTGGCCTATTCTAAAAACATTTTGTCCTATAATGATTTCTGGAAAACCCCTTTGTTTCGAAGATACAGGATAAACAAAATTTGCGACAGTAAAAACATTTTATTATCAAAAAGTACATATAACGTCGTTCAATCTTCAATAAATAATCGAAATGACTTCCTCCAGCCTAGATATGAGCATTCATATGTAGTCATTGAGTGCCGAACAAACAAACCAGGGTCTTTTCTAATTGAGTTACACCCATCAGCAATTATTCGCAATTAGTCAAAATTTCCTACTGGAGTGGCGTAAACTAATGACTTCAGATATGTCTATAAGAAATATTCCAGCGGATTTAAGTATGGGAAACGAGCGGGCCATGCGTGTGGCCCACCTCGTTAGAGATAAACCAGCCGTTTCAAGTTATCGTTAAGAATTTTCTGTACTTGACAAACTCATTAATTTTTTATACTTTATAATAGATATATATATATATATATATATATATATATATATATATATATATATATATAATATAAATGTATATATATTGTGTATATATATATAGATATATTTATATATATATATATATATATATATATATATATAAATATTTAAATATATATATATATATATATATATATATATATATATATATATATATATATATATATATATATATATATATATATATATATATATATATGTATATATATATATATATATATATATATATGTAGGGTGTTTCATTTGAATGACTAATTTTTATATAATTTCTGGTTGAATAGGACTATATTGATTTTACATGTGAAAACATTCGATTTGGCTGTAATATAGCCCAATAAAATGCGAAAAACATCTATCAACCCACCTGAAAGTTGACTCATTCAAATCCGGTATATTCTTTGAAAATTAATATTTATTTGTGTGAAACAGGCGCGTTTGTATATTTCTGGCACTGGTGTCGAATTTTCTAACATTCTCCATTGAAGATTTAATAGAAATTCCATGTCGTCCAGTGTCATGAAACTTGGAGGGGTGATTTAATTAACCATTAATTTGTCAAATTAATATATATATATATATATATATATATATATATATATATATATATATATATATATATATATATATATATATATATATATATATTCTATATATATATATATATA
This sequence comes from Cynegetis impunctata, assembly GCA_030704885.1. Taxonomy (NCBI): domain Eukaryota; kingdom Metazoa; phylum Arthropoda; class Insecta; order Coleoptera; family Coccinellidae; genus Cynegetis; species Cynegetis impunctata. The sequence continues at coordinate 1,408,904 of JARQZK010000729.1, forward strand.
TATATATATATATATATATATATATATATATATATATATATATAATAACGTTTTGTGAATAAGAATTTCAACAAAATATCTTAGTATTGTTATAACTGCTGTGATAGGACATCATGCAAAATTAGTATAAATAGTATTCCTAAGATCATTTTGTGTGCGACCTAAATGTATATATTATATTTTCCACTGCTCCAGTTGAATTCAAAGGGTAATAAACTATTTCGTAATGAACGGAAATTGATAAAGGGCTTGACTCAAACTTTCTTCAAGAAAGTTTATACCTCTTCCTGTCATCACAATTCTTCCGATTGTTCGATCATTGCTATTCACTGATCTTTCGGTCTATGTCTTCTTCAATTATTTCATTAACAAATCCGGAGATTTATACGGACAATTTCAGGTTACCATAATTCGTTTATGCGCCGGCGTCTAAAGGATAGTCACCTTCATCCGCTTGAACAACTTCATAATTCTTAAGTCCAAGTCATGGCTCCCGCTATCAAATACACATTTATCTTAAACTTGAGGTAGGTCGCGTGCTTCGCTATTCAAAACCATCATTAATCCTCCAGAATGGCAGTTATGCTCGAAAAAATAAAGTATCGATATACCAGATCTGTTCAAGTCGAATTCGAACCAATTTCTTCATGATTTTAATGGAAAATCTATCATAGGTTTCTTGCTTTTAATAACACCGCAGTCGCCGTTCTACCGTTTTGAAACTGAGGGGGAACTACCAGTATGTTCAATGGTTTTCCTGCTTTATGAGTAGCATCATCTTCGTTCCCTGTATTTCTAATAAAATACCTACTCTTCAAATTTTGGTTGAGTTAATACAAAAAGTGAAAATACATTTCCTCTCCTAATGAATAATAGATAATTTAGGTTCTCTAGACTACAGAGCTATATTATATATATATATATATATATATATATATATATATATATATATATATATATATATATATATATATATATATATATATATATATATATATATATATATATATATATATATATATATATATATATATATGTATGTATTAGAATTGTTTGGGTCTATGTTATATTTCCACTCACAAGTAGCATTATATTTT
>JARQZK010000729.1:1415000-1482500 GCA_030704885.1 Cynegetis impunctata
TAAAGTAGAACACATGAGTTTGATATTGAATTTAATGTAGATAATTATCTTGAAGAAACAGCATCGATATTGGTATTTTATCTTCCCGGGATCATTGTTGAATCTTAAATCAAAAACCATGATTATGTTAGTGATCAATACAATTATTATGCTAAAAAAGACGATAGGAAAGATTATATGAATTGATGGTAATAAAATTGTAATTAATAAATTTTTTCTCAAGAACTATGAAAAAATAAACATTTAATGATTAATTATTATAAATCAAATCATGAAAAAGATAGAAGTTGACCATGGTCAATTTAATATACTACATAAAGTGAACACGGAAAATTCTTCAATAATTTCAAAAATTATCAAACAACTTTCCAGGGGAGCTGGTTATATATATGTTGGATTGTGAATGTAGATTTATCGTCGCGGAATACATATAACCAGCTCCCTTGGAAAGTTGTTTGATAATTTTTGGAATTATCGTAGAATTTTACTTGTTCACATTGTGTAGTATATTGAATTGACCAGTGTATATTTTTCATGATTTGATTTCGTTGTATATGTTCATATCAATTTTATTTCATAATAAAATGTTTAGTTGTGAATGTGTATTTATATTATTATTACTTGATCATATAAATAAAATTAGATATTTTCTTCTATGAATAGTAAAATAAGAAACAGAGGATTTCCAAGCATATTATATGGCAAATAGCTGCTATTCAAAGATTTTATTCCTATTTTACTTTTTTCAATTTAACTGATCAATATTTGAATTAATAAATATTAAAAGCATCTAGATAATTAAGTATTTAGACCTTCATTCAGGTCCACCGAATTATAATTTCAAACACGCAGTTCTATAATTACCATCAATCAACAAATGGTATAGACAAGCCAAATTGACTAAAGAAGTCTTATTAATAGCAATATATATTGCTATTTGTTTAATTGAAGATAATTTGTGTTTATATTATATAGGTACATATATATATATATATATAAATATAAATATATATGCCGCAAATTTAACGCATAGCTTAAATATTTCCTAAGTTTTGACTGTGAATATTTTATCAGGCGGTGATCAGATTTGAATAAATTTTCACCAAATTGTAGCTCCGTTCTTTGAGAAAATGCAGTAGTTATAAGGTGATAAAAAAAAATGAATAAACTTATTGTACAGGGTGTTGAATAGCGACATGTTTTCTTCGTCCAAGTTTACGTCCTTCTGCGAGCAATATCGGGTAGCTCAGGCAGAAAAAAATAGACAGTGTTATAACCGCAAGTCTTCTGAGTAAGTTGTTTTTTCAATCGTCTGTTTATCTTGAGCCACTCGAAAGATATTCATGTTTTTATAACCGCTCGCACTTTTTTGTTAACTTGCGAAGGAGACTGCGCGAACAAAATTTCATTAAAAGTTGACAACTTTGTTTATTTATTTATTTTGAATTGATTGGGCCGATTCATGATGTAAATTACTAAAGATATCAAAGCAAGATATAAAAACAATATACATATTTATTTATATACACAAAGTAAAATAACGCATGACCCTCGTTTCCGTGAAATTTCATCTTCTTCAGATGCTTAATACTAACTAATAAATAGGTTTCTTCGTTATATCGAATACAAGAAATAAATAAATGAGAAATTGTGTAGAAAGGGTAAATAGAGGGATGGTTACAAATTAGTAAAGTAAGAAAAACTCATTCTAAACTGGTAGTCAGGTAGTTCGGTAATTTTGAAAAGATTCGGTAGGGGCTTGTAGTATGGAGAGACATACAAAACCAAATGAATAAAGTTGTCAACTTTCAATGAAATTTCGTTTGCACAGTCTCCTTCACAAGTTAACAAAAAAGTTTTGAAAAATTTCGTTCGAAAAGTGTGAGCGGTTATAAGAACTTGAATATCTTTCGAGTGGCTCAAGATAAACAGACGATTGAAAAAACAAATTACTCAGAAGAATATATAGGGTATTCCATTTGAAAAATAACAACTTTGATACATTTCGTATTTTTGGGACACCCTGTATAACATGAAAATATTTTTAAAATTTAGGACTGATAGGTCCTTATATATATATACGAGGGCTATCCAGAAAGTAGATTACGTTTTGGAATAAAAAAATATACAAAGTATAGGAAACAAATTTTATTATATACAGATGAAAGCCACACTCAAATACTACTTTTCTACATAGTCACCATTCAAATTAAGGCATTTATCGTAGCGATGTACGAGCTTGGAAATTCTTTCGTCGAAAAATTCGGCCGCCTGCGCCTTCAACCACTTCGTTACCTCTTCTTGCAGCTGTGCGTTGTCATCAAAACGCTGCATAGCTAGCCACTTCTTCATTGCTGGGAATAGGTGGAAGTCGCTCGGTGCCAGGTCGGGACTGTACGGCGGATGAGGAAACAACTCCCACTTAAAAGATTCAAGAACTTTACGAGTGACATTTGCCGTGTGGGGCCGGGCGTTGTCGTGAATCAACAAGATCTTAGAGCTCAACATTGCTCTGCGCTTGTTTTGAATTGCTCTTCTGAGTTTTTGGAGAGTTTGGCAATACCTTTGAGAGTTTATTGTAGTGCCTCTTTCCACTCACAGAAACCTTATTACTGCACGCACCTCGCAGCTCGCGGGATTTTCAATTAACGCAGACATTTCAAACCGTCACAGTATCTGAATGGAGCACAGCACGAACCTCTCACTAGCACGGCTAGATGCCGAATGAGCTGCGCAACGCTCTGGCCCCAAGATGGCCGCGCTAGCCCCGCCCCTAGCGGACACAGACGAAAACGTAATCTACTTTCTGGATGGCCCTCGTATATATATATGTGTGTGTGTGTGTGTGTGTATGTGTGTGTGTGTGTGTGTGTTTGTTTGTACACTCAATATTACGTACCTAAATTCGAAGAGTTTTTATATTTGGATTGATGAAGAAGAACCATTTCTGGAAAAATTGTAGAATTTGAGGTAGAATATATATGTTTCTTCGTGTGTAATCTATTCATATATTCAATTGGTTGACATCAACCATATAGGTAAGCAAAGAGAAAATTGAGTTCATTTCAATATTTCAAAATAAATTTTGTTTAAATTAAGTAAATTTTTTGCTTAAAGGGGTTTGGTTATTTTCTGTAGATTCCATTTTATTGTAACAGTAGTATTTTCGTTGGAATAATTAAACCCTGTATAACTACCGCTGAAACTTTTTGGAATAATTATTCAATTCTTCAATTAAGAAAGTTTCCTTAATTTTAGAAGAATCTAAAATAATTGTTTGATTGTGATGCATTCAAAATTTTAGTCTAGTTGAAGATGGAAATTGATGTAGGTATAATTCTATATAATATTAGTCTTATCTGGAATTATAATAATTTTTCTGTGAAAGCGTTTCGAACGGACAGTTTTATATATTTATTAGTTTCGAAATGACATTCTTTTAGGCACTAGTACCTAAAAGTGACAGTTTAAGGAACTAGTGCCTGAAAGTTAAAACAACTTTGACTAACAGGAACTCTTTGTCATCGGCTTCTTTCATAAAGCGTTCTATTACCAGATTTGTAAATATTTTCAATTTATTTCGGCTTTTATATCCGACAGGTTTTCTTTTTAAATATGCAATAAGGTTAGTGAATTTGCTTATATCTTACTTTTTGTTCAGGTAAATTATGGTGCGGATCATCGAATATTCACTCCACAAAGTTGATGTCCTCAAGTTAGTGGATAACTTCAGGAAATAGGCTAGCAATACCTTTTTTGTAAAATTTTTGTTTTTCTTCAACCCAGGTTTCAAAGTTGTTGTAGGTGGTCTCGTATAATGTTTTTGGATTTTTCGGGCACCAATATGGATAGCGCAGTTTCAGCAGCTTGTTCAATATCTAAAGACTCGTCATTATCACTCAATTTTTGACGATTTGTTTACAAACCTTTTAGGAAATACCGCGACGTTTCAAAGTGACAGAACCTTAACATTAAACAATGCATAAACAATGCTTCAGAAACAGATTACCACCTCACTTTTAAATATGTTAAAAACACAAATAAACGCATGACAAAATTGAATTCTCCGCTTTCACAAAAAAATCTTGTATGAAATTCGTTGCGAAAAGAGTGTTTTAAGCACTCGACGCATTGTCCAATTGACAATTTTGCGTCCCGTACTTAAAACACATTCATTTCGCAACTTGTTACATAATAGTTATTTGTGCAACCAGTTGGGAAAAGCATTATTTTTCGTAATGAGCGTATTTCTGCGCAACGAGCGAAGCGAGTTGCGCAAAAGAACGCGAGTTACGAAAAATAGTGTTTCCCAACGTGTTTCACACAATATTTTTTCTAATTTTGAATAGGATGTGACTATTTGAATTTAAATTAAAAGTATAAAAACGTCCCTACAAGCGTACCTCGTCTAGTGAATTCGGAGATATTTATTTTTCACTTCGTTGCTATGGAAGTATCGTTAGTGTCATATTTCGTAATTTCGATAGTGTTTGTCTATGAATTTCATTGTCAAAAAAGTGAAAATAATAATCGCTTTTCTTTTCGTAAATAATTCCTTGAATTTGTTTTAAAGTAGAAGAATATATACTGCAATGTCCGATTCAGAGAACGACGTACCGAGCGACATCGAGGAAGCGGCTCAATCTGCGCTATCTACAATTATTCCTAAGAAGTCGAGGAGCAAGTATGATTTGTCCTATGGAAAATTTTGTTTATGGTGTGAACAAAAAAGGATTACTAATTTGAACGAAAAAGTTTTGCTAGCGTATTTTCAAGAAAAAAAGGGAATGAAGAATTCAACCTTGTGGAGCTTATATTCGATGTTAAGAACCGAATTGTGCTTGAAGAGAAATATTGACATCAAGAAGTATACAAATTTACTGGCTTTTTTGAAACGACATTCTGAAGGTTACCAGCCTGAAAAGTCATAGTTCTAGTAGTTTAGTCTTACAATGATTCTGTATTTTTCACAATTAATGGCGAAATTTACTTTTCATCAACAGTTGCGAAATATTTTACTTTTCGTAACCAGTTGCGAAAAGTAAGACGTTTCAAAACGTCGATGAGTTTTGAAAAGTGTCACTTTATATGTCAAAATTAGAAAATAACTATTTATGCCATCAGTTACGATATGCCTAATTTTGTTTAACGCGTTAGATTTTTGCGGAACGAACGAAGTGAGTTTCGCAAAAACTCACAAGTTACACAAAATTTCATTTCGTAAGGTATTGCATACAAGATTTTTTCTAATTTTGAAGAAAGTAATAAAAAAATAAAATTTATTATAATTGATAAATATTTGGAAAACATAAATTTAGTTTGTTGCTGTTACTTCATGTTAGTTGTCAGTTTAACATTTTGTAAAAAAGTCTAGACGGAAAGTTTTTAGCGAGATTGATATATTTTAAGTTTTATTTTTTTTAAATGAGTGATTCAAGTTCTGAAGAGCTACCAAGCGATATTGAAGAGGCAGCAGGTAATGCTCTATTATCAGAAATTCCCAAAAAGTCAAAGGCAGTTTATGATTTGGCATACGAAAAATTTGTTACGTGGTGTGATGAGAAGAAAATTAAACATGTTAATGAGAAAGTTTTACTTGCATATTTTGAGGGTAAGAAAGATCTAAAAGTTTCCACATTATGGACACTTTACTCAATGTTAAGGTCTGAACTAAATCTGAAAAGGAATATTGATATTAAAAAATATACAAATTTGGTAGCATATATTAAAAGGCAAGCGGACGGTTACAGTACTAAAAAGTCAAAAGTTTTCATTAAAGAAGATTTTGCCAAATTTTTAGTGGAAGCTGATGACAAAGAATACTTAATGGATGAGGTTGCAATGATAATTGGAATGGCAGGAGCATGCAGAAAAGCAGAATTAACATTTCTTCCAGTTGAAAATGTTATAGACGAAGGAGGCCATTTTCGTGTTGATATCCCACCTTCAAAAACAAAAGTTATACGGCAGTTTGCAATTACCACTGGAGACATTGAAAATACGAATCTTGTTGAAGTATTAAGAAAATATATTAAGTTGCGTCCCCAGGTTCTTAAACACAACAGATTTTTTGTAAAATATGCGAATGGAAAATGTACCAGAAATCCTGTGGGAATTAACACATTTAGCAGTCTGCCAAAAGTTATTGCACAATTTCTTGGTCTTTCAAATCCTGTTCTATATACTGGCCACTGCTTCAGAAGAAGCTCTGCCACTTTCCTAGCAGACAGTGGCGCTGATATTTTAAAATTAAAGAGGCATGGAGGTTGGAAATCTACCTCTGTTGCGGAGGGATATGTTGAAAATTCCATGAATAATAAAAAACTTATAGCGCAAGAATTATTTGGTGAAACATCTAATGCAATGTGCGCCGCTTCCCAAATAACAGCAAGTTCGAGCAATGAAGAAAATATGTCGTCGGGAATTAATTTGAATAATTGCAATAATTGTGTTATCAATATTTATAATAATTAATTAATTTATAATTTATGTTTTCAACTGGTATTATAACAGTTTAATAAATAGATTAATTCTTTTTGTCACTCATTTTGAAATACATTTTTCGTCACCAATTGCATAAAATTTTACTTTATGCAACTAGTTACAAAAAGTAAGACCTTTCATAATGTCAATCAGTTTTAAAAAGTGTCACTTTATATGTCAAAATTAGAAAAATAGCTATTAAGCAAAATTATCTCAATGAAAACGAAAGTCCAGTTGACATACAGTGAATCACATTGTGAATATATTTCTGTTTCCTTTAGATAATGCATACGAGAAATAATAAATCAATCCGTATTATTTCTTAATTAATCTGACACTCCATAATGATTATATGCTGATTTTCATTCATATCCAATGAGTAAGAAGAATAATCTAAAGAATGCACACATATTCATCAAACGAAAACTAAACGAGTAAATTACGAGAATGTGAACTTATAATTACGTCCAAATCCAGAGATAATTTATCAGTTATCTCCGTCGGGCGTCATCCGAGACGAATACGTCTGATGGGCCATTAAAAAAAACGAACGAATATATAAGCGAACGCGGCCAAAACCTGTACAACACTATACAATAATTTATTGGACAGATTTCGTTACAGCAATATAAGTAAAGTACCTCAAAAAATAGGTGTATATCGAGAGGTGACTCGGAACATATAAATGTGGATTAGGGGCTGGGGGCTAGGGGGGCATTCGCCTAATGAAGCGAGTTCACCTTGCCTATAAATTACCGGAGACTCCATGTTACGGCGGTTTGATATGGCCAAGATAAGCACTTACATCGCGACGGGGGGTGATCCCCTGCTGCTCACCTCCGTTCACTCTAATCAACTTTAAAACCGAATAAAATATACAAGGCGACCGTGCTTTGAAGGATACCATACCAAAACAAGGCGGTGGGCCGGCGGGGGGCTGGCGGGGGCCGCGGAGCGTACAAACAACGCCGCCCTGGCTTCGCCGCTCCGCGGGGATGGGGCGACTTATACGGGAATATATTTTACTATAAATAAATATGCGCGTTGTGTTGGTTGCTCTTTCCAGTGTTATTCTTTTTTTCTTTCGAACTCGTTGCGAGAAATTGTTTTAATTGTTTATTTTCTCGGTGAGAATATGAGGAAACATTGTGCGAATTGAAATGCCAGTCTTGAATGGCAATCGCTGTTTTCTTGCTTTGATTTCAGATAGATAGAACTATCTCAGATTTTTTAATGTCTAATATATATATATATATATATATATATATATATATAATAATATAATATATATATATATATTATATTATATTATATATATATATATATTATATAGTATATATATATATATATATATATATATATATATATATATATATATATATATATATATATATATATATATATATATATATATATACAGGGTGTTCGGCACACGAACCACCAAAATTTTTGGGGATATTGTTGGGATCATTTGTTACCTTCTCACCTTTGGACCCTGGGTCCTAAGACTCACGATTAAGAAGTTATAAATTTTCTAGTTTTTTTTCTTAAATTACCCAAAATCCCGCCCCCAAACCCTCGTAAGTTTTTTACTGTTGTCGGTACCAGCACAATTATTTTCAATCAATTTTCTATAATGTATGCTTGTTCAAATATTTAATAGTTTTCGTTACAACTGACCGTACCAAAGGCACATATGAGGATTTTTATTCCACAAAATTAGTGATTTTGTAAAACTAAATCAAATTCGAAATTCAATGTTGAAAAAATTAACAATTCACTCTCTTTTAAAAATTTCTCTACTTAATAACCTTTCTAACGGTATGCTATACACAGTGATAAAACAAACATTTCTTCAAATTGGGGATATTCCTTCAAAAAGACGGAAATCGTTCGGACTATAATTTTATCTTTATGATCGTTTATTTGAGCAAAAGTGAAACTACCAACAACAATTTAATATCTAACTATTTTGTTCGAACTGTTCTCCCTTGTTCCTAATCACGCCCGACATCTTTTATTTCTTGAAGCAGAAATATTTTCCTTTTTTGTTCGAACAGAATTTGATTTTATGGTCGTTTATTTGAACAAATGTTAAACTACTTACACTAGTTCAATACCTATTTGCTCTCTTGTTACACATTTTGTTCGAAATTTTTTTCGAACAAAATGTGCATCAAGAGAGCAGGTAGATATTCAATTATTGTTAGTGGTTTAACTTTTGTTCAAATAAACGATCATAAAATCACATTTTGTTCGAAAAAGAAAGAGAAATATTTTTACTTCATCAAATAACTGGCAACCGTAACGGTTGAAGTAAGAAAAATGTGACAGACGTGCATTAGGAACAAGGAAGAACAGTTCGAACAAAAATTTGTAAGTATAGAACAGTTAAGTATTGAATTATTGTTAGTAGTTTAACCTTTGTTCAAATAAACGATCATAAAAATAAAATTGTTTTCCTCACTAAGTTCGAACGATTTCCGTCTTTTTGAAGGAATATCCCCAATTTAAAGCAGAAAAGTGTTTTTTTTCATCAATATGTAGCATACGGTTAGAAAGGCCATTAAGTAGAGAAGTTTTCAAAAGAGAGTGAAGATCCCAATTGTGGTTACTTTTTTCAACATTGAATTCTGAATTTGATTTATTTTCACAAAATCACTAATTGTGTACATGAAAATTGTTGTGCCTTTGGTACTGTCAGTTGTAAGGAAAACTATTCTTTATTTGAACAAGCATACATTACAGAATATTTATTTCAAAACCGGTGCTTGTACAGGCATTAGTAAAAAACTTATGAGGGTTTAAAGGCGGGATTTTGGGTAATTTTGAGACAAAAAATTCTAAAAATTATATCTCCTTAACCGTGAGTCTTAGGAACCAAGGTCCGAAAGAAATTTGCTGCTATTGCGGTTTTTTGATGTATTAGATAATAACTGACTATTTGAATCCTGAAGCATTACATTGAATATATAATTATAAAACCACAAGGTAATATTCTCCTCATAATAAAGACTCAACTTGTTTATTATTATCGATACCTGCAATCAATCCTTCCATAAATTTGTTTCTGATATCTAGAAATGCTTCGATAATTCCAAGACCAAAAAACTTGTCTCTATCAACAACCCAAGTAAAAAAAACGTAAATGCGTCAAGGAAAAACTTCTTCCTAACCTATAGTTCAGTCGTTTTTCAGTAAATCGTTCATGAAATGAGTCTCTAATTCATCTTTCATCAATGACCACATATAATAAACAACTCAAGCAGGAGAGTAAAACATTTGTGGTCGGGGGACCCACGTCTGGTAAAAACTTACGTAGGTAATTTTTCGCACTCTACTTTTTTTTTTCTTTCGTTACTCTTTTTGACTCTGAGCATATGATTTTAATAATGTTCCTCTGTAATGTGTGTAACTAATAAATATAAATCACTCAAATCACATGTACAGAATGGGCCAATTTCTATGAGATTTGGGGGTTAATGTTACTTCTAGCATACATAACGAAAAACGAATAGACATATAACACAAACTTGATATTTTTTTATGGAACATGCGATATTTAATTATTTCTTGAAATCTAAATAAGATTTCCTTTCAAATTATGTATCACACGGAACGTTTTGATTGTTAGTTTTTTCAATATTTCCCGTTTTTGATAATCACCATAGTTGACTGCGACTTTGACATTGTGTGTATAACACAAAAAAAAATCATTTTTCTAAATAAAGTAAGACATACCTTCAAAACTGCCATTCAGGTTTTCATTAGAGTGAGCTTTGACAAAAACGAAAATTCTTCGGTTACATTATGCTACGAATATTGGTATGGTAACAAAGAATTACTCATTTTTACCCCGAGGCGAAGCTAAAGGGGTTATAGTCTCACGACAAAAAGTTGGTAACTGGCCCGATTTTAAAAATTCCAACGGATATCGATAAAACACATATGATTTCATTGGGGAATTTGAATTCCCAAATTTTACCAACGAAGAATAAAAAAATATAGCGTTTTTACCCCGAGGTGAAGCTAAATTCTCACTACAAAAAGTTGGGATCTGGTCCGATTTTAAAAATTCCAACGGACATCGATGAAATACATATGATTTCATCAGAGAAGTTTTGTTCCCAATTTTTTCCCAGCGAAGAATAAAAAATTATAGCGTTTTTTAGATAAGCATTACGACATGCGCATGCGCCAAGTTCGATATGTACGAAATCCTACAAAACATGCGTCGAAGTGCTCTGTGTGCCACGGTAACCAAGCGACGTTGATAGCTTAAGCTTGATTCTACGTCTGTGTCTGCTTCCCATCCATAGAGATATCTTATCAATTTGATTCATAATTTGCAGCAAAATGGGCCGGGATAGGATATTCAAATTCGACAGTCAAACAATGAATTTTTTTGCTAAATTTTCACGGATTTGATTCGTAATATCGACTTATTAATACATTTATTGCAATTTTCCTTCATTTCATTCGTAAAATCGACTTCCATTGTTATTTAATTTATATAATAGGTACATTCAAAAAATATTGACGACATGCACATGCGCCGAGGGGTTTTATCATTCCTAGTGCTACGCAGTAGGGTGTCCTTCATTTTTGTTATTAAAATTTCTAAAAGTATGATATGCTCCAATGTCCTATAGAGGCGAATGAAAATAAAGCTATGAGCGATATTCAAAGAGGCAATATAACTCACGTATGATTAAAAATGAAGACAAATCTCTAAATCGTTCCTACCAATATACTGAACTTTTATAGTTTCGGTCGCAAAACTTCATAAAACTCACTATATATGAGTATTTTACTTTGTCTGAAATATTCGCATGTCGTCAACTACAGAAATCTAGTCCTATTTAAATATTATCTCTGACATTGTGCCGACAAACATCTATTGCTGTATTCCGAGGAATCCCCATATAATTTTTCAATCATTACGTTACGATTACGACTCGTCAACTCCTACCGCAAGCAGCGCAAAGGAACTTTTTTTTTTTTTTATCTCGAGGGACCTACAGTTCAACGCCGGTTCCGAACGGCCAATGGGCTTGTAAACGAAGTACATTACCCAACAATTTATCTTTATAAATAGAACCACTAAATTCCTGACATACACAACACCCAAGAGCAAGGTGGGACTCGAACCCACATCCTCGGCTTACAAGCGGTATACCTTACCGCTGGTCTACCGAGGCCTCCGCAAAGGAACTTCGTATCAAACGAAACTGCAGGTATAAAGGACCCCGCACGGGAACCCATATAAAATGGTTCTCGTTGGAATTTCTTCATTTTTTTATATGTTTTTATATCCTTTGTTATCAATAAAATGTGAAGGTTTTGAACAGTTTCTATGTCTAGTTTCGGTTTTATGGATTTTTGAAATGTTGCGATTAAGCCAAATGTGATAATGCTTTATTAACTTTGTTAGTGTGAAATAATTTTTGTTATTATAACTTTGGGACCAACTGTAGATATTTCACGAATAATATATATTTTTCATTCTTTTTTTAATAATTGCAGATCAGGAATGATTCTTCCCTTCAGGGCGACTCTAAAATAGTTACAAAGTATGTCAAAAACTAATTTATATAACAGTATTTCTTAAACTTTTATTGGTATTATATTAAACACTTTTGAGAAAATCTAAATATTAAAGACGCTACTTTATTCATCATCCACCTAAATACAAACCATAAAATTGTATTCTGATCCGACCTACATAGGTAAGCAAAACAGCTCAACATGACAGTTACAAAACTAGCGAAAATCGACTTCCTAGATTTTTCACCACATACCAGCTAAGAAAAGTATTGGTTGGCTCAGCGTTGCCAACGACAACAATAAATATGGCGATTGTTCATGAAAAAAATGTCAACCAAATTGTACCTTTGTTTAGTTTTTAATTCAGCTTAAGCAATTTTTAATCATTAATTATTATTTAGTTCTACTTTTGTATTAAAAAAATGCCATTTAATAATAATAATAACTGTGTCAATTGTTATGTGTGTAATGTTTTATGTGAAGTAAGATTTACAACAATATTGGTGAATACTGAAATCAATGAACACAAGAGGCAAATAGTTATTTTAAGAAGAGAAAACTTAAACCACCCTGTTTTGGAGTTTAACAACAATTCTCGAGTTTGTTTGAATTGTTCAAGATCTCGTAATGAAGAAATTGAAATGGTACAACAGGATTCGGAATGTTTAAAACTGAATATTTTAAAGCAATCAGCGAATGCGTCTTGTGTAATTTGCAATGAACAAACTTTATTACTGACATTTTTATAAAAAGCAATATTTATGTTCCGGAAATAGTGCGTGTTTGCTCACGACATTTGGACGAAAATGGCCTTTTACTGCCAGAACTAGATACCTTCAGTACTTAGATAATTCCTTATGTTTTCTCAAAAGAGTTTGATATAATACCAATAAAACTTTTAAGAAAATATTTTAAAAAATGTTATGAAATATAATTTTTGACCAACTCTGTGATTATTTCAGAGCCACCCTGTAGGTACTGATCTGAAATTGTTGGGAAAATGATAAAATATATATATTCTCTGGAAACTGTTCACATAATTTTTCTCAAAAATATTATAATAAATTAATTGCACATGGAAAAATTCTTTTAAACAATTATCGCAATTGGCTTAATCGCATTATTTAAAAAATTCATAAAATCGAAACTAGACATGGAAACTGTTTAAAACTTTCACATGTTGGTGATAACAAAGGATATAAAAACATATAAAAAAATTAAGAAATTCCAACGAGAACCATTTTATATGGGTTCCCGTGCGGGGTCCTTTGTGAAAACAACCAATTTACAATTATTCGCCCAATCACTTCGATTATTGTTTTCATCACAAACAAACATCAACCAATAACGACTAACTCAGTTGAATTTCATCAGATGTTACAGAAAACCTCCTTATTAATTCCATACAAATTATCTCTAGATACCCTTCACACTATCCTAATGAAATATTCAAAGGAGAATTCTATGCGGAAAGAATTTCGACTAACAAATACGAACAAAAAAATTGTGGTTACAACCTTTAAGCAAAAACGCGAACTGAATATAGAATGCGCCCGCGAATATGTCTGGGTTTATAATTCACCCGGAAGTGGAAACTGTGTGAAAGATTTATGGTGAAGTGTTCACCTTGCTAACCGCCGCTTGAAAAATCGAGCCACTGGCACATCTGTATGTAGCCTGGCATCGGGTTTGAAGGAAGATTGAGTTTGATTTTTGAGACAGTTTACATCTCATTCTGTCTGACGAGGAGCGATGCTCTCAAATTGAGCAAATCGTCAGTGGCAGGTTCAGAGGAAGCGACTGACGTTTCGCATATGTACGGATTTCTGCATATCATTACTTATTTTTTACATTTATTTGACTACTAATTTTGTTGACTTTTATTTTTATCTACCTAGAATTGGGTTACTCGAATTTACACTTCTATACTTTAACTAATTAAACCATCAGAAGTGTCAGTGTGGTAGAATGTCATTTCTAGGATGAATAAGATAACAATCAAATCATGAAAAACATACTAGTCGACCATGGTCAATTTCATACATTACATAAAGTGAACAAGGAAAAGTCTTTAATAATTTAAAAAATTATCAAACAACTTTCCAAGGAAGCTGGTTATACGTATTCAGCAACGCAAAATCTGCATTCATAATCGAACGGTGAATTATAGAAATTGTCAAGTCACCCCGACTCAAAATCTGCATACAGCTGTTTCGATCTTATTAGATCTCATCAGTGCAGATTATTTGACTCGGAGTGAATTAACAAATTTCTAATTGTTCCCCAATACAAATCGTGGTCAGTAACACTGGCTGGATAACAATTCAGAGCGCCATCCCACCAAAGATATTGGATACTAGATACGTTTCCACTACGAAAGCAACACGGATTCTTAACACATGTTTCCTATTTTCTTTTGAAGTTCACCACTCAAAATGGAAACCGGCGACAAGTAGAAACAGTCAACTTTTGTTACCGAAAAAAAGCAATTTTAAGGAAAATTCTGTCATTGTAAGCCAATCACACAGTTTCATTTCGACAGTTACCAATGACAACCTTCTAATTTTTCCCCTCCTGGCAAGCTAGGCGAAAAAAATTAATAAGTGGAAATTTTTTCTTGACAGATATCATATTATCAAAATGAAACATATCAAATTTTTTAATTTTTTTTAAATGAATTTTAGGTGTGAAATTTTTTCACCGAATCACCCGCGTCCTTGAACTAATATCCGGAAATTTTTCCTCAGTCACTTATTTTTCTAAAAAATTTTCGAAAAAGGCGTTCTTTCGAAAAAATTTCCGGAAATTATTCAAGCACTAGGGAGATTATGAGTGAATATTCACGGAAACACGCAACAATCGTAGCTTGAAGGGTGACAAGTAGAAACAGTTAAAATTTGTTGCCGAAACATAAAGAAATTGTAAGGAACATTTTGAAACATTTTCGGAAACACGCAACAGCAACAAAAATGTCCCTCCGGTGGAATCGTAGCTTGAAGGGCGACAAGTAGAAACAGTTAAAATTTGTTGCCGAAACATAAAGAAATTGTAAGGAACATTTTGAAACATTTTCGGAAACACGCAACAGCAACAAAAATGTTCCACAATGTTCCTCAATGTTCCTAAAGTTGAACTATAGCTCAAGATAATACTCTAAAGCAGGTGTGTCCAATCGGTGAGTCACCAGATACGGAGGAAAAAAATTAAAAAAGATAGTGTTACAGTTATTTATTCGATAAAATAAATTTTACATCAGTTTGTAATACCTACATATGTTCATTCCAATTAATGTGAAACTTGGGCTTATTTGGAATTAACCACTTTCTGTATGTAGGTATAGATTGATTTTGTAAGACACAAAACTATGTCATTTTTTTGAATTGGTTTTCAAATTCACCGTTATGCAAAATCCTTGCTCACAATTATTGTAGGATATAGCATATGGATTAAAAATTCACAACGCTGCTTTGTAAATTTGTGGATATTCCTTCTTAAAACTCATCCAAAAGGAATTGGCACAAGCATTGTTAACAGTCAATTTAATTGTAATGTGGTAATGTGTAAATTTTTTTTATAAACCATTGTTTTGATATGTTTATTAATTGCCCAATCATCAATCCAAAAAAAAATCAATTGATTTTTCTAATCTCTTGAGAGGTCTATCAGTCCATCTTGAAGACGTTTGTACTGCTTACTCATTTAATGGATTGACTACCTACAAATATTCACTTTATCCTTATTTGGAATATATGCGTCAATTATTCAATTCTGGCTTCAAAATAAAATGATATTATTATTATTAATATTATTACATATTGATAAGGGCAGAGGGACAGGTCCCTATTATGCCCAAAAATAGAGAAATTACAGAATAATTGACCTACTAGCAAGTACATATGAAAAAAAAATGAAAATAAAATATCTCTACAACATACCAAAATGAGAAGAAAATACAATATTATAAAATGAGAAAATAACCATTATCTACCCCGATAGAAATTTGTCCAGTCCGTTTTTAAATGTGTTTGTAGATGAAGCAGATACAATGGTTGCGTTGAGATTATTCCAGCTGTCGAAAATCCTATTTGGTAGTAAGTTCTGTCTCGACCTAGCAGAAAAGTTTTCCTTCTTGAGCTTGAACTGATGACCTCTGAGACGTTCGTCGCGATTAACGGTATACATCATGTCGAGATTTCCAAAATTGAATTTTGATATTTTAAATGTGATAATCAGGTCACCACGGTGGCGGCGAAGTTCGAAGGAGGTTAATTGAGCCATAGAAAGTCTTTCTTCGTAAGAGGGTCTTCTCAGTCCAAAGGGCATACGAGTAGCCCTTCTCTGGACGTTTTCCAGAAGAGCCCTATCGCGTGCCAAGTCGGGGTACCACGCTGGACCAGCGTACTCGAGAATTGGTCTCACATAAGTAGTGTAGAGTCTACAGAACGATCGAAAAGAGATGCGCGAGAAACACTTCCGAATAAGATATAACTTCGAGTTCGCACGCTTACAGATCGAAGTAATATGATCGGACCAAGTTAAGGTACTGTTTACGATCACTCCGAGGTCGTTGAAGGAAAACACCGAAAGTAATGGTTGACCATCAACAAGCTACGGTGCGAGTGGGTTGTTCTTTCCTATTCTGAGCACGACACACTTTTCTGAATTTAATGGAAGTAACCATTGAGAGCACCAGGCAGAAACAGAGTCCAAGTCCTCCTGAAGCGTTAACTGGTTTGTGAGAGGATTGACGTGATTTTTGCGTCATCGGCGTACAAGGATATTTTGCTTGAAATAAAATAAGGAATATCACTGGTGTAGACCGCAAATAGTAACGGTCCCAGGACAGATCCCTGTGGCACTCCACTTTCCACTATCCTTTCCCGTGAAAAAGCGTCACCTACTCTCACTTTATATAGTCTACTTGTTAGGAAAACGCCAATCCAATATTAGTAGAGCGAGATGAAGTGTCGAAGGAGGTGTCGCGAATACTAGAAATAAAATCTTGAAATTAGAAAAAAAAGCTTTTTTTCTTAATTATTAATTTTTGATAAAATATTTTAATGACAATGTTGTATACCAAATCATTATATTTATTATTTATTAATAAGAGAATTCATATTTTTCAGTGATTTCCAAGCTTTTACGCAATCTCGTCACAGCTTCGTCAGACTGAATTAATGGGGATCAAAATTTGTACATACGTAGATTGAGTTGATATTAGGGAACTGTTTTTTTCCGGCTTTCAAATGTTGAGAATTCATGTGTTTTGGTGGAGGTTTTTCTCACCTTTAAGTTCCTCTGAATTGACTTAGGAGGTTAATAATATAAGTATATCTAAAATACGATCTTATGGAGTTCACGAGATTTTGTTGACTATTTACTTTGTAGAACTTTCATCAAAATATTCAACTGAATTCAGTAATTCAAATTTGATTTTTAAGTCTTTCTTCTGAGCTATCAGAATAGTCAATGCTGTAGAAAAAAAATAGCGAGATTAAGAGGGCTGAATCAATGAAATTACATAAAATGTTACTATGGAATAACATCATCTCATGAACAAAACTTAGTATGAATTGTTTTCATAAGATAATATATGATGGCAATTGAAAACATGTGAGTTGTAGTCTAAAATTCTTCTTACAATTAATAATTATATAGTAAAACCACTTGTTTCTTTATTTTTGATTTAGTATTCATTATTTTCATTAATGGATAGTTTTTATTTGATTATTTATATACTTCTCACTAAGCCAGAAAGGAATTGGCAACAGGATTTCATCCAGAAATAAAGCATTGAATTAAATTACAAAATTTTTTGTATCTTATGTTACATCTTTTTGGAATATTTTTAATGGTAGGGATATATCTGAAAACCTCCAGATACGTTGATTTTGTTTTCGAAGAGGATATATTTTGATCGCAAATTCTACCCTTTCACTTGATTTACACCTTCCAAAAAACACATAATTTTTGGAGATGCCAAAATTTGAACAACCCCAGTTCATTTGGCTAGAGGAGTACCACTGGGGATGCCAAAATATTTCACAAAATATATGTAAATATATATATATATATATATATATTATATATATATATATATATATATATATTATATATATATATATATATATATATATATATATATAGGTATATATATATATATATATATATATATATATATATATATATATATATATATATATATATATATCTCTATATATATATATATATATATATATATATATATATATATATGTATATATTGTTACTCATATTGTAATAAAAATACTTCCTTTGTATGGAACAATAAATACTTTATTCTTTGATAGTCTGAATTCTCGATTAATGAAAGCTATTTATATTGAAGAACACCTTGAACATAAATAAACTAAAGAAACTATTATTGACTAGAGAAGGCAACAGAAAAAATCTTGATATTGGCTTGATTAGAAACAAAAATTACTGAATTATTCAAAACTGTATTTGATGATGAGATAATTAATGAAAGAAAATTTTGCTTATGTAGTCTGAAACGTAGGAAACAGAAAAAAGTGAAATATAAATACATGAAAAACAGTGGCGGCTCGTGAGGTGTTGGTTTAGAGAGGCTACAAGAGGTGTTAAAAAATACACCATATACTATATACCGCCTTATAATTTAAAGAAAATCAAAGTAAAACAAGCACCCTAAAATATTAAATAGGTACCTATTCGAGGAATTAATCAATTGTTGCCCAGCAAGAATCCAGAGGGAGGTGAGACTTTCTTCTTGCCAGAAATAAAATAAACCCCTTAAAAAATAGATTAAAATAAAATTCTTGTTATAAAAGTCAAACAAAACTTAATGAAATAACAACAAAATAAAATAATAAAATATACATTTAGACCTAAACAAAAAAATTTTAATAAATTCTTTGGTATAGACATCTATTTTTTTATAGATATAATAAAAACATTGTCTTTTTGATGATAAAATTCATCTATTTCATGAATTTTATACTTTTATGAACTCGAAGGTTAGGTTAATAAGGTTAGAAAAAGTCAGGTCAGCTCAAGTTTTTGAAAAAAAAAGATGACCCAGCGACAAAATCTGACTTCATATTCGGCTTTTTCAGGCCAAAATAAGCTATAGTCTGAAATTTCAGAAAAACTCGGGGCAGTCTGTTGTATTATCGATAATTACCATAATTCCTGCATAGATGCCAGTGACAAACAGAGACATTTTCCCTAGTAAAAAGTAAACACTGCCAACAAAATAATTTATTTTTTACCTGTGATCCGGTAAGCCAAGGATGTCTCTCATAATTTCTGATATTAAAACCGCGATTCTGCTACGCTGCACCAAATTGTTTAATTCCGGGGTAGGTCGCAATGTTTTTATTAAAACTTTATCGTTTTAACTTAGTGCACTGAAGTTATGGGATAACAAATATTCCACTAAGTCATCATTGAAAATTTTAAAATTAACTTCAGTGACCGAACTCATTTTAAAAACAATACGCCAATAAAATGAATTAAAACCGACGAAACTGTTTTCGTTTACAACTAGTGAAAACGACAACATCCAACGGTCCATATCCAACGAATTCACTCGATTTTACCCGAAAGCCTATAGTTGTGATTGGTCGACATTGTGTGAGACTTAGGATCCATCGGTGTTGCCATTTACATGTGTTTTCCTTTTCTATTCGCACCGTTGTTTGCTTTTCTGTGTCAGGCATAATGAACGTTGAAAATATACCTTTTCAAGCCTCTGCAGCGTTGCCACAAATCTTGAAATGAATGAAATGCAGTAAATGTAAATACCTTCTATCGTAATTAATAAATTATATTATATAATGTAGGTTGAAAGGAAGGTAGGTGCATAAAGTAATATGATTTTGATTAATATGAATATGCTGAATGCTGACTATTCAATATAATATATTAGTGATACACGGAATATTATTGAGGAGGAGGCTTAGCCTCCTTAGCCGCCTTCGAATAGCCGCCCCTGATGAAAAAGTAATCATGAAACTGAATGAAATACAGACAAGGACTCTAACTCTTATTACACATATCTATAAGAAGCGTTACCAGTTTAATATAGTAATTAAAGTCACCAATGAGAAAAATCGGGAATGGTATTTTGGAGGCTCAAATATTTGTTTAATCAAATTCCATTTGACGCTCCTACGTATTCAACAAAAAAAAACGACATTTAAAGCATCTTCATCGTTGATTTGCCATCTCTTGTCGACCGGTAATTGGTAAAATCCGTAATAATAAATTTAGGTTGTCAGCTGTCGATTTAGAAATTTGAAAGTTAAATGGTCGCCCACTATTTATTCGGATTATATGAGACAGCAAATTTATCGTTTGTTTTGATACTAGATCGTGATACTAGAATTCCTAAATTCCCCAAACTTTGATAATTACTGAAGTGATGGTGAAATTTGAGGTTTTAATTGAGCGATACTGATAAAGCGGCAGTTATGATAATGAAGCAGATGAAGTGGGGAAATAATACATAATTTCTTCTATTTCGTGCGAACTGAAAATTGGAAAATAATGTATGTTATTGAAAAAAAAAAATTCTCTCAAATTATGAAGAGAAAAATACCAGATACTATATTTCAGCTTATGTGGTTTGATGTGAGCCACCTCAGATGCCATTTTGTATCCGAAAGAAAATATACGTTTCGCCAGAGTCTTATCTGGCATCTTCGGTGCCCGTCGTTCGTCGCTAGGTGCTTCTCGTTCGCTGGCTGTCCGCAGCCGACGAACGACGAGCACCGAAGATGCCAGATGAGACTCTGGCGAAACGTCTACAACCGAAGCAAGATGACGAACGCATATATATATATATATATATACATATATATATATATATATATAATATATATATATATATATATATATATATATATATATATATATATATATCTATATATATATATATATATATATATATATATATATATATATATATATATATATATATATATATATATATATATATATATATATATATATATATATATATGTAAATATATATATATATATATATATATATATATGTAAATATACTGGGTGGCCCACTCCATTCGCCTCGGTGTTTCTATGAGAAATGAAAAGAGGGGGGGAAAAAAATTTAGCACAGTCATATGTAGATCCATGAGAAGCATATTCCAAAATAATTCTTAAATATACAGGGTGACGCAAAAAAAGGAACACATCAAAGTCGTATTTTTTCTTATGGAACACCCTATATTTTTTATATTTTCAGATACTATAGACCAAATAAAGGTAAGTTATATTCCCTATATCTTAAGCTGACTGTTTCTTAGTAATTTCGATAAATTAAAAAATACAGACCATAATTAAACAATTGTTTACACCCTGTAACATGTAACGAGCTGCTCGTAACTGAATTCACTGCTCAGCAGAAAGGTTAAAGTTAACTTCCACATAAAAGTTTTATTTCAATATTGTACAGAGTGGTGAAAAAAATTGCATCAAAGGTTGGGCACATTTTTTATGGAATAACTTCCTAAAGTTAAATGGAACATCCTGTATACGATTTTGACGCAGAATTAGATTTCCTTTAAAACTATTTAGGGTTACCTATACCTATCTCTTATGATTTCTACGCAAACAACGTTTATATATTCTACTTAAGACTAATTTCTTTATCTTAAAATGGAACATCCTGTATTGTAATTGAAAAGCATTTTTAAAATCTGTTTATTAAGGAAGACGTAGATTCACTAAAAGAATGAGATTAAATTTTCGCGAATACACCGTTCTCAAGCAAAATGTAGGCACAAGTATAAACTCAAATTTCGAATAAGAAGAGCGTTTCATTCCATACCGCAAAACATGCATATAATTAAGGGTTCAGCACTCATTTCAAGAAACAGTTCGATTATGCATCGATAATAATAGTCACCTCTTTGAGCATTTGTTAAAAGAATAATGTTGATTTTTCAATAAAATGAGTTAATGTTTTTAGTTTTTCATTGCAATACAGGATGTTCCATTTTTAAGATAAAGAAATTACTCATAAGTAGAACATAAAAACGTCGTTTGCATAAAAATCATAAGCGATAGGTATAGTTAACCCTGATATAGTTTTAAAATGAATCTAATTCTGCGTCAAAATATGTCATCGTGTATAAGATGTTCCATTTAACTTTAAGAAGTTATTCCATAATAAATGTGCCCAAACTTTGATGCAATTTTTTTCACCACTCTGTACACGATTGAAATAGAACTTTTATGTGGAAGTTAACTTTAACCTTTCTGCTGAGCAGTGAATTCAGTAACGAGCAGCTCGTTACATGTTACAGGGTGTAAACAATTGTTCAATTATGGTCTGTATTTTTTAATTTATCAAAATTACTCAGAACAGTTTCAGGTAAAGGGAATATAATATTTACTTACCTTTATTTGGTCTATAGTATCTAAAAATATAAAAAAATAGGGTGTTCCATAAGAAAAAATATAACTTTGATATGTACCTTTTTTGCGTCACCCTGTATATTTAAAAATAATTTTGGAATATGCTCCTCATGGACCTACATATGACTGTGCAAAATTTTTTTTCCCACTCTCTTCATTTCTCATAGACACACCGAGGCGAATGGGATGAGCCACCCTATATATATATATATATATATATATATATATATATATATATATATATATATATATATATATATATATATATATATATATATACCACGAAAATCGTTGTACAGGAGGTCTAAAATGAATAAATAAATTCACTTTTGACTTTCGAAACGATGCAGTAGTCTATTGTTTTCGGGGAAAATACAACTCAAAATGGTTTTGATATATTTAGCGATAGTTGAAGCTAAATATTAATCGTTGTTATATTGAAATTTTGAAATTGTCTCAAAATTCCGTGTTTTCGGGTTGACTTGCAATAGCCACTGATTCAAAATATCCTATACGAAAATAGTCTTTTGTACTTAAATCAGGATACCTAACTTACTAGATGAAACAATTTTAAATTTGAAAATACAAAATTCCAAAAATTCTTACTTTTTTCCTGAAAAAAATTCTTGCGCTTTCAATATTTTCACGAATTCAGAATCAGTGTCAAAAAAATTATTTTTACCATAAACGAATATATAATGAACTCGTTTAGTATATTTGCATATTATTTGATGCGAATAAAAGGAATGGATCATTTTGGCAATATATAAATTTCAATTTAGAAATTATCATGATATCTGCATATTCATGCATTTATTACTGTCATTATTTCCTGGTTTGATATCTAAATATTCATTTAATCAAGTCCATACGTATGGTAATTGGAATTCTATTATCCATTATAAATACTGATTTCGTTTGAATCACAAAAAAAAATTATGTTGAATTACTCTTGTGTAGAAAAATGCCCAAATATTTTATGCAATGCAAGTTAATGTTCGTTTGAAAGGATTCAACTATCATTCACCAATTAAAAAAAGTATTAATATTCAAAATATATTCTAATGCTTTACTTCTATCATCGCTAGCTCGTTTGGTTCTGATTTTTCTTGGGACAATTCAATTAACATAATTGAATATCATTGTGAAATTTTTTTAATATATTTCCATAATAATTTTCTCTAAGTATTTTTCTTTGAATAAATGAACCTCTCTCGCGCAGTTGACCCAAAACTGATTTATTCTTTAATTTTTCATATTGTCCTACTATCCACTACTAATTTCAGCTATTTGAAACTAACTCCTCTAAATGATGAAAACAACTTGAATACTATTTTAGTTTTCTTGTTCAAGCCATTCTTTTTTGTTCAGATAATTGATATTAAAAGCAAAATAATGATTAAATATTACTAAAATTGGCACAATAATTCAATTTTCTGAAGTATTGACTCAACAAAGAATTATAGCTCAATACACAGTTAAACATTATGAAGAATTGACCATTTTCATATGACGTCACGCGATTTCGGCCATTTTGCCTGGAGGACAAACAAACCATTGTTATGCAAACAGTTGTGCTGAACTGTCATTTAAGTTTCATAACTTTTTGAGTTGTTTATCGAATTTAAAGTTATTTTCTGATTATTTCATTATTGTTGGAGTTTATTAGAGAATATGCCATCGTTTTGTGCCGTGGTTAATTGTGGTATGAGAGGAAACCGAGACAAAGTGAGATTTTATAGAATCCCTGCTGTCCTCAAGAATGCTGGTGATTATTCAAATGCTGTATCACGAGAAAGGCAAGAGAGATGGATTAAAGCATTGAAAAGAGGACCTTTTAGTGAAAATCAATTGAAATATGCACGAGTCTGTTCTAAACATTTTATAACAGGTAAGTTTACTTGAATAAGTGAAAAAAGATGAACTCTTTATTTAAAATATTTTTCAGGGACTCCTGCAGAGTTATTGGATAAAGACAACCCTGACTGGATTCCAACCCAAAATATGGAGTACACAATTGCCAATCCTGTTGGTAAAACTCAAGTCAGCAGGTTTAAACGTTCGGTTGAACGAAAAATGCAAGTAGAGCAGGTATCTAGTGATTTTGCTGTAATTGTTATATGACAGCAAATTAGGACCTTCATGAAAGTATATTTATTTTTTCTGGAGGAACAATATGATGATATAGACATATCATATAGATATAGACAGGCCACATTGCCAGCTTTGAGGTACACGCTTCTTCATCCATAGAATGAGAGCGGGTGTGAAGGAGAAAAACAATTGCTGCTATATGACTGCACACTTCTCCTAAGCCTGCCATACAAGTGCAATGTCCACTGGAAATACTACCGTCAGTTAGGATAATAACCCATGAATTCAGAAGCTTTTCCTTAAGACGTTGTGAATGTTTCACCTGAAATATAAAGTTTACTTTTAGTTATAAATAACAATTGAGAATACTGATAAGTATGAGAATAAACATAATGAATATCATTAAAATACATCTTACCTTGCCAATAACTACAAAAGCTGTTTCGTTCACTCTTTTCCCATAAATTTCTTGGACTAGTCTTGCTTCATACAATTTGAAACCTTGCAAGCTTTTATATGCTTTCATTTGCTGTCCAGTATAAAAACTATGGGTGAGGATAAAATAATTAACCATATTGATGATGGATATTACTGAAATTGATGACAATGATATCAAATCTTGAGAGCTGGACTCCAAGAGATAGGGGTCTATATCATCAATAATTTTATTTTCTGATCGTAGCGGCTCTTAATATCGGCAGGAAGTGATTGATAATAAGTACTTCTTTCCATTTTCAATATAAATTTATGATTCAAAGTTTTTTAATACCTTTTACTTTCAATAAACGTAACAAACAACTCAGAACACTGATAGTCGTAAATGGTTCCCAACCCCCCGCCCCGGGTACAAAAGTAACATTTTGTACTTTCGCCTTGGTTTCTCGTTAGATGTTATTATTTCGATGAAATTGATATAGCCATACATAAATTCCGTTTATGTTCAATACATTAGCATCTTTAATTACCTTATTATTGTGTATTTTGCATGAATCACAGAAACTTTAAAAAATTTGTCATTTGTTACTTTCGACCACGTTGGCGGGCCGAAAGTAACACGTTGTGGGTTGAAAGTAACAGGGCAAAGGGGTTTGTAATGAATATGATATGACATATTTAATCAAACAAATATTTATTGGAAAATTCAGTGTCAGTCTTCTTTATTAAGACTCGCAATTATGGCA
Source organism: Cynegetis impunctata (assembly GCA_030704885.1). NCBI lineage: Eukaryota > Metazoa > Arthropoda > Insecta > Coleoptera > Coccinellidae > Cynegetis > Cynegetis impunctata. The sequence goes on from JARQZK010000729.1 coordinate 1,440,749, forward strand.
CATATTATTCATTGACGCATTCAGTACCTATGAGATCACATTTTGCATTCGAAACAATGTAAACTTTGCTCATTCATTCGACTATTGCTAAAATTTTCTAAACAAACGAGGTAGAAGCAATCTTCGTCGTCAAATTTATTTTCCTTGCCTACAACTGCGCTAGTATTTCTAGCTTAAATTTTTTTTATATATCTATGCAATGTAACATGGCAGCCATTCAATTTTTTTGCCATGGCTCTAATTTTTTTACCATAATTAAAATGCTCTTCAGCCGCTTCTCGATAGACTTCCATGTTAGTTGTTCTTCGTGCGGAGGTTATTATGCGTTGTCGCGGCATTTTGTTGAAATGAACACACACACATCAAAAGTTTACTTAGAGTAAATCAATACGGGGACAAAAGTAGCATGTTACTTATGTACCCATAGGGCTGCGTTACTGTTGTACCCTACAGCATTTTTGTTAGAACATGAAAGATAACCTTGAAACGGAACATGCTAGACAAGCACTGTAAAATCAATCTAATCGAGTATCAATATGCAAATATTCAGATTAATATCATCCCTTTAATACTACATAAACATTAAATAAGTAAACGTCAAAAAATTTACTTTTGATTTGTGAAATCGCGTAGCGTCCTCTCACACGATCTAACAGTGCGTGGCGCGAGCGGCGATTGAATGCAACTGAAGGTGGCGCCACTGGCTATCACCTGACAGCAGCTAAGTGGTGCTTTGACAATATTTCTAACCAGCATTTGTTACTTTCGACCTGCCGTTACTTTTGTACCCGGTCTCCCCTACCTATATATGTATATATATATATATATATATATATATATATATATATATATATATATATATATATATATATATATATATATATATATATATATATATATATATATATATATATATATATATATATATATATATATATATATATATGTATATCGTTTCAAAAAATGCTCATGCGAGCATTGTAAAAACCAATGCCTTACAAACAGATGTGCATTTTTCAAACACTTCATACCTGACTCCAAATTTGGCATGCATCAAAAAATGACTAAGAGCCTGAAATTATACATTTATTTGCTTGTACTATAATTTGCAACATCGTTAGACTTATATTTGAGTGTTTATCAATAATGACATTTTCTAAGGATTTTTTTGAAGATTAGATCAAAATAAGTTTCATATTGGCAGTGCAAACTAGAAGCCAACTGCAATAACCAATTTTTTGTACTTAAAATATATGAGTTCCTTCTCTATTTGCAATTTGTTATGAAAATTTTATATCATGTAAACACTAAATTAATAATACGGCTAACGTGTATTGACGTTACATCAATATTTGACGTTTACACGAAATGGCCAGTATTTTTATTATTGTATATATGTACCTATATATATTATTTATTTATGTACCAAGTGCGTTATATAGATCATAACGCCCGGAGGGCAACATTCGGCCCGAGGGATGGTCGTGATGGGCGTTAAGATCTAGTAACACACGTGGTGCATACAAGATTTTATTTTCCACGAAAAAATTATTTTATTATAATGAAAAATCGATTTTAAAATCGGTTCATTGCTCGTGTACTTTCCATTTTCCTTCTCATAGTAGGCATGTCATTTGTTGATATTTTGGCGTTTGTGAATATTTTTGTCATCATATTTAGTGAATGTCATTGCTGCTTTCTTTGTGTAGTATTATAGAAATAATGGAAACGAAAATTAATTTCTCCAAGAATATCATAGAAAATGCAGCCGAAGCTGCCAATAATTCATTTCCGGAGAAATCCAGAGTCGTATACGGCAAAGATTATAAAGTATTTGAGCAATGGAAGTTGCTTCAGTTCTCCTCGTATAATGAGCGGGCGTTATAATTCATAATGCCCGCTTATAAGGCCCTAGGGCATAATTATTGTATTTATAGCAACCGTATCTAAGGTAAAATCAACAAATGATATACAAGTGAAAAATAATAGTTATTTATGTACCAAGTGCGTTATATATATCCTATCACCCGGAGGGAAACATTCGGCCCGAGAAATCGGTTCATTGCTCCTATACTTTCCATTTTGCCTGCTCATAGTAGGCATGTCATTTGTTGATATTTTGACGTTTGTGAATATTTTTGTCATTAAATTTAGTGAATTTCATTGCTGCTTTCTTTGCGTAGTCTTATAGAAATAATGGAAATGAAAATGAATTTGCCCAAGAATATCAAAGAAAATGCAGCCAAAGCTGCGAATAATTCATTGCCGGAGAAATCCAGAGTCGTATACGACAAGGATTATGAAGTATTTATTCAATGGAAGTTGCTTCATTTCTCCTAGTACAATGAGCGGGCGTTATGATCCATAATGCCCTCTCATAACGCCCTTGGGCATAATGAGTGTATTTATAGCAACCGTATCTAAGGTGAAAACAACAAATAATATACGAGTGACAAATAAAAAAATTTATATATATATATATATATATATATATATATATATATATATACAATTATATTTATAATCATCAATGACATAACGATGCATTATTATTATGTTTCATAGTTATAACCAATTACGTAACTTACTTTACTTAAGCAGACGATTTTGTATTTTGCCCATAACAGCAAAACTTTGCATAATACAAGAAAGATAATTACTGATTGAATCGTTAGTATCAAAGACTTTTTCCGTAAATTACTAAATTAATGGGAAATTAATCCGGCCATATCGATTTTCGGATATCTAAACTATTGAGAAGCACCTGGCAATCTCCGGTGAGGAATTAGTACGAGTTAACGTGACATCTGTTCGTCCACTAATCCGCTTTTTATTCAGAATTGGTTATTCGACGTAGATACAACTATATTTGTCACAGTTTAGTTGAAATATATTGCCTTTTTATAAATGCTTTCTTCGGTCCGATTTCAGAATAGGAATGGGTTTTCTACGTTAGTTGGATTGGTTTGATGTCGTTAGATATTCACTTCATTAAGTAGGTATCTATGAAGTTAATGAGAGAATGGATAGGTTTCAGGTTATATTAGAAACGGTTAATATTATCATAAATACAGGCAACAAGAATCGTGTCAAACACATCCAGTTGTTTCTAAGATGAATGGATCTAAGTTTTCGATTAAATTACGTGCTTGGAAAATTAAAAATTCATTAATTTCTAATTGGGCTCTAATTAACTATAATTATGTGGAATTAGTGACGAGTGAGTGAAATTATGGAATAGTAGAAATACCTAATGAATTTCAATCAGGAAATTAGCAGTCGAGTGAAACATCGTTGGAAAAACTGACATACCTATGATATTTAAGAATGAGATGAAAGTTAGTTTTTTCAAGAAAAGGTGAAAATTTAATGAATTATAATTACAGAGAATATTTCCCTCCTGTCAAAAATCCCTTGTATATGGAATGCAATTATCGAAAATTACAGCGAATATTTCCCTCCTGTCAAAAATCCCTTGTATATGGAATGCAATTAACGAAAATTACAGCGATAATTGCATTGTAGAAAGCGAAAGATAAGACCGATAATTGCATAGTAGCATAGTTCATATTACGGTTATTGATGACAAGACGAGAATTTATGAATTACTAACGTCAGTTTGACAAGTTGAAAGTTTATTCGGGAAATATTCCCCAAAATTACATTCGTGCATCAAAATAACCGGATAATTTCGCATTCCAGCGTGTTGTCTTCAAAAAACTGCATTCGGTCATTTTCATATTTTGGAGAAAGAGCCCTCCACCTTCGGTGTCGGACTCTTTCTCCAAAAATGAAAATGAACTCATGCAGTTTTTTGACAACACGCTGTCATGCAAAATTATCGGTTATTTTGATGCACTTGTGCAATTACTTACGATAATTGCATTGTAGAAAGCGAAAGAGCCCTGCGATAATTGCATTGTAGACCGATAATTGCATAGTAGCATAGTTCATATTACGCTTATTGATGACAAGACGAGAATTTATGAATTACTAACGTCAGTTTGACAAGTTGAAAGTTTATTCGGGAAATATTCCCCAAAATTACACTCGTGCATCAAAATAACCGGATAATTTTGCATTCCAGCGTGTTGTCTTTAAAAAACTGCATTCGGTCATTTTCATATTTTGGAGAAAGAGCCCTCCACCTTCGGTGTCGGGCTCTTTCTCCAAAAATGAAAATGAACTCATGCAGTTTTTTGACAACACGCTGTCATGCAAAATTATCGGTTATTTTGATGCACTTGTGCAATTACTTACGATAGTTGTTCAAGTCAGACGCTGATGCGATAATTTTTGTTGTACAGATCAGTAATTGCGTTGAGATACGCTTCTAACATATTGAATCTTATTTTGAAAAATCACGCTTATAGCAAACCGAATTAAAAAGTAAGATATGATTTATTTTACTACGCGAATTGCATCGCGTACTGATGGCGACCAAGATCGAGATGCAAAACGAACGGAATAGTCACCACGAAATGTATCGCGGTTGAGAAAAGTAGTTGAAACCTACAAAGAATATTAATTCAACATAAACTCAATGTACCGGGTGTCTGATTAAGAGAGTCGCGCGGCTGTATCTCACAAACTGTACGTCGTAGAGACTTACGGTAAAAAATTTTATAACCAAAGTGGCCAACAGAAAATCCTGGAAATTATTTTCAGGTTTCTAAGATGACCGCCAGGGGGCGTAACCGCCATCTGAAACTTTTAAAGTGATTTTTTTCTGAAATTCATCTAGCGAATATACCAAAAAAATATTTTCTGTTTAAAGCTGAGCTTCATTCGAGTCATTTTTATTTGACACTTTTTGACGTATCTATTGAAATGAAGTGGTGGGGGGTGATTCAATGTTTTTTTGAATAAACAGCTGTAAATCCTGAACGACTGAATGGATTTCAACAAAGTTGATCTCGTTGGGAAAAGCATTTATTTTTTCATCGAAAACATTTTATCTGTGGTCTGTCAAATTTTTAGTTATGCCGGTAGAAACCGTTTTTTGATATAATAACAGAAAATTGCTAATTTCTCTAAAAAATTAAATGCAATAACATAACTTTTTTTCCTCAAAAATTTATTGTGATGATGCCAAAATAGGCTAGTGAAAACCGTATCTCGATACCCTATTCCTAGCCTAAAATATCGAAGAAAGAAAATTTAGTTATCATATGATTCAAAAAGATGCCATTACACCGGTATTTATTTTCATTTATCTGTATTTTTTCCAAGAATCAATGATGAAATTTAATAATTTCATGATTTTCAAGAAATAACATTCTTATTTCAAAAACTTCAGAAAACATCGAGTGGGAGCATAATAACCAGTGTAATAATATGCAAGTGCAATGTAGTCAGTATATGAAGAGCTATGGAGGAAAATCATATGCCTAAAATCAACTTGTCAACAAATACTAAAATTATACAGATAGTGGCAGTTTAATAAGTTTTTGTGGCACACAGAAGTAAGGATTGAAAAAGATTGAAATACATTTTACAAACAATGAAGCTGTTGATATCACTGACGGTATATTTTGAAATTCTTCAAAATGTGGCATTGGCACAAAGAATATACAGTGCTCTATATTCGGCGTCTACGCCATGCGAGAATTTTTCCGCGTTTAGTCCGAAATTTGCGTAATTCTGGCAGCTTCGACCCTATAAATTTCAGATGAAAATTCTCTATTTTCTTCAAATGTGCCCAACAAATTCTCGCATTGTGTGAACGCCAATTTGGAAATCGAGTTCTATTTAATCTTTGTACCATTGCCACATTTTGAAAACTTTCAAAATATACCGCAAACATATCAACATCTTCATTGTTCGTAAATGCATTTCAATAGTTTTCAGTCCTTACTTGTATGTGCCACAAAAACTCATTACACTGCCATTATAAGTTCATTTTTAATATTTGTTGACAAGTTGATTTTAGGCATTTATTTTTCCTTCATGGCCTTCTCTTCTTATTCTGACTACCTTCTTGCACTTTCACAAATTATATTTATTGATTATTATGCCCCTAAACGATTTTATAAAATAATATTGAACTAAGAATACTAGTAGCTCTATGATAATCGTTGAATGATGAAATTTCATCATTGATTCTTGGAAAAATATAGATAAATGAAAATAAAAACCGGTGTGATGGCGTCTTTTTGAATCATATGATAACTAAATTTTCTTTCTTCGATATTTCAGGCTAGGAATAAGATATCGAGATACGGGTTTCACTAGCCTATTTTGGCATCATCATAATACATTTTTATGGAAAAAAGTTATGTTATTGCATTTAATTTTTTTGGAGAAATTAGCAATTTTCTGTTATTATATCAAAAAACACTCTTTACCGGCATAATTAAAAATTTGACAGACCACAGATAAAATGTTTTCGATGAAGCAATAAATGCTTTTCCCAACGAGATTAACATTGTTGAAATCCGTTCAGTCGTTCAGGAGTTACAGCTGTTCATTCAAAAAAACATTGAATCACCCCCCACCACTTCATTTCAATAGATACGTTAGAAAGGGTCAATAAAAATAACTGGAATAAAGCTCAGCTTTAAACAAAAAATATTTTTTTGGTATATTCACTAGATGAATTTCAGAAAAAAATCACTTCAAAAGTTTCAGATGGCTGTTACGCCCCCTGGCGTCCATCTTAGAAACCTGAAAATAATTTCCAGAATTTTCTATTGGCAATTTTGGTCATAAAATTTTTTACCGTAAGTCTCTACGACGAATGGTTTGTGAGATACAGCCGCGTGCCTCTCTTAATCAGACACCCGGTACGTACCAAACTTCAACCCTCTGAATCAAGCTACAGAAGCTGTGGAGTTCGGCAGTTTTTCGAAACCCGCGAATAAATAGGAAATATCAATGAAAAAAATGGCGGCGGTTGGACAAATTAAACGAAATTTTGATAGTGTCGTTCTGCTTCGAGAAACGCTCCAGATAACAACTTCAGCTGATTTGGTGCGAGATGTCAATATGTATCGGAAAGGATATTTATATGAAAATTAGAAATATCTACGTAGAAATGGTGGCGGTCCATAAATAATAAATGAGTTTAAGTAATCTTCGTTTTTATAATATCACCGGGATGCCATAACGATGATTTGAAATGTCAAATACGATCGTGGCTATAGGCGTCCGAAATTAAGATCGTAGCGCCGGAACGGCTAATATCGGTACTAGAGCATGGGAGATTAGTTGTTTGTTTACATTGGTTGTAATGGTATTTACGTTCATTTCGTTTTGAGTTTTCGAACGTTTATCGTCGTAATTTGTGTTTTTTTTTGGACTTTGTATTTTCCTGTGATATATTTTGTTTGGATTGAGGACAATTTTATCTCTGTTCAACAGTAGATAACCTACCTACATCAAGTTGAAATTTACACTGAGTTTTTATCATTGAAGATGAAAATCAATAATAAAATAAAGTAGAGGACGAATAAATTAATTGGTGGAAGGAACTATGTATACCTCATGAAAATGCTGTATGATAGAACACCTATTTATTTAAAAATAAAAAAACTTTCAAAAGTTTCAAGAAAACATCTCTGACATGTCTACTTTCATTACGAACTGAAGAATTTTTGAGTATAATGGACAAAACTAAGTACTTACCAGCTGAACTGAAAGAAACAACATGAAATGAAAGAGGAATTAATATGAATACTCTGCTTGAATGGTTTGAACGTAATGAGTTATTATATTTTTTGAATTTTCCTGACGTATAACAGCTATCCTAAAAGTACGGTGGACTTCTGAGAGTCTGGTCTTTTTGATAGAATCTCTGTTTTCCTGATTATATAATTGAATATTTTAGTTTTTACCTAGCTATTGAGTCCAGATTTATTTCATATTCTTGATGTTATGATAAACTGTTATTTTGGTTGTGCAAATAAACATCATTTCTTATTATTATTTTAATAGTATCTCTGGTTGTTACATGAAAGAAAATACAATAATCTAGAATCTCTGGATGATGGCCCAGTTCAGATTCCGATAAAAGTGGAAGATCTTTCGTTGGAATAGCATTGGACTTCAAAAACTCTACGTTTTTGGTTAGCTGAAAATTACACATCATTAGTTGGTATAATTCTATAAGGAAAAATCCACAAACTTACTGCAGGGAAAATAATTATTCTCAGTAAACTGTAAAGAACAACTCTCTTATGTTCAGACATTTTTTTTCAATCTTCAAGTTATGAATCCACACCTTTCTTCTGTCCATCATTTCCTTGTTTCCCAACTTTGTTTGGAATGCAACTTTGAATTGTCCAGCTTTCGGAAAGGTATGTAAGCTATATTCAGTTTTTTCTGGCCCAAGATGAACAATAGAATACACAACAATAGTGATTCATCTCTTCTGAACGTTTGTAAACGATCCAAAATACAATTAAAACTCAACAACTTCTCATATAAAATACACGTAAACAGATATAAACAAAGCAATCTATCTCCCATGCTCTAGTAATATTCGACATCGGTAGGGGGCGTATCGCTTATTATGTTTTCCCAATCCTAGATTTAATTGTTAAATGAATAAATACAAAATCGCCAAATAAAAATATAAAATTGGGTATCAAATTGTCGAAAACTAAAAATTTCAGGTATAGATAACCTTGATTGGGATATAAAATTACCTTAATTTTGGATGCTCAATACTACAAAATTAGAAAAATGGGGGGTTTCCATTTGAAAAATTTGATTTCTGTCAGTTTTCTCAATCTCATTTTAGATCTTATTTTTTGAACACCCTGTATGATTTGTTATCCAAATATTATACAAAATCTATTGAAGTAAGTCCATCTCAACAAGGAATTCAACCCGAATAAGTACTAAGGGCTTCGTTATAGCAGCAATTGATAATTATATGAGGACAAGCTTTCGTCATTTTTGACATTAAAACTTAAATATGTCGATAACGCTTAGACTTAGGTATAGGACATGATGGATGAAATCTGCCTAGAATGTAGGGTAGAGTTCAAAAATGTAATAATATATAGGGTGTCCTATTTGAAATAAGCGACTTAGGGTCTATTTCCGGTATAACCGGAAAAGCCCAATAGATGAAAATATATTAGCTGAGTAGACCCTGAGAAATTGAGCAAGTTTCCAAAATTTCAAATTTTTTCGATGCAGTTCCTGGTGGTCCAGGTGTATATTCATTGAACGGATTCGAAACTATTGGTTTAGCGGTCAGTCGATATATATATATATATATATATATATATATATATATATATATATATATATATATATATATATATATATATATATATATACAGGGTGATTCATTAATACGTGTAAATATTTTAACGGGAGAATTTTGAGCCCAAAATATGAAGATCTAACCCAATTTGCTCATATAAAATATTTCTCCTTACTGAGTTACAGGGTGTTTTATTTCGATTATTAAAAATGAATTTTGTTCATTACTTCAATGCTGCTTGATATTTCTTTATGATATTTGGCAGTAAGTTAAAGTAGTTTGGGACACATCAAATAATAGTAAAGAAGACTTTCTCGCTATCACCAGTGGCGTACGGCAGGGGCACGGGAAGAGTTCTCGTTTCCTAAATTCTACGCCACTGGCAGAATTGTCATTTTAGTATAATTTTTCGATTTTCCTATATTTTCTCTGTAAATAAGGTATTCTTTTTTCGTAACGCTAGAGCCACTATTTTTCGAGATATTTAACGTTGAACATATGGCTGCACAATTCCTTTGATTTTTATGTACGAGTCATATCGGGTTTTTTGTCATACGATTGCATGTATTTAAATTGAAAAAAAAAATTATTAGGTATTTTTTTTATATTTATAATAATATTAACAAACAATTTAAAACATAACAACTACAAAAATATCCAGCGCTACATAAAAAAAGTTCAAAATAAATACTAAAATATGAAGATCTTCTTTACAAATTTTGGAAGAATATCAAATTTATGAACAAAACTTAAAAACAATTTACAACAAATGTTCAATGTGATCTCCGTTTACCTCAAAAAGTTTATTCATTCTTTCGTTGAACGATCTTCTAACTTTAAAAAATATATTTGGCTGATTCGCAATAAAATTAGCGGAATTTACAATTTGCTGCCATAGTTCCTGGCGAGTATTTATTGTTTGGGAGTATACCAGTGATTTCATATGCCCCCAGAAATAGAAATCTAATGGATTACAATCGGGACTTCGAGGCGGCCACGGAAATTCACTACCTCTGCCAATCCAACGATGAGGAAATTTATTATCTAGATAATTCCGCACTATTGATGTATAATGGAGTGGTGCTCCATCGTGCATGAACCACATGTCTCTCCTTTGGTTAAGTGGCAATTGTTCTAGCTCATCGAAAAGTTTAGTTTGTAGAAACTCCAAATACGAATTACCATTTAAATTTTCAGGTAGTTCATATGGACCTAACAAACGGTCTCCGAGTATACCGCACCAAACATTAATTTTAAACTCGCGTTGAAAATGTGACTCACAATATAAATGAGGATTTTCAGTATCCCAACTGTGGCTATTCCTCCAGTTAAATATTCCTCTCCGTGTACAAGTAGCTTCGTCGCTAAAGATAACATTTTCATAAAAGTTCAGATTTTAATTTTTTTTATTTGCCATCGACTGAGCGAAATTCAATCTTGCAGGAAGATCTCTTGGTAATAAGTTTTGTACTGGAGTAAAATGGTAAGGTTTCAAATTTCCCTTTTTCAGTATTCTAAAAACTGTAGATTGGCTTACCCCAGTCATTGAAGATAAGCGACTAGTGCTAAGTTGTGGATTTTCTGCAATTCTAATATGTCATCTTCCTGATCTACAGAAATATGTTTAGGTCGGCCCACATCACGTTTTGGCTTGAATTGTCCAGTCTCTCCTAATCTTCTAAAAATATTGCGAAAGGTTTGATGATTGGGCTGAACTCTATCTGAATACATTTCTCCATATCTTTGAGTAGCAGCAAGACAGGAATAATTTTCTTGTGCATAAACACAAAGCATATCGCGCATTTCAGTATTACAAAAACCATTAGGGCACTGCATCTTCACTTAATCTGCTTTTAAAAAATTTATAACAGTCACAATCTTCATAGATAATATTGTCAACAACTGTCAGTTGTGACACCATCCTACTAGATCAAAATAATTATTTAAGACTTCCTCATATCTATTTCCAAATAAATGTGAACTGCATCTATTATGACATTAGACACATGCATAATAATTACTTAATTAACAATTCTATTACGAAAACACCAACATGATTGATACATAATTAAAATCAAAGTAATTATGCAGCCATATGTTCAACGTTAAATATCTCGAAAAATAGTGGCTATACTCCCAAACGAGAAATACTAGCCAGGAACTATGGCAGCAAATTGTAAATTCCGCTAATTTTTTTGCGAATCAGCCAAACATATTTTTTAAAGTTAGAAGATCGTTCAACGAAAGAATGAAAAAACTTATTGAGGTAAACGGAGAGCATATTGAACATTTATTGTAAATTGTTTTCAAGTTTTGTTCATAAATTTGATATTCTTCCAAAATTTGTAAAGGAGATCTTCATAATTAAGTATCTATTTTGAACTTTTTTTATGTAGCGCTGGATATTTTTGTAGTTGTTATGTTTTAAATTGTTTGTTAATATTATTATAAATTAAAGAAAAATACCTAATAATTTTTTTTTCAATTTAAATACATGCAATCGTATGACAAAAAACCCGATATGACTCGTACATTAAAATCAAAGGAATTGTGCAGCCATATGTTCAACGTTAAATATCTCGAAAAATAGTGGCTCTAGCGTTACGAAAAAAGAATACCTTATTTACAGAGAAAATATAGGAGAATCGAAAAATTATACTAAAATGACAATTCTGCCAGTGGCGTAGAATTTAGGAAACGAGAACTCTTCCCGTGCCCCTGCCGTACGCCACTGGTGATAGCGAGAAAGTCTTCTTTACTATTATATGATGTGTCCCAAACTACTTTAACTTACTGCCAAATATCATAAAGAAATATCAAGCAGCATTGAAGTAATGAACAAAATTCATTTTTAATAATCGAAATAAAACACCCTGTAACTCAGTAAGGAGAAATATTTTATATGAGCAAATTGGGTTAGATCTTCATATTTTGGGCTCAAAATTCTCCCGTTAAAATATTTACACGTATTAATGAATCACCCTGTATATATATATATATATATATATATATATATATATATATATATATATATATATATATATATATATATATATATATATATATATATATATATATATATATATATATATATATATATATATATATATATATATGTTTATTTATTATATATTTTCATTGAATTTTTTTCTTTTTATAGAAGAAAAAAAACTTAAGTTTGTTGATGGAGTGTTGCCGTGTAAATTAAATTTTGGAATACTTATATGAGATCTCGGCAAATTAAAAGGCCAAATAGTGTAGATACATAACCAATTCGTTATTCATGTCTATATTTTGGATATCAATCTGAGGAAGGATATCAAATGATATCCGAAATATAGACATGATTAACAAATTGGTTATGTATCTACACTAATTGGCCCTTTAGTTTGTCGATAACTCATTTATTATATATATATATATATATATATATATATATGTATATATATATATATATATATATATATATATATATATATATATATATATATATATATACACATATATATATATATATATATATATATATATATATAGATAGATATATATATATATATATATATATATATATATATATATATATATATATATATATATATATATATATATATATATAATCTGTGACAATCATAAAATATAGAGTTATCATTGTCAATTAACTTGTTCATTGATATTATATCGTTATGGACGCATTAATTAAATAAAAAATTTAAGAACTATCATCATCATTTCTCCTTGTACATCATCTGCTATTAGTCGGCTGTAAACATAATCATAATGATTTAGGGCAACATCGCAAAAAACTTTAGCGATCAAGATCATCGTCACTGTAAAAGAACCATTCGGAATATAAACGTATTAGATAGAAAACGCGCGATAGGTGCAAAAGCACCTCCGTAGCATTTCTGCTCTCATGAGGAACAAAATAAATCCGCCTTTGTGGGATCCTATTACAGAAAAAGCTATCGTAAGTACCAGTTGTAATGAGAGAGGAAAATACTATGGAAAGAAATAAACACGAACGAATCCAGCCCTCGTTAATTTTTTGTTCCTTTTTCCGACACACAGAAATAGAGAGAGAGAACGAGAGGTGGATACCAAGGTAAGTCAGTTGTGAGAATATTATTTAGGCAATTAAATATGTAAGGCGTTCTTCGGATTCCCGGAGGAAATATACAAAAGATTTATTTCGAGATATATTTAAGTAATTTACATATGCCAAAGGAGAGTCCGTAGCGTCCGTCCGTTTGACCGATCCTCGTCTCGGTGCTTTGAAAAAGCTCCTCCGGTATCGCGATCAGACCTTTTCATTAATTCAGTAAGATGGATCTCCGATTACGAGAGCCAGGCGTGTCGGACACTTCGTACTAAATTTTAACTAACTTATCGCGAGTAATCTGAGCCCCTGGCAATTCCTCAATGAAATACAAATAGAACTGATACCGTCTAGTCGGGATGCTGGAGATTTTTCGGTATGACGCGGCGGTGTCGCTTGCCCGCCGGCGGACGCCCCGAAATTGATTCTTGATTTCCGACGGATCGTTGTCGGAGGAAAGGAAGAATCTCCTCGAACAAATGCTAGGAAGATTGTCTGATAACCGGATGAGGATATATCTTTTCGAAACGTAGTCGTGATTGATAAACCACGACGTGAAGAACAACAAGAAAGGATATTTTGAAGGTATTCAGATGTTCAATAGTATAAATGCTACAAACACTTGGCCAATGAAGGGCCTAAAACTATGTCCGAATCGACAAACGCGATAACGTTGCTAGACGTGCGCCTCATAGGGTTGCCAGGTCGCCAAACCTAATAGCCGGACAGACCAGCCAGTTTGACCATTTGGGTAAAAGGGCCGGACACTCTACATTATTGAAGATTTTGTGTCTTAGTATTAATAGGTACGATATAAGAATTGTATGTAAAACCAAGCTTTTCTAATTATTACCATCAATCTTGTTAAATTCATAATAAAATATTAATAATTCGAATGCCAAATTAAGTACTTAATTAATAATCAGTCGAATAAACCCATCAGTCAAAACTAAATTCTAGATAAACATCTTCCAACATTTTTAAACTTTTCTTAAATTAATTGAGATTGAATTCTCGCACAGCACTTGGTGAAACATCATAAAGAATAAAGTTTGAACAACTAAAAAAAAATCTGAAAAAAATATAACTTCTTCCCTTGAAGTTAAACAAAGAAAGTAATATTTTTGGTGGGCAGAAACCTGCTTCAGAAGCTCAGTTTCTTTCAGAATGCAGTCGTAAGGATCCTTACACATCAAATGTTTTGAATTAAATTCTTCAACCAACATTTTAGCTACAGTCTCAACATGCAATCTGTTGCGTTTTTTTGACCATTTCTGACCTATCACACTCTTTCAACGTTTGCGTTATATCGCAAAGTAATACTGACAAATAGTAAGGAATTCTGGAAAGCAATCTTGACTACTCATCGATTTAAAATAGACTACCCTTTTGTATGCTATATGCTTCTTTAAATCAACGTTCTCTTTGTTATTGTTCAGAAAACTTTTAAGGTTTTGCAGTTTTTCAAAACATCAAAGTATCAGAAACTTGATTTCATTCAGAAACATTTTTTAAAGTAATCCATGTGAAATGTTTTGTATCTTTGTATAAGTTTTAAGTCGAAGATCGTAAAAATTGTACTCCAATAATGTACATGTTTTTACTGTAATGTAAAAAGCCTAACAAAAACCGGACACCGTTTATTTTGGCCGGACATGTAATCAAAAATCCTAACTATGTCCGGCTTCATCCGGACGCCTGGCAACCCTACCTCAGCTCTATTCGTATAGGTATGCGTTTTGTTATTTTTTTATTGATAAATAATGAATTGGGTAGAATATTCAGTAGAAGTTGAGGATAGCGATAATGAAGTCAGGTAAGCAATTTGTAAATTTTAGTAAGATACTCTTTATTAATATAAAAATATGATAGTAATATCATTGTGGTGTTATAGATGATTTTGAAGTGGAGAATTGAATCTAATTTTCCAATTAATCTAATATTTATTCGTATAATTATAATCAGGGATCGGAAGGAGTTATTGAAGAAAAAAAAAATTTTTTAAGTTATTATTTATACAAAAATTCAACGAGAGAATCAACATTTCGAAACTTATGCAAGAAAGACTGTCCATGGGACATATTTACTTGATTGATGAACCTATGGATACAAACACCCATGAAAATGGATACGATTCCAAACGTTCCGTATTTATGCACTCTATATTTCGTTCATTTGATATACAACGAATATTCCGGGTTTTAAGAAAAAGTGAAAAATCATGATTCACATGAAAATCTTTATCTGACTTCTACGTTTTTTCTATTCTCAGTTATCGCGAAAAAGAACTATTTTGGAATATGAAGAACTCCTTCAGAATAATGGAACCCACTGCTTGAGTGTGGAATTTTCCTGTTCAGACCTACTGCCTTGAAACGAAAAAACTAAATGTAAACCTTTCGTAATAAATAATAATTATATCGTCTTGGTTTTAGAAAACAAAATCATTAATGGATGGTCAAAATCCGATATTCAAGGCTACTGACGATTGCTGGTGAATTATATAGGTAGTTATATAATTATCTCCGAATGTTCCTCACTAAAATATTTTTGAAATTCCAGATTCACAAAGAAGTTAGTTTTTTTCGAAAAAACACAATAATCACTAATCTGCTCCATATAGCTCCTGAGAGCTGCAGATCCTAGTGATATATATACCAATGGGTATGTCTTAGCAAGACTTTTTCTGGGACAAGATAACCCTCCAAAGGCTTCATTTTTCTGTGTAGCACTATTATTTCCCTATGTCATAAGAAATCAATGAAGATACTAAGATCATAGATACTAAGATCATAGTAAATCTGGTATTATTAGATCGGGCTTGGCCTCTAGACGGAAGGAAATTGGTACGATTCAAACCATGCAGTTCATTTTATCAAGACACAACAGCCATATGGATTTCTCAAGTGTTGACATACAATCCCGCTGTTAGTTATGCCCATCTGATCAAAAGCACAATCTTAATAAACAGACCATTGTAAATTGGTCATTTTGTTCGACCAAATTGGGATGTAACATAGTGGCGGAGTTAGTTAATAACGTCAAATCATGACGCTTTAAAACCATCTTTGAACAAGGGAAATATGAGAGATTTAAAAGTTTTTAGGATTTTTCATAACAATGTTAGTTTCAAGTAAAAGTGTGAAGTGATATGCAGGTGATAACTCACTCTAGAGAAAATATAGAAAATGTAATAGGTTGGAAACATACATATACATTAAACAATGTGTAAAAAATGGAGAGAAGTCGAAGCCAGGTATAAAAATAATAATTATAATAATAATAAAGGACTTTATTAAGCAGAAATAGAAAAATAAACATTACGTTGTTACCCAATACTCTAGGCGAGTTTCAGTTCAGCCAGAAAAAGCTTCATCCAATGTATCAATTCCCCGGCTGTCTGTTCAGCTAACCTAGGAAGTTTCACTTACTATCTAAACCTAAACTAAACTGAACTATACTATTATCCAACAAGTTGAATCGGAAATAATATACAAAACCTAATACCTATACAAAAATGAAGAATGACTCAAGTACAAAGACAACGTGAATATTGCGGCGTTAAAAAAAATGATGCTCTACACATGGGGCTAGACTAGGTTTCACTCAGCGTATAGAATAGATGTCTTCAAGTCTCCCTGTGTACCAGTTTAAACAGGACGCCTATTTATTGATAAAGCTTGCTATACTAAATGAAAATGATCGCTCGAAAAAAATACAGGATCGTCACCTTTACTGCTTCTTGACAGTTGAATATATAAAACTCTGTATTTTCTGATTCGAAGTATTCACTTGCACTTCAGAATCCCTGAATTTCTTGATACTAGACTCACTAATTTTTTGTTTGAAACTACTCTCGTCCGTTTGTGTTTCAGCATTCACCTTCAAATCCTACATTTAAGACATACACCGCCGACATACTTTCTTTATGAAATTGAGATTGGTCTCTTTCTGTGAAAAAATCTTGGTTCAATTGTGCAAGGTTTGGTATGCGAAATTTTCTGATATCTTGAGTATTTACTAAAGTATCAGATTTGATGTCTCGATTAATTCTTCTTTCTGAACGTGCTACATGAAGTAACAGCGTTTTCTTGCAAAACTCTCCTTTTGGCTGCAGCATTTTGAATTTCCATTTATAAAGAAAACTAATCTAATTTTCAATCATAGGAGTTACCCACCTGGAAGAATTTCATTTTCTCATGTAAAATTCAAAGAATACAGCGCCATTATCGGAGTTGTGTGATTTTTCTTCAGATGGATATTCCAAGCTTTCAAGAAATCAATCTTTTCTTCTTCCCCAGAATGATTTTCTCTATCTACAAAAATCTGTTTGGCTTCGGAAACTGATGAAAGCTAACACTTGCATTTGTGTGTCCTTTTGAATTATAACTTTTTACTGAACAGTACTCTCTAGACCCTCTAGACTAAGACTTGCTGATTCTACGTTTTGCAATAATTTGCACTTTCCATTTTTCACCTTTTACGCCTTAATTTTTAGGAAATCAGAAACCTGTACATGCAATAAATTGCATTAGATAACGTTAGAAATAAAAACTTCATCCATCGGGACGACAGAGTCCGCCAGCTGGAATGTCAGATCCCAATATACATAAAATTATTTTTGAGAGAGTAAGATTGGATATGGGTGAGATAAATGATCCGAGGAGGAAGTAAAGCTATTCGAAGGCGGCTATGGAGGCTAAGCCGCCTCCTCAATAATATTCCGTGTATCACTACTATATTATATTGAATAGTCAGCATTCAGCATATTCATATTATTTTATGCACCTACCTTCCCTTCAACCTACATTATATAATATAATTCATTAATTACGATAGAAGGTATTCACATTTACTGCTTACTGCATTTCATTCATTTCAAGATTTCATATCAACAGTGGCAATGCTGCAAAGGCTTAATAAGGTATAGACGCATTCATTATTCCATATGCCATGTCAGAGAGAAAAGGAAACGCTGCGTATGAATATAGAAAACAACGGTAAAAGCAGCACTGATTGAAGCTAGCTGCTCGGTTCAAAAAGGATACATTAATTCTCACACAATGTCGACCATCACAACTATAGGCTTTCGGTTAAAATCGAGTGAATTCGTTGGAAAGCATTAATCGTAGTCACTAGTGGACGAAAACAGTTTGTTTTGGTGTTAATTTAATTTGCTCGAGTATTGTTTTTAAAATGAGTTCGGTTACTGAAGTTAATTTTAAAAATTTCAATGGTGACTTAGTGGAATATTTGTTATCCCATAACTTTAGTGCACTAAGCTATGACGATAAAGTTTTAATAATAACATTGCGACCTACCCCGGAATTAAACAATTTGGTGCAGCGTAACAAACAACAGAATCGCGGTTTTAATATAAGAAATTATGAGAGACATCCTTGGCTAACCGGATCACAGGTCAAAAATAAATTATTTTGTTGGCAGTGTTTACTTTTTACTAGGGAAAATGTCTCTGTTTGTTTTATTTTAATCTATTTTTGGGAGGGTCCCATTTTAATTTTGGCAAGAAGAAACTCTCACCCCGTTGGTTCTTGCTGGGCAACAATTGATTAATTCCTGGAATAGGTAACAAATTCGTTAAGTAGGTAGGTAGGTACCTATTTTGTGAAAGAAAAAAAAATTTGATGAATAGATGAATTGATTAATTGGCTGAAAAGAGTTTTTTTGAATATTGTAAATAGGAGTTGTAGGTCTCAAGGTAGACACTCGAAAGTGAAAACAATTTTTTCGCAGAGAAATTAATATTTCAGGGTGCTTGTTTTACTTTGATTTTCTTTAAATTATAAGTCAAGAGATATGCAACTACACCAAGAGGTGTGTTACTTTATCTAGGGCTGTTCAACTTGAACCATAACTTCATGGGAGCATACAAGGTAACTATGTCAAGAGGTGTGTAACTTGAACCATAGCTTCATGGGTATCTATGAACGACTGATTGAATGCCAGGAACGATGGATATCTTTTGTCATTTATAACTGGAGTATTTTGAGTTGTACAAAAACAAATCAGTTAAGAAGAGAAATTAAATTTTTTTTCGAACACTACTGATTCAAACGCATATCTGGAAATTCTCTGCGTCTACTAACGGTTCAATAATAAATCAGAAACTCACTATTCAGGGTATAGTAAAAGTTTTAATTTTTAAACCGCCTAACTTATAACTTCAATGAAAAGTGAGAACTAAAATGTCATCGAGCAACAGAGATAACTAACCCAACAACCAAAGAAATAAATTTCACCTCTGGAATGAATTATTCATGAAGCCGATATTATCTGTATCACATATAATTTATTATAAGTAGGTAGATATATTTAAAATTTAAATAGTGAATAAATTTGATGCTTAATTTTAAATAGCAATTAATTCATAATCGTTTCTTGATTGCAAGTGTTAATCATAGCATCCCGCCATTCTTACGAATCGAGATGTTTTAGACGTTCATCCTTTTCTTGTTTGCGCTCGGTCAAAAACAAAGTCGACCGATATTTTTCAGACACGAATTCAGCACCAATTAAGAATGTCTGATTGGTACCACCGAGTGATTAGTACCTTCAGGATAAGAAATTACCCAGCGATTAACTATTTTGTTACGATGGACTATTCGTTAAATTTGTCGTGCTTGAAGAACATTCCATTAACATTATTTTTATCAGAAACGTTTTCTCTGTTAAGTGAGACTATATTTCAGCGGAATGGTATGACACTTTTTTGTAATTTACTCATTTAGGCAGTGAACCTGGGCGTTATTTGGTGTAGAGGACTTAATCTGGGTTTACTTGAAGTTAATCTTAAAAGTTTTATTGGTGATATACTTGCAGCACACACGGTCCATGGATATTTGTAGGAATTTATCATCAACCTAATCGGACACAAAATTTGTTGGCGTTTTATGCTTAATTCCTAAGAATTAATAGGTCTCCTTGTTTTCTGGGAAGATTAAGATCTGGAAAAATTTAATTTTCGTTTCCATTGTTATCTTGGAATAATTATTCTTTTCGAACATGAATGTATATTTTATTCTTTCTAGTAAATACTAGACGTTTGCTATATAAATAATTATTCTCGTTCGAATACCAAAAATCTTTTTACAAACTATATTTATTATGAAAGAAAACTAGTTTTTTCACAGTTTGCACTATGTTATAATGGTTGAATTACAACTCTAAATGAATTTAAAAAATTTCTGAAATTATGAACACCACAGAAAAACTACCTATTTCTCTTAATTGATATGAAATAAATTGAATATTTCTAGAAAGGAATAAAATTATAAGGGTAGATATTCAAAAGATATAGAAGTTACGTAAACAAAATTATGATGAATTTTCGGTGTTAAAATAGAAAGAAGATTCTTCAATATAACTCTTTTGAAGGAATTTAGATATAGAAAAAATTCAGGAGATATTCACTTCTAAGGTTACCTCTAAATTAATTTAAAAACATCATTTTCACATTAAGCATTGTTTCCCTAATGAAAACTATAAAAATATAATATTTTGAATAGAATTCATGTTCTAATAATAAAGGGAAAAATTTAGCATTCATTAAATTTTAACTAATGCTTCATCTGATAAAAAATCACTGTGTATCTAACGATAAAGAATATTATAAATATATATATATATATATATATATATATATATATATATATATATATATATATATATATATATATATATATATATATATATATATATATATATATATATAACAAATTAATTGTCTTTAAAATTATAAAGTTTATCGACAAAGTTAAAAACTAAACAGTGTAAAACATACAAATAAAAACATATCAATCCACATTTCCATACAAAATATATACAAATTTTATATTATTAATAATAGAACCGATATATATATATATATATATATATATATATATATATATATATATATATATATATATATTTATATATATATATATATATATATATATATTCTTTATTTGCGCTAAACAGACGCAGCGTGTATAATAAAGATAACGATAGGTTGCCAAATTCATTAAAAAAATTGATGATTAATCGAATCAACCCTCTAACGGAATAAGTTTCATGAGATCTGACGATATAAAATTCCCATTAAGCCTTCCAGGTAGAATGTAAGAATATTCGACGTCGGCGCCAAACACGATGGAAACACTAGCCTCTGTTTCACTATGCAATGAGCTCATCATTAGTGTCCCGTCCATCGACCGAGTGAGCAACTACCTCGAATTCTCATAACCTAATAGTTTCTAAGAAGAACAATAATGACAAGCGAATGATGTAACACGTTGCAGAACTTCACATATTTGGTGTCCACCTATGGATGCGAAGTGACATGTGTATTTGACGTTTGGAGTTTCTGTTTGTCCTAGAGTCAGATACTTTCGGTTTCCGATAGACTCCTCTGATAAGCTCGTTGCAGAACGAAACAGTATGACTAATGTTTATGTCGTGTGCGGCGCCGATGTCGAATGTTCTAAAATTCTCCCTTGAAAAATTAATTGCAGTTCCATGTCGTCAGATCCCATGGAAGGTTGGTTTGATTAATCATCAATTTTTCAGAAGAATTTGTCATTCACGCTGCGTCTGTTTAATGCAAATAAACTTCAATCATTTTCAATATTTGAATATAAGAATTTTATGGAGAGGCTGTTAACGCTTTGTTGCAAAATGTTCTCATAAAATTGAACTCAAGTTGAATTCAAAATATCTTAGTTTTGGATACACTTGCCCATTACTTTGTGATAATAATTTTTTGAATATAAATGAAAAACTATATAACTTCCTACTTTGTTTTTATTACTATTTTTATTCAATTATTTACGACTATGTAAATGAAGATCTTGCTACCAATATAAAATTATTCTAGAAAACATAAAATAATTGGGAATTCCGCAAAACTATACCTGATCAAACATCTGGAGATTACAAGCTATGATGTAATGAGTCTAATAGCTGTTATATAGGACAAGCAGGCAGAGATTTTGTCACTCGATATAAAGTACGTCATTATTCTTTTATATTTAATAAAGAAAATTAAAATTTTGGAAAACACTTCCTAGATTCAGGTCACATATTTCCAGACATAAATGTTATTAATATTTTACATACAGCTCCGAAAAGTAAGAAACTGAATATATCAGAATCTATAGAAATATACAGATATAAACAAAGTAACTCAGTCAACTGAGTGACCTATTTACACTCATTTATATACAGGACAAATCAACTTGTAAACTCCTGAACTTTAAAATTTTGAAGTGATATCTTTGCCATTGAATAAATTTGAAAGTGCAGGAGTTTACAAGTTTGTATATAGGTCATACTGGTCGATTGTTCAAGACAAGATTCGAAAAACACCAACATTTCTGTTTTGAAAAACAAAACGGATTCAACGTTTTCAAATCATTGCCGTGAAAACCACCACCCGTTTCCAGAAATAGATAACTTCCAAATTATGCACAAATTACCGAAAGAGACCAAGCTAACTTACTTAGGATGACTGGAATTTTTTAAACTCGATCATAATCCAAAAAGTTATATATTGCTGAACGACCTGATTGACTTGATATATTGTATTCAAACAATAGTATATTGTTTTATTAAGAGTAAAAGTGATACTTTTTGTGGCGAGACTAAATGTTGACAATTTTAGTCGAGCCACAAAAAGTGCTTTTCTCCGAATAAAACACGCGATTTTTTCCGCAAACGGTGTTCAAACGATAGAATTAAGATGATATTTCTAAAAAGGATTAGTTGCGAAGAATCGTAAAACTATATTGCTTTGCTTACTGGTTTTGTAGATGTCAAGGCAACACAAATTTGACAATTCAACAAAATAATTGTCGGGGGTAATACCACTAGAGCTCAGATTTAAGCCGGATATTTTTTCGGTCGTTGTTTTCGAATACTTACTTTCATTGGCAATGACAGAGCTGTTCTGACAAAATCACACGAGAGCGTAGCTCGAGTGATTTTGTCTGAACAGATCGAGTTAAATTGCCAATGAAAGTAAGTATGAGAAAACAAACCACAAAAATATCCTGCTAAATCTGAGCTCGCGTGGTATTTGGTACGACAATTCCATGAATTATTGTCTTAATTGCCAAATCAGTGAAAGGATTGAAAGTAACATTACATTTTTTCGAAATACATGGTTTGCAACATTTTTCGCGGTTTGTGTTCCACATTGTTTTCGCCACGTATTCTTTATAATCTTTCCCCATTCTGTCATATTAAAACCCCAGTCCATCATATTCCTGCCACATTTTCCACTGACTGTTCGGTTTACAAAATTCGCTAAATTGATTCCAAATGGAAGAATAACTTTTTTTTGTATTTTCAGGAGTTGATTTTTCGATCTCCCTCATTATTTCTGCCTCGCTAATATTTTCCAAATCTCAACATATTTACTGGAATATTAGGTATTTGTTGTAAAATTCTGTTTTCTCGACATTTACAATATTGTCAAACTGATGCAACGCTTGCTAAACGAATAATTGCTAGCGTTGGTAAGGTAACGTAATTTATCCGATATTTTTATCCACTTTTATTTCTGTTCCATTCCTATTTATTCGATAGCAAACTACGATTTTCGTTCTCTCAAATGGGAACTTATTATACATGAGTGGAATTGTCAGAAATATTTAAAGTCACTTATCTACGCATTATGGGAATGCGCGTTTTTGGTGAGTACCCGAGTATTAAGAAATGACTTGTTGTATTAAAATATATAAAATTGTTCTTACGGATTACATTATGTCGGATTCGGAACCCATAACTGTACGCCGCCCGACGTTCTTGATGTTGACGTCAGAGTACAAAAAAAGTACTTTTTTGTACGCTCACGGCTGGACGAAAAAGTAAAAACAAAAGAACTTCTGTGAAATCAAACTTCAACATTGAGAACTGAGGTTGAAAAAATCGTCATTTTTTGACGTTTGCGGCCAATAATTATTTTTTTAAGAACATTTTATTGTGAATTTGGGAAATCGATTCCGATTTAGGTACCTGTAATAATTATTTCCCACCCGTACCTAAGCGTTAAATAAAAAATGTTTTCAGATCTTAACTCAATCACCCCGATGATGGTCTAATGACCGGAATTGCAATCGCAGTTTTGTATTTTTGTGATAATAAACGTAGTAAATTCAAGTTTTGTTTTTATTCATCATGATGTTAAATTATAACGTAGTAACGACGGATTCCAACAACTATTGAAAAATGTTCATTCGTTTGAAAATGTAGTAGTAGCTACTAGGAAACTACAGTCGCAAATAATTAAATAAAAATAATGATAAAAAACAAAGTATAACATTTCTCATTTACATTCAAAATATCTATATAATCTACATAATACGTGAAGCAGATACACATATCTATGATTTATGACATAACGTGGTCCGTTCTTACAATATAATCTCATTTATGACCGAATGATCCTCCTAAGTAGTAAATACAGAAGAAAAATGACGTTCTTGACAGTTCATCCATCAACTTACCAGCAGCTAAGAAGTTACGCACTAAGACTCTGATAGGGTCGATCAATTCAACTCTTTTCATTATTATGCGGTTGATGAGATATTCAACTAAGAATATGTTTTCGAAAATTCGAAGTGATTAGCCCGTAATGATATCTTTTCAGGCGTGCCGGGTAAAAATATACATTTTTCATCTACCTCATTAATACCGGGATACTTGTCATTGATCCAGTTCGCAGTAGCGATAAATTAATGGCAGTAGTTGCTGCGAAAGTTTCAAGATCGTACCCAAAGATATAGACGAAGAAAAATACGCATTGTTTGTTTCATGGTTGCTCACGTGACCATTGCTCGCGATCCAGGAAAATATAATTCACTTCTAGAATGGTGTATCCTGTTTTTCAGTTTGGGATTGTGTGAAAAAATAAACGGGAAGACAAGATTGAAAATATATGTTCCAGAATATATTTTTTCTTGCTTATTGATAATCTGACATTTGAAATAAAAATTTCTTAAATTTATTAATACTTAAATTGTAGTTGGTTCAAGGAAAACGAGTATGAATTATGCAGATGCAAATGGACGAAAAAGATATTGCTAAAGATACTTCATAATTTGTTTCTTTATGTGATCAATAAAATCAGTTTATTTTTAAATTTTTCAACAACTTCATTTGCCTAATAGGTAGGTAAAATCCGAGTCTCAGAATCGATTTGACTGTATTAATATTTTGTCTTTTGCAATTGTTCTAGTGTGAGTATTCTGGTTATGAAAGGTTGTTCATTTTTGGATCGTATTATAATACCTGGGCAACCGGAACGTAAATTGAAGTTGAATGTTTTCCTCGGAAGTTTTCTAGGCATTATAATGGGCACATATTATCCACAAAAGAAATGAACAGTATTCTTGGTCCAACTATCAAGATCGAACATTTGAAAAATGTCAACATTTGGAAAATGGTAAGAGTTGATTATCATCATCGGTAACAATATAAGTAGGTACATACCTACCACAAAAATTTACAATATGGCGAAATGAAAAAATGTCAGCATGAGAGCAGACAGGGGGCTATAATAATAATAATAATAAAATACTCTTATGCACATCCTGTCTGCTTGCAGAGTCCATGCTCCATCAGGGTATATAGAAAGACATAATGGGGCGCTCCAAATTCTCTACTTCCATCTGAGAGAAGTTTATGGTATAGACAAAGAACCAGTACTACCATATGTTCCACTAGAAATTGAAGTGGTTGTTGAGAACGATAGAGCTCGCATATACTGGAACTATGCTTTTCCAACAACTCGTTAGATCCACGCAATAAACCCAGATATAGTCCTACTGGACAAAGTACTGAAAGAATTGTTTGTTGTCGAGTTTTCGTCCCCTGCCGAAAATAATGTGTTGATGAAAAAAGAACAGGAAAGGGAAATATACAGAGATTTTATGTTCGAGCTGAGGGCAGTATACCCAGGGCATAAAGTTAGGATGGTCGTACTAATCATAGGTTGAGAATGAGAGCTAACTATGTGACAGAACTGGAGATTATTCCTTATTCCGGCATGCAGATCTCTGGCCGATATATTGACGCGCAGAATGCAGAATGCAGAAAGCTGTGTTGCTCGGGTTACTTCGAGTCATCAAGACCCATGAACTATAGAGGCCGCTTGCAGCTCATCTCTTTTGTTAAGGGACGCTGTAAGGGCAGGATGAAGAACTGCTCCAAGGAATGTGTGAGAGGTTTTTTAGTGAGTAAATAGCAATATCCGGAGTCTCACACACCCTGAAAATGCGTGCGAGATACTCTCAGGGTAGTCTATAAAAGATTTTTCCTCTCACACGGACGTAAAAAGTTAAATTTTGCTCTTCCAAGTGCATGCGCAAAGTACCTATTTTAGCACGCTCGTAGAAAATAGTATATTACTCTACGAGGGCAGAAAGTTTGAAATTCCTGCACTGCCTCTGTTTGCTCACGCACTTGGAAGAGCAAAACTTAACTTTGCGCACTAGTGCAGACAAGGCGTAACTTACAGCAGTAAGAACGTTTCTATGACATTGAACGTCAGTGTCAAAGTAATCGATTTACTACTTTATGTCCATTATATATCTAATAAGTCCAAGCCCATAAAAAAAAAGCTCGTGGAAAAAATACTGTTCCTAACTCTTGCGCAAAGTAACTCTTGTTCGCACGCTGGCTGCAGTTGACTGAACGACGCGGAGTTAGGGCAGCAGTCGAGTGCGAACAAGATACTTTGCGCAAGAGTTAGGAACAGTATTTTTTCTACGAGTACGACACTTTGCGCACTAGTTAGGAAATATATTATTGTCAGATTGAAATGGACGATGAAAGTGAAATAGATTATTTTTTCAATCACAGATTATTTTTAATGCAATTGTTTTAGAATGAATACTCTATGCATTCGCTTATTGTACGAGGAGAAATGAAGCAACTTCCATTGATTCAATACTTCACAATCCTTGTCGTATACGACTCTGGATTTCTCCGGCAATGAATTATTCGTAGCTTTGGCTGCATTTTCTATGATATTCTTGGGTAAATTCATTTTCATTTCCTTTATTTCTATAAGACTACGCAAAGAAAGCAGCAATGACATTCACTAAATATGATGACAAAAATATTCGCAAACGTCAAAATATCAACAAATGACATGCCTACTATTAGAAGGAAAATGAAAGTATAGGATAGGAGCAATGAACCGATTTTAAAATCGATTTTTCATTATAATAGAAAGATTTTTTCCTGAAAAATAAAATCTTGTATGTATGTGCGTTACTAGATCCTAACGCCCATCGGGCAACATTCATCCCTCGGGCCGAATGTTTCTCTCCGGGCGTTAGGATCTATATAACGCACTTGGTACATAAATAACTATTACATCTCTATGGGGGCATATTATTATGGACTTTTAAATACTAATATGATCAAATCAGAGCATTTAATAAATCTAATTTTTGTACCTAATTGAAAATTCTGGTACAAAAATGGTATTATGTAAAAACAGTATATTTTTGTTGGAGATGAAAATTGATAGAACTTGCATTTCAAACATTTCTGAGATTCTCTAGATCCACTCCATATAAAGTTGGATGGCTGAAAACTTGGTAGTGGCAGCTGGGAGTTTGAAATGTTTTTTCTCACAACCTCAATTTTTCTCCAACAAATTTCATTCATTTTTGCAGGTAATCAAGCTTCGTATCTCTTCAGGCCTCCTCGAAATTGACCTAGTGGATATTTGTGGGAAAACTTGTATGTGAAAAATAACAAAAATGAGAACATATAAGACCTTAGTGACGGAGTTACGCGTTTACTGTCTATCATTTAATTATTCTTCTTCTAGGCTTCTCACTGCTCGTTAGTTTTAAGGAACATGACAGCAAATGTATATATTATGTTAGTTGAAATGATTTAACATCATCAACAAACTTTATAATTTGAAACAATGAAATAGGCTTATCAGAAACAATACCCATTTCACTGATCTCTAAGTCTATCATAAACTGAGATACGATCTTTCTGTGAATTTTAATTAAGTACTCTATAATATATAAGTATGAATTACAAAACACATGGAAAAACAATGTAGGATAACGTTTTAATTCAATAATCCAATTAACACTTAATGCTACAGAATATTCTACATTATTTCAGTGGAATTTTAAAATGACATTTTAATGTCGGCGTGTGAGTATATTACTCAAAACAGAAGGATACATGTATATGAGGAAATGCCGTTTATTTCATTGGATGTTTCGTTTTATGATAACCATTCGTTATACTGTGGAATTTTAAGTTCATTGAAAGAAGATTCCATGTTTTTAATTCTCAGTTTAATGTTTTATAGAATCGCTATTAATTTACATTCAATCCAATTCTGATTTCATTTCCATACTTTATGAGAGAAATGCAATTCAATCATGTATTGAATAATGAGATGAGAGAAAACATATACAGGGTGTTCCCTAAGTAATTACGAAAAATTCATTGTAGTATTCTTCGGTGAAAAATAAAGTTGTTGGCCTAAGACTTTCATTTAAGAAATTTGATACACATTCTTAACTAATTTAAAGTCATAAACAAAACATATAGGTACATATATATATATATATATATATATATATATATATATATATATATATATATATATATATATATATATATATACGAGGGCTATCCAGAAAGTAGATTACGTTTTGGAATAAAAAAATAAACAAAGTATAGGAAACAAATTTTATTTTATATACAGATGAAAGTCACACTCAAATACTACTCTTCTACATAGTCACCATTCAAATTAAGGCATTTATCGTAGCGATGTACGAGCTTGGAAATTCCTTCGTCGAAAAATTCGGCCGCCTGCGCCTTCAACCACTTCGTTACCTCTTCTTGCAGCTGTGCGTCGTCATCAAAACGCTGCATTAGGCCTGTAAAAGTAACGAAAAGTTTGTTACCCGTATGTATTCGTTACTTTATGATAGAGTATTCGTTACTAAGTATTCGTTACTTTCGTTACTTCCGTATAAGGAAAGATTTGAACACTTAGTTTTCGTTATCGTTACTTTCGTATGTTTCGTTACATTCGTTATCGTTACTTTCGTATAAGATTCGTTAGTAGTTTACTTTACATATATACCGTATATACGTTAGTTTCGTATGTTTCGTTACATTCGTTATCGTTACTTTCGTATAAGATTCGTTAGTTCCGTATAATATAACGATAATTTGAAAGATTTAAGCTCATATTCCTTATTGCATTAATATTTATGTGTCGTTATTTATATTTAGTATGATTTATTGGATTATAGGAAACTTTCCTGTAGGCTAGGGTTATAGATAGCTGATTGCATTTTATTAATTACAATAAATTTCATGGGCATATTTGTAGGAAACACCATTGATGCATATTATTACTGAAATAACGGCTTTTGAATTTTTAAGATTTTTTTTTCAAATTATTCAACAGAGTTATCCAAAGAGGATATTATTTTGTAATAATTTCAAGACTCAAAACTCATTATTTTCAAATTGTTCATCTTCCCTTTATATTAACTCTTTGTTCAATTGCTTCTAAGATTTGAGCCTTATTTTATATAACATTTTGAATTAAAATAATTTCACATAAATTGGTTTCTGCAAATTACTTTTATTAGGGTAAAATTGATGTTCATTTAGTTATTTGTTAGTCTTTGAGGCATCGATTACAAGCCAAGTAATTGAATAATTCCAATACGGAATCAGAATCCTGTCTCGGTAGATGGTTTATTGGAGGACAAAATACCGACAAACACTGGCAAAATGGTATTTTTTTTAAGATATGTGAATATGATAATTTTTTTGTGATTTGAATTTTAAAATTTTTTTTAGAGGTATGTCTTGTTTTTTTTTCATGTTTTTCTTTATACTTATTGAAAAAAAATTATTATTATCAAATATGTGAGTGTTTAACTGATGTAATATGTAGGTAAAAAAGTAAAGTAAAGTTCGTGTGACTTGTGGTGGTCATCTTTTCACTCGTACATCTAATAAAAATTAAACATCTGACGTCACGGTTATCTACCTTAATAATTATTACCCAAAGATAAATTTTAATTTTTTTATATGATATTCATAAACAGAACAGTAATACATGCTCAAAGTCATGCGCAAAGGAAAAATGCGAAAGTAACGAGTAACGATGCTAGTTCGAAAGTAACGAATCGTTACTTCGAGTCTAATGAAGTATTCGTTACTTAGTAACGAATACATACGGTTTGCCACAGCTCTACGCTGCATAGCCAGCCACTTCTTCATTGCTGGGAATAGGTGGAAGTCGCTCGGTGCCAGGTCGGGACTGTACGGCGGATGAGGAAACAACTCCCACTTAAAAGATTCAAGAACTTTACGAGTCACATTTGCCGTGTGGGGCCGGGCGTTGTCGTGAATCAACAAGATCTTAGAGCTCAACATTCCTCTGCGCTTGTTTTGAATTGCTCTTCTGAGTTTTTGGAGAGTTTGGCAATACCTTTGAGAGTTTATTGCACGCACCTCGCAGCTCGCGGGATTTTCAGTTAACGCAGACATTTCAAACCGTCACAGTATCTGAACGGAGCACAGCACGAACCTCTCACTAGCACGGCTAGATGCCGACTGAGCTGCGCAACGCTCTGACCCCATGATGGCCGCGCTAGCCCCGCCCATAGCGGACACAGACGAGAACGTAATCTACTTTCTGGATGGCCCTCGTATATATATATATATATATCTTTATATATATATATATATATATATATATATATATATATATATATATATATATATATATATATATATATATATATATATATATATATATATATATATATATATATATATATATATATATATATAAATATATATATATATATATATATATATATATATATATATTTATATATATATATATATATATATTTATAATTATTTTTATATATATATATATATATATAATGATTTAGTTATCACGTACAGGCTCACGTCTCTGTGATAACTTTTTATACCTGTAGCTTCACAGAATAAACCATATTATTATATATATATATATATATATATATATATATATATATATATATATATATATATATATATATATATATATATATGTCTACAATTATGTAGGTATAGTGAATTTAAAATAAAGAAATAGCTTCAATAATAAGTTTGAAATTTAATTGAGAACGTTACTATTGAATTGAATTGGCATTTACTTAGTGAAAGCTCATACTCATGACTCTATAAATAAATAATAGCTATTTGCATTACTAGGGAGGAACGTGATGCCACCTTTCCTCTTTTAGTTGGATGTAAACATCCTAGAGAGGAAAAGGCACTTTACTCCCGTGTAAAGCATATAAATTTTTCCTTTTACCCTAAATTGAACCTTTTTTGAAACTTTATTTACAGCACAAATACCAAATTTATGTTGAATGTCACTGTCAGTCAGGCACGACATCCTACATTATTCGAAATGAGAAGGAGGAAAAGTACTTTTCCTCCCTAGGGAGGGAAATACGACTTTCCTCCCTGGTGTGAGGGAGGAACGTGAGTACTTTCTATAAGGGTAGAAGGAAAAAACTGTTTTTTCATTGAATGAAATATAAAAATTGAGTAAATCTCATTCGTCATAACATTGACTTAATCTCGTAGGTACTAAATAATGGTATTTCAAAACAATCTATTTATATGAAATATTTAACAGAAGAGTTTCTGGAGAAACTAAATAACAATATTAGCAAATTCATTGGTATAACTATCAAACAGATTAAGAAGAAGAAAAGGATTTACTTTAATCTGGTCGTTAACTAGGTTTCCGAAATTTTTATATTTATTGATGTAAAACGACGTCCAATAGTTGGTTTTGTGGAGACTTTTTTCGAACTGTTATACTTATATATGAATTGAGTAAATAATTTAAGATAATAATAGATATATATGTATTTTTTCTCATATTATATTTTTATTACCATCTCCCTTTTGAACCTCTGCTTTTGAACTGTTGCGATTCCGAGTACTTCTTGACAAAAAATTATATCATCGGAAATGATAAGTTCATTTTCTGAAGCAGACTGTCACTCCCAAAAAAAAACTTAGGAGAGAGAGATGATAATGTAGAGAAACCAAAAATTATTATTTAAAAAAATTATCTCAAAACAGTCCATAAAAACCCTTTATAAAAACTCCGTACTGCAAGATGACTGAATCGTAATGACTATCGTATTGGCTGAAGTAAGAAAAAAGGTTGCTCGGAGCAAAAAAAACTTAAAAACAAATAGAAATAGTGATGATCATATGAAAACAGTGATCAAGATTGCAGATTCAGTGCAAAATTTGTTCTGACTGGGCCCATGAATCCTGTGGGATTAAGGGTTAAATTTTTTTTGCAAGTCATGTTTCTAATTTTAAGAAAACTAAATTATATACTCCAAAGGTCCCTTTAAGTCTGAATATATAATAGGTATGACTGAATATTATTTTAATATTGAAGCGTTTTTTAAAAAAACTTAAAATGACTGAATCTAAAATTTCATTAGTTTTTAAAAAAGTTTTTTGTAATAGTGTAATTATTATTATTTTGCATAAATTGCTTTGAAATAAAGATCGACTCTTTCATAACTTTTAGTAGCTCTTAAAAACAAATTTTTTTGGAATGAATATTTCGTTGATTTAATCATATAGTGTTTAAGGTTTTTTCATGAGAAATTATTTACTTAAATAAATTAATAATAATTGAAGAAAAAAAAATTTTCTTTTCTTTCATCAAAAGTTTATTTTTTTGCTCAGTTTAGTAAACTGGTTCTTTCATGCCATTTCTCCCCTACATTTATTATTTAAACAAAGCCTACGTTAATCAAGTTGGTTAATCCAACGCAGAACTACCCGAGTTATCCAAAAACTGTTTAATTACTAGCACAAAAGTTAATTTATTATTGTCAATTACCTATACTTTGAAGTCTCTTTGATGTTTTGACTCAAAAAGTCGTGTTGTTTCTTATATTTCTGGAATTTCGAATGACCCTTGTGCTAAACCTTGTTTTTTTTAAGAAACCTCTTGTTTTTTGTAGAATCTTTAGTGAAAAAATGCTATTAAGATTGGGTACTAAAAAATTGCGAAATAAATAAAAAAATGAAATAAATCTCAGATCTAAAGATCGGACAGACACTCCTCAAATGAATATAAAACATAATGACACCTGTTTTTCAAACAGAAAAGTATCCTAATGAACGATAAGAATTCTATAATATATGTTCTTTGATTATATTAAAAGTTATCACATTTTGATCGAGCTTTTCACATTTAAATGTAAGTACAACTTTTCACATTCATAGCAACCATCGTCAATTTATTCAATTCCAAATTCAAAAGTACAAACGAATTATCATATTACTTCTATAAATTAGATTTTTATATGTTACATTAAAATAAAAATGCAAATTACCTACATAAATCTCGAAAGCCCGGTCAATTTCTTGATAATATTTACTAATGACCCCGAATACTACATTAATTATAAGTGTAGGATGCGTGATAGAAGCAAATAACAATTTATTAAATATATATGCATCAACTGTTTAAAGAGGAAACTATAACCTTCTCACATTTTACCACAAATCTATTTTCTGTGGATTTACAGCGATAATATCAAAGTTGTTGTATTCTATTACATAGTTATTAGTTATAATTGCATATACACCATACTGTAACAATATCATATTAGAAATCGATAATAGCAAATAGCGTTAGCGGCTGAAGATAAATTCAAAGGAAGCTTTGGATAAACAAAACGAACATTGTGTTAATTTATTGCATCACTTAGTGTAGATCAGCTATCTATAATATCGATAGATCGTAGATTTCTGTGATTATTTAGATACTACTGATGAACTTTGATAAAAAACCGATTTTGTCAGGTGTATTCCCCTATCAGAGATAATATCAAATATACTAGCCTTACATAAAGTGATCACACGTCCCGATATAGACGGCACAGTCCCGCTTTTTGGAGGACAGTCCCGCGTCTCACCGATTTTTTAAAATGTCCCGCTTTTTGAAATTTGAAAATAACCAGCAGACTTAATCAAATTAGGCGATGTAGTTAATTAGATTTACTCGGTGGTGTTAGTCAAATTATATTTTTCGACAATGACCTAACTCATGTGAGAAACTTCATGACATTTCAATAAATGATTCGAATCTATTGAAAAGTATATTATATTTTTTTTATAGAAAATTAATTATATATATATATATATATATATATATATATATATATATATATATATATATATATATATATATATATATATATATATATATATTTATATATATATATATATATATATATATATATATATATATATGTATATATATATATATATATATACTAGCTGACCCGGCAAACGTTTGTTCTGCCATATAAAATTATTTTTATCTATCTATCTTTCTATCTATTCAATCTTATCTGCCGATGTATATCTACCTTATCTAACTATCTATCTATCTATCTAGATAGTTATCTGTCTTTCTATCTTTCTATCTACATATCTATCTAACCCGGCAAACGTTGTTCTGCCATAAAAATTATTTTTATCTATCTGTCTTTCTATATATTCATCTATCTGCAAATGTATCTCTATCTATCTATCTAGATAGTTATCTATCTTTCTATCTATCTATCTATCTATCTATCTATCTATCTATCTATCTATCTATCTATCTATCTATCTATCTATCTATCTATCTATCTATCTATCTATCTACATATCTATCTATCTATCTATCTGACCCGGCAAACGTTGTTCAGCCATATAAATTATTTTTATCTATCTATATAGGGGTTGATCGTAGAGGGGTGAAAATTTAGGGTTGTATATATTTTTGAATGATGTATCATAAAAAAATAAAACAGAAAATGTTGTCAGAAAAATAAAGAAAAAAATTAAGGGGTGAACTACCCTTAACATTTAGGGGGATGAAAAATAGATTTTGTCGGATTCTCAGACCTAACCGATATGCACACAAAATTTCATGAGAATCGGTCGAGTCATTTCGAAGGAGTTTAACAAATAAAAAATGAGGGTTGATTGTAGAAAGGTGAAAATTCAGGATTGTATGTATCTTTGTATTTTGTATCATAAAAAAATAAAAACAAAAAATTTTGTCTAAAGAATAAAAAAAAAATTCAGGGGTGGACTACCCTTAACATATAGGGGGATGAAAAATAGATGTTGGCCGATTCTCAGACCTACTCAATATGCTCACAAAATTTCATGAGAATCGGTCAAGCCGTTTTGTTGGAGTATGGGAACGAACTTTGTGACACGAGAATTTTATATATATATATATATATATATATATATATATATATATATATATATATATAACCTATATATATATATATATATATATATAATAATATTTAATTTCATATTTCGTAAACAGGATCGGTCTCAGGAGCAAAGAAAAACTAATAAGAATAAGATTTTCAATAATTTACCTCGTTATTTAGAAATTGAGAAAACTAATGTGTGAATCATTTTGAAGGAATTTGAAGTAGCTTTTTGATATACGGGGTGGCCCATGTATGTTTCTATTCAAAAAACTGAGTTTTGGTTCGAATTAGAATTTAATCGTTCACAAACTTCACGAAAATGAATTTTTTGAATAATTATTACTTTGGGCGATATTTTAAATCAATTATCTATGATTTAGAGTACGTCGCAGCCATCTACGATAAAAAAAACAAAATGAAAAACAAAATTGAAACGGCGAATTGACATTTGACAGATGGAATGTATGTATTTGAAGCCTCTGAATTAAAATATGTAAAAGTATATAGGGTGTTCCATTTAAATTAATTTTTATATCGTTTTCTGTGAAACCGGAAATCAGCCATATCGATTTTGTATATGGGAAAATTCAAAATTATGTCTGAGATAAATCACCCAAATTTCAATAAAATCGAAGAATCCATTAAAAAGTTATAGGAGTGACCCATCACTCATTTACACCCGGAATATATATATATATATATATATATATATATATATATATATATATATATATATATATATATATATATATATATATATATATATATATCAAAAATCATAATATTCGAATTGTTGTTTTTTACAAATATTATTATAGTTATTAATAATTAATAATAAATACATTTTTGTATATTTATAGACAAGTACCTATATGAATGTATGAAATATACCTAATATATGTTATTGAATTATTGATTTGCTTTCAACAATTATGAATTTTCATTTCATCCCATTTGTCCCGCTTCGTCTCAAGGAAAATGTGTCACTTCAGCCTTACATCGAAAAGTCAGTGGACAACATTGCTTAACATACCGGAAATAAGTCAGGAAGACATATAAAAAAAATGAATCAAGAGTCCATAAAAACAATCAATCAGGAGTACAAAGTCAAATGTGGTATAGATACCTAATAATTGTGATAAATTATAGGAAGGTATATTGGTAGAACTCTAAGAAGCTTTCTGACCAGAATTTCAGAACATAAACGGAGCTTTATTAATCAAAACTCAGACTCATATTATGCAAAACATTCAGTTCAGTTCAGTATGGAATTCTCTTCCTAACTAATTATTTGTAAACATCTTTAGAAGTGTAGCAACGTCGGTTCAACTCCAGAATGGGGGTTCTGCGCATGCAATGCAAAGGAAATTCAAATAGTCGTGGATGACGTCCCGAAGCGGAAGTCGGCCATTTTTCGAAGAAGGTGTATGACAGATCTGAATTATGACAGACTAGGTTTGACAGATCTATGCCCTCTAAGATATCTATGATTCAAGATGACATTTGACAGTTACGGCTGACAGATCTGATATATGACAGACGACATATGACAGATGACAGATTTCACGATCTCTGAATTTGTCCGTTCTACATAATTTGTTGTAGGTATACATGCTGGTTGTTATTGAATGTATTCGATAAATTCAATCAGTTTGCACTTAGCACGTCATGCGCTATTATTTAAATATATAACGTGTAAATTGTTATTTAACCACATTTTTATATGTTTATCATGATTTTTATGATTGAGATCGTGTATCGGCCCTAGCAATTCAGAAAAAACATTAAACTAGGTATACCTATAATAGCATTAAATACCTTATACAAAAATAGCTATCAGTATTTTTAACGTCGCTATCTTTCGATAATTGCCTACAAAGTAGGTATCGCTAGGTAGGTATCCTATTTATTTGTTATCTTTTGATATTGGTTACAGTGAAATATTTATCAATATATGCTACAAATAGTATAGATTTTATCGAATATTTCCCTCCTGTCAAAAATCCCTTGTAAATGGAATGCAATTATCGAAAATTACAGCGATAATTGCATTGTAGAAAGCGAAAGAGCCCTGCGATAATTGCATTTTAGACCGATAATTGCATAGTAGCATAGTTCATATCAAGGTTATTGATGACAAGCTGAAAATTTATAAATCACTAACAAGTTGAAAGTTTATTCGGGAAATATTCCCCCAAATTACACTCGTGCATCAAAATAACCGGATAATTTCGCATTCCAGCGTGTTGTCTTTAAAAAACTGCATTCGGTCATTTTCATATTTTGGAGAAATTGAAAATGAACTCATGCAGTTTTTTGACAACACGCTGTCATGCAAAATTATCGGTAATTTTGATGCATTTGTGCAATTACTTACGATAATTGCATAGTAGCTGATGTCGATAATGAAAACGCAGCTATCGATAATTTATTGCAGCACTAAGTTAAAAGCAGCTTTCGATAGTATTGTAGCTTTCGGTGATTGTAAAGTATGTACTGCACAATCGGTAGATATTGATACATGCACAGCTGTATTTTCAATATTAAATAATATATGTATTATCAATATCTGCAGAATAGTGTTCAATATTACAATAATAGCTAACATTATTTGCATCGTCGCTGTATAACGAAAATTGCTACCAAAGTACCTATCGCAATGAATCTATAACTACTTATTTAGTTGGCAGATTTTGGTATTTTTTGAAGTAGAATATGTAGCAATAAATGCTCAATTGCTACAAACAGTAGGTATCGATTCTATCGATAATTGCATAGTAGCTGTTGATAATGGAAAGGCAGTTATCGATAATTTATTGTAACACTAACTACAAAGCAGTTATCTTTAGTATCGTAGCTTTCGGTGATTGTAAAGTAGCTACTATACACTATGCACTGATAGATGCATAGCTGCTATCAATAACTGTGTAATAGCCTTCAGTGACACAAACATAGCTATCACTATTTGCATCGTCGCTATCCATCGATAATTGCCACTTATGTAGCTATCGCTACGAATCTATAACTATTTAGACGCCAGATTTTGGTATTTTTTGCAGTATAATATGTATCAATAACACAGAACGAAAAACGTACGTGAATATAATGAATAAAACCATTGAGATAATGTATTCGGACATCAATTTTCAACCGATGCTCAAGTTCATTGATTCAATGTATTATTATTGATTGCTTGATGTTCAAGTGATTATATCAATCCCCGAGAGGCATTAATTTCATCACCTGGATTTCAAAACAAAGTACATTCTACTAATGACCATTGTGTATCAGTCAATCAACATCCAGCATGATATTTATGTTTTCTGTACATCAACCGATCACCTGCAGTCATTGAATTAAGGAATCAAGTACATTGACTCAATCAGCGATACATTTATTCTAAGCCATGCGCAACAATGACTTCGAACATCGTTCAATGTTCGAAGACGTTAATATTAATGTAAAAATACATCAATCTGAGCTACTGGTTGCACGCTTTTGTTTTATAAATAAAATAGACTAGACTTATATATATATATTAAATATATATATATATATATATTATATATATATGTATATATATATATATATATATATATATATATATATATATATATATCATATATATATATATATATATTATATATACTTAATATATATAGTATATATGATGTATTATTAGTGACAGGTATATAATTGCAAATAGGGAAAAAATGTCTATATATTATTGCTAATGCTCCAAGCAATTATGATGGCACTGTCGAACGATACGTTGCAAAGATAACTACAAACAGACACAAAAGATTCATTGAATTGGATAATACAATTTATTTTTCAAATAATTGACATAAGATATGTGTTTTACTGTATACAATTCCTGGGATTAAGCGCGAGGTTAAAAAAAAAGTATTCAATAAAACGACCAAAACATAATACTATCTGGAGAAAACTTAAATTGGAAACATAAATAATATTTAAAACAACTATTAACAGCTCTTATAACATTGAAAAACTTATATCTAATTCCATCGAAGTTTATGTATACTCTCCTTGAATTTTTTGTTATATCTTCGCCAATTGCGAACACAAAAGATTGAATTGAAGTTTTCTGCGAATTTCAAAAATGTATATCCATTCTTCAATTTCTTGTGGTGTTTTTGCAAGATATTATAAAATGAGTGCTGTAAGTGAAAATTTTTTGGTATGCATTTTTCCAGTAATATCGTTCTTTACAACTTTGTTGGTGGCTGCCTCATCTCGCCCATCTAGAAATAAAAATATATTATGGTCAAAAATGAAAAAGGTGAATTCCAGATTTTAGAAAACTGCTTTTCTTTTTCATTGGGGCTCTACTTTTTAATGAAATGAGTATGTTATGAACTTTGAATGATGTTCACGAAATATGTATCAAATTATTCTCAAGCTGTCATTTGATTTCATAACAAATGAAAAAAGTGTTCTCTTTCAACCCTGACATAGAATAATAATATCAAGCTCTTTTTGAACTACTAACATTAGCATCACGGGGTGAACACCATTCACTGAAATACACAATCTACACAAGCAGATACTTACTTTCCTCGATATTTTCGATTTCCAATGGGACTAGTAAATACTCAATCGCCTTGTCTTTGACATTGCCATTGAACAGAAATGCAATAATTTTTCACAGTTTTTGAGAAAAACATTATCATTTTCGTTCTTCATGGTTGAGTCCATATCGATCTAGAAGTAAAGTTATAATAGTTAGTTGCAACTATAGCTATATTATATTGAATGTTATAGGCAATACATGAAATTATACAAGATAAAATTAAAAATCATGAAAAATATACTTGTTGACCATGGACAATTTAATATATTACATAAAGTGAACAAGGAAAATTCTTCAATGATTAAAAAAAAAACATACCTACGCCACAGTTGCAAAGTAGACATCTTATGTCAGAAAGTTTGTATTCTAGCGACGGGTTTCTGCATTTTCGATCTCAGCGGTGAATTGTTGGTTTCCAATATCTTTGGTGGGGGGCGCTCTGGGTTGTTATACTGATAGTTGTCCGACCATGATTTGTATTGAGGAAAAGTAAATACTGAATTAATATGAAGGTGCTTGGAATATTTCGGGGTCTACTTCAGATCCAGATCACACTTACAAGTATCGTCACAACCTGCAATAAATGATTATTTTTCAAGATGATGTTGAAATAGTGTAGACCGTCAAATTTTAGTGAATAGTAGATTTTTTGTAAATACAATTTTCAGTAATTTACTGAATTTACAGGGGTATTTAGCAAAACAATGTATGAGAAATAATATAAAAATTGTTCAAAATGTAATATATTTATATATTTTTACTATAAGTGCTCGAAACACGCCATGTTTTCATTCTTTCGTCTCTTTCAACACTGTTCAGTGTAACTACTTATTGTTTTGAGATTGTATTCTGGCAAAAAATATTTTCGTAACTTTTATTCAAATGTTATAAAAAACTAGCAAGATTTAAAAAATACAGTTACTGTAATTACCACCTTCTAAAGAAACTGCTTCCACAAAAATTTACTTATACACAAATAACTTCACCGTTTGGCTGTTAGCGTTAGATAGATACTCGTATAGCGAATTAGGCAGAAATTTGGCATATTTACGTTGAGACGGTGGGGGTGCAGCCAGAAATTCATCAATCCATGATTCTTTCCGCGTTGTCCCAATGCTCTCGGACATTGACCGAATGACTTAATACATTAGGTGATGAATGCAGTGCATTGCTATGATGAACTATACATAGGTTAATGTTTTCAATCATTAATGTTATGCCTATTGAACATAGCTTTATTAAAAGAGGGATTATGACAATGTGTCGTGATGATTAAAGGTACATAGTATTAATCACTATGTGGTCATTAACTTGATGTATTTTTCACATTGCTCTGATGTAAATAACATTATAATGATGACTATTTTCATAAGATTCATGATTTAATTACATTATCATAATGACCTAGATTTCATTATAACAACAAAATCGTTGATTGATCAATCACAGCAATTCATTATTATCAATAAATTTTGGACATTGTCCTAATGAAAAAT
>JARQZK010000729.1:1487500-1490803 GCA_030704885.1 Cynegetis impunctata
GGGAGGGTGCGCTTACCACATCATCTTGTGCGGAAATGGTAAATTTATAATTTTTCAACATTCAGTTGAAAGTCTATTTATGAAATATTTTAATTTTATGATAGATCAAAATAGAGTTAGGAATAAAATTGAATCTTCACCATAGTTCCATTCTGCTGTTTTTCAAAAGTCGCATTAACAAAGGTTAACTTCATTATTTCTACTTATTTCTGTGTTCACTAAATTTTACAATAAATATATAAATTTTAGAACAGATAGATTATTCGAAAGCTTGTTTATCAATAGAAAAAATAAGTAATTTACTTGAAATAGGTAGGTATATCTATTTTATTAGTAGACATTATTTTATTGGGGCGAGGAACAGATATTTTTTGTCATATAGAAACAAAAAAGTTATCTGGTACTCATATAGGTATACATATATATATATACCTATATATATATATATATATATATATATATATATATATATATATATATATATATATATATATATATTATATATATATAGTATATTTATAATATATCTGCTATATATATATATATATATATATATATATATCTATATATATTATATATATATATATATATATACCTATATAGGTATATACAAATAAACAATTTTTTTACCTATTTTCGTCTAATGTATTAATTCAAAAATTATTGGCTGTTAGGTATTCATTGAGAATGAAATTAAAAACATATAAAATGTTGGACGTTTTGGAGGTTATACTTTTATTCATTTTTCAATAACTTCCTATAACAGCCCATAATTTTTGAATTGATATATAGATAAGTATATGTATCTATATATGTATATATGTATAGTTATATATATATATGTGTATAGAATATGTATATAATATTATTTATATATATATATATATATATATATATATATATATGTATATAATATATATATATATACGTATATATATATATATATATATATATATATATATATATGTATATATATATACCTATATATATAATATATATATATATATATATATATATATATATATATATATTATATAAAATATACCTATATACATATATATATATATATATATATATATATATATATATATATATATATATATAAATATATATATATATATATATATATATATATATCTATATATATATATATATATATATATATATATATATAAAATATATATATATATATATATATATATATATATAAATATATATATATATATATATATATATATATATATATATATATAGGTAGGTACGTATATATATAGGTGTATATTTTTTGTTCAAATTTCGTCAATACCGAAATAAGGCACCCACAGATAACAAAGAGAAAACAATATTTCTCAGACAATATACTGTACCTACACTCTACACGTAACGTACAAAATACTCATGGGAGTCATGTAGGTATAAGAGTATTGATGATTCGCAGAACGACCTTATTGAAAACGAAATGTAATATAGAAAATGTATCCACACGTGCATGCCCTAGGTATATCTTCCTCCCTTGCCGTAGCCACCTAATCATCCTGATAGGCTACCTGTTGCTCCCTCGCCGAGCTCACCTGATATCCACACAGCAGAGACCTGTTTTTTCAATGTAAACACATGTAAGTATGAAAGGGTTACGTCGTCTTGAACCACGCCTTTAACGCAATATGGCGTATAGTTTGATTGGTCGAAAGTTGAAGCGTCCTTGACGCCTACCTGCCGCTATTCCGTCGTGATTGATGTGTGGCTCCGCCTCCGACTCTTGTCTAAAAATTCATCACATACTCGATTCGCTATTTCCAGCACGTGACCGAGAGTAAAAATATCACGTGCTTCGGAAACTCACGTGCTGTCTGCGGTATCGGATACGGCAATGACGTCACGGTTCTATGATGTATATGTGCCAAACACGAAAATTGCAGACATATTACTTTAGGTGGATATTATAAGACAATCATTGAGGGGATACTTCAAAACAGGTGTGAAGAAGGTAATTAGATTTATCTTTATTATGGTCTGGTTATTACGGCCATGTTTATTTATGTTGTAGGTAGGTCGAAGGATGAGTAACGATCTGGAACATTACACGAGTTAATAAATTATTTCATTTTTAAACGAGAACCTTGCAAATTTTTGTCCTTGTGTTACATAAGCACATGAAAAATTTTACGCCTTTCTTCAAATCTTTCAATTATTTTCTTTAAAATGTGACGTTTTTAACCCATTAGGTACCTACATGTAGGTATAAGTTAAGATATGAATTTTAAATTCCACATTACCTACAGGTGACAAATTCTAAGATTGATCAGGATTTGTATAAAGGATACAAGAAGTTGTAATAAGAATATGTGTTAATATAAATTTATGTTTTACGTTATAGGTATTCTTGTAATTCATCTTCATAATCATTGTTTTAGCAACATTATATACTTATGAGAATATAACCCTTAACAACACAGGGATGTCCTAGGTATGTCCTTTTGATGTACCGCGGTACAAGTACATGATTGGGATATCCCAGGGATGTCCCGCATAATTTGTCCAGAGGACATCCCATCTGGAACATCCATAGGATATCCCATTCATGTCCCTGGAATTTTCAATATCCACTCACATATATAATAATCATCGAAACTCGTCGAAATGTTGAAAGTGTTTGTATTTCTTCTGGAAAATATTTATGGAGAAAAATTAAATATATCTCATACATTTATGGGAAGTGACTATTTCACAAGTAGAAAATTATTCCTTTTGGCAACATTGTTCAAATTATTTGGTGTTCTGTCAACAATGTAAATTAACCTCATAATATACCTAATGCGCAAGTTTGTTTTCTTTGTTAGAAGATCAACGGCATTCTTATTGTTTGTGTTTGTCCATTTTCGTGAGCATTTGAAGGATTTTATCAGTTGATATGTGTAAATATAAGGTGTAGTTGAACAATTGAAAAAATTGAGCGTAAGGTTGGTAACATTAAAATATTGAAT
The DNA here is from genome assembly GCA_030704885.1 of Cynegetis impunctata. Lineage (NCBI taxonomy): Eukaryota > Metazoa > Arthropoda > Insecta > Coleoptera > Coccinellidae > Cynegetis > Cynegetis impunctata. Next base: position 1,490,485 of record JARQZK010000729.1, read on the forward strand.
GTACACTTTTGAATCAAATAATTGATGCAATAATATATGGTTAACCCATTCTGAATATTATGTTTATAGTTTATTCATTAAGGGCCAAGGAGAGAGAGAAAAAGATGATGCAATAATGCCTGCAACAAATGCACCGTCACCCTATAATATATATGTTTAATTTTATACTGATTAATTTATCTAGTTTCTTTCATTTATTCATCATATGAATTTATATTTACAATGAGTTTTTGTTCGTAGTTTTTTTAGTTTTTTTCTATTCTTTTGTTGTTTTATCATATATATATATATATATATATATATATATATATTTATATAA
>JARQZK010000730.1:0-97500 GCA_030704885.1 Cynegetis impunctata
TTCGATTTGTAAGTGATATTTTATGTATGAGTTGAGTGTTATAAAATAACGATTAAGTGTATATACTATTATTGGATTTCGACTTTATCGAGAATTGATGTTGCTGAACCGTTCAATTTCGTAATTGCTTTTTGATGAGCTTCATCCCATTATTTATTATAATGACTGGAAGTAAGTACATAATATAAATGAAATTTAATTAATGATGAAATCGGTAATAATTATAAATTAAATATTTTATATGATTTCTGAAAACAGGGTGGGAATTTAAGAGATTGGATTATCATAGTATTTTATTGAGTATGATTACGTACGATAAGGAGTCAGTAATCCGAGATAACATTTGATTTTTTCAAACATTTCTGAGCGCTTTATTAGATCTTTCCTAAATATTCTTTAGAAGAAATGTAACGAGAAATTGATTTCTTGTTCGAACCGAACTATCTTCTCGAGTTGTTGAGCTTTTTCAATTATCTCGTAGTACAAGGTGGTCCAAAGAGTTGTTACATTTTTGAAATCAAATTTCAAAAAAATAAGCTGATTGATTGTGACAAACTTATTTTCAAAACTTACACAAATTCTTGGAAATTTATGTTTTAAAAATTACGTTGTCTAAATGTGCCCCATTTCTGTCGTGGCACTCCTGAAGCCGACCTCTAAAATTTTCCATAACGAGGCGGCAAGTGTTAGCAGTTATGGCTTCGATTTCTTGTCGAATATTGTTCTTTAGATCTTCCAGGGTGGCGGGTTGGTTGCGGTACACTTTACTTTTAAGATATAATCGGGGGGACCACTGAATGTCTCTTCGAGAAATCAATTTTCCTGGAAAAAGCGCTCGAATGACGGGCAAAGACAGATTCGAAGTGTGACAGATGGCTCCGTCCTGTTGGAACCAAGTGTCACGAGTGTATCTTTCAAATTCTTGAAGAGCGGGAGTAAAAAAGTTTTGAAGCATGTCGACATAATGCTGCGAATTCACCGTTACTCAGCGGCCTTGGTAGTCTTCAAAAAACTTGGACCGATTATTCCGGATCCCGACATTGCAACCCAAACTGTGAACTTTGGGCTATGCAGAGGCCTTTGTTGTTTTTTTTTTTAGGATTTTCCGCACACCAGTATCGACAAGGCTTGGACCTTGCTGAACATCGTGCAAATTGAAATGTTGTCGAAATCTACGGCGAGCAATAGTGGCCGAATTGTTGTTGCGGCAATACTCGCGTACACAAAACGAGCGCTCCTCTCCCGTGTATCGCTGCATGGTGACTAAATTTCCCTGAGCCAAACTATCGTTTGAGTCCTACCGCACCATAATACCCCTGCTACCAAATTTTTTACAGCGCTACCAAATATTAACAACTCTTTGGACCACCCTGTACATATTACATTTCAAATAGTTGATGGAGTCGTTACAACGTGATAATTTAACATGATGAATAAAAACAAAACTTGAATTTAGTACGTTTATTATCACAAAATTAATTTGATAAATATACAAAACTGCGATTGCAATTTCGGTCACTAGGCCATCATTTCTACTATGAAAATAATTGCTTCAAATAATGGTTTTCATACAAGTTTGATAGATGAAAGGATAAAAAAAACGTAGTCAACTAGCGTACAACAGCATATATCCTCAATCGAATGTAGTAAAATTCGAAAAACTCACATCTTTAACATATTTTGGTCCTCTAACAGAAAAAGTTGCTAATGTCATACCTAAATGTAATATTAAAATTGCTTTCAAACCTAAGACAAAACTCTCAAGATTTTGATTCAATGCCAAAGATATCACTTCGAAATTTGAAAGCTCAGGAGTTTATAAATTGATTTGTCCTGTATGTAAAAGAGTTTATAGGTCAGACTGGTTCATCGTTCAAGACAAGAAAGGAACACCAACAATCTTTTTTGAAAAATGAAACGGATTCAATGTTTTCAAATCACCGTGAAAACCACCACCCGTTTCCACAAATAGATAACTTCCAAATTATCCACAAATTACCGGAAGGTACCAAACTTACTTAGGGGGCGTTCAAGTATTACGTAACGCAATTTGGGGGAAGGGGGGTCTTGTAAAACGTTACGATGCATTACAGGGGCGGGAGGGGGGTTCGAACAACGCGTTACGTAACATTGATTTTTATTGAAATAAAAAACTAGAGAATTTGAATCTCCGAAGTTGTTAACTCTTTTCGTTTATGTTGTACGGGGAATCCCTCGATTGTATTGTAAGTCAGTTTTATTTTGTTGTCCCAAGTTGGCAACTCTATCCGTTTATTTTTTATGGGGAATACCTCTACTGTATTCTTCGTCATTTATATTTTGTTTCTGTTGCCAGTTTTCACTAAGTGTTTTGAACACGTAATACACAGGAGCACATTGCTGTAGTCAGTGTTGTAGTAGTGACTTCATACTGTAATGTCCGCAAAAGAGATTTGCACCATCAGCTGTTTTTGGACTATAAAGGCTCTCATGCTGACTTGCTGCCGTTACCAAGCTAGTTAGTTGAGTACGTTAGGTACGCTGGCTAGTATTTGGGAGGTCTCGGGTTCAAACCCCGGGGCCGACTGGTCTGCCATGAGTTTTTTTCAGAGGTTTCCTCATGGTAATGTAAGTCACTGCTTGCAAACTTACAAGGCGAATGCTGGGCCAGTATTAATCCTCTGAACCCTACCCACACTTCCTATGTTCCATAAATATCCCGTCTCACCTATCCTTAATGTACTTGTACATACAAGTGTATCCTCTGATCTGAAGAAGTTAATCCCAAACTCAAGCTGCCCGCCTCCCTGACACATACTTCAGGTAGGAATGAAACACACGTGTTTCCTTTTTTTTCCTTGCTGCCGCAACTGTGCCATAAAAACGGCTAAAGAATAAATAAAAATGGTAAAGCGCTCAAGTCCGTGACTCGCAACATTTTTTGCAAGTAATTAAATGCGTGTAGGAATCCTGCTGTTTCGTCTCGAGGAGTGCATTGAAATCATCCTTTCCGAATAATACTTCCTGCCGCCACCGTGCCCATGCCAAATTCTTCAGACCCCAAGCAAGCTCACGGTACCTAGTCAGCTAAACAAAGGATCATGCAAGCATTCACTACTTCTTGTGAGGTTGTCCGTTTATCTGTCGCCTCCTCTATAAGGGTTCAGGCAGATGCCGTACGATTTCTTTTGACCATCAGTACAATTCGACTTCATTTTTTAGGTTCCGTTTCTAATTGCATTGCCAAAGAAAATAAATATGTTATTTTATTTCAGAGTTTTTAAATGAAAAAAAAACTTTATCGCAGCAAGCTGCATTAAGAACGCAGGTTTTTATACCGTATCCAATTCGAAAAATCTACTTATTCAATTGATTTTTTCTTGCAAATTCGAACCAGCCTTCCTTCTATTTAGATCACCAACTTTGAACCCCACATTGCACCAGGTAAACAAGATTTACTTCCTCCCTTGTTGCTCAACCCCGTGACAGATTCGTACTAAAACCAACCCCATCCAAAATGACATAAGAAACTATCTAACTACCAACTTTCAAACCTATTGCAAAAATGAGCCATGTATCGCGTAAACGAGAATCATTTTCTACCTTTGAGGGAATTCAACTTCCCAATCAAACCACCAAAACCAGTATAATCCAAAATATCATTCGAAACTACCTACTCACGAGGTTTCAACCCTATTGCTCCAAAATAGGGCCCTTCATCGTGTAAACAAGATATATTATTTATTATTATCTAACCCCCAACCAATTCGTAATAAAAGCCATCACATTCAAGATATCATACGAAACTATCTACCTATATACATACGAACATGATATATATATATATATATATATATATATATATATATATATATATATATATATATATATATATATATATATATATATATATATATATATATATATTACATATATATATATATATATATATATATATTATATATATATATATAAATAAATATATATATATATATATATATATATATATATATATATATATATATATATATATATATATATATATATATATATATATATATGTAGAGAAAGAGAGACTTTTGAAATTGGGTTTTTGATGCCAAGCATCCTGAAATGTCATGAAACGAAAAACTATCTTGGGCCTAGGTCCAACTTTGCTAATCGCACCCATTTCAATAAGCAGGTTTTCAAAGTGAAAACCTGCTAATAAGCAAAAATTAAATAATGCATAAGAAAAATAATGGTGGATGAAGTTAGCTAAAAATATATGCAATTACAGGGCTAAGTCAGGAAAACGGCATAATTAAATGTAAGATTAGTAGTAAAAGTTTATTAGGACAAATTTGAGCCCTTTTCAACATATCACATTATGTATGATTGTTTATTAAATAATAATCTCTTGTTTTGTTTATTATTAACGAAAACACGATTAAAACAATAAAAACGGTATTTTAGCAACTTTCCGGTACTTAGCGCAACATATTTGTGACTTTTAGGTAAAAATGGTCACTTGGGTGTTACGTAACGTTTATAGGGGGGGAGGAGGGGTTCATGAAAACGTTACGAAGCGTTACATAGGGGGGAGGGAGGGTCAAAAATCTTCAAAAATTGCGTTACGTAATACTTGAACGGTCCCTTACTAGAATCATTGGAAATTTTTAGACTCAATCATAATGAAAAAGGCGATATCTTGCAGAACGACCAGATTAACTTGATATATTCTCCAATATTTGGTGTATTCAAATAATAATGATTTTTCTAAGAACATATTATTGTAAAAATTTGGGAAATCCACTCGATTATCCCTTCTTGAAATATGTTCCTCTTGTCTACTTAGGTACCTGCAATAATTTTTTTCCCACCCGTAAGCGCAAATCTATAATCATGTATTCAGTTCTTAACTCAATCTGCCTGATGATGGTCTAGTGACCGAAATTGCAATCGCAGTTTTATATATTTTTCAAATTATTTTTGTAATAATTTGAATTTCAGACTTGAATTCCTGCTTTTTGAAATTTCATATTGAAATGAAGTACAATCGCTGAAAATGGAATTATTGCATAATTTCTATAAAGTAAATATATACATATTTTAATTATTTTTGATTGTGCTGGGTTAACTCTTCGTGACTTCTTCAAAACTGTGAAAAAAGCCAAATCACTGTGAAGTTCATAGAAATACTCTGTTTTTTAACCTTTAATGAAAATTCATGTCACAGTAGTTTAAGTGATCAATAAAATCGTTCTTCAAACATCATTATCCTGTTATTGGAAATAAAAGAAATATAAGTGCATATATACACCTTATTTTATAATTGAATGTCAATATTGAAGAGAATTATCTATGCATGATTTTTTTTAGAATTAACATGTAAACACGGGCCTGTTTTCGCTTCATTTTTGACATACAGAGTTTACTTCGAACAATCATGAACTTTAATTTTTCAATTAATAAAATGATACAACCCTTCCTTTTCCAAGAAAAAATGATTTTCGTAATGATGCTTCGTTGTAATATCTCTTGATTTTTTTTTTATTTTGAACTATTTTCAAGTAAAATACAAGTAATCTTATATTGTGAAACGTCCTTTTTCTGTAAACTTACATAATTTGTTTTCCTAGGATATTTCGGTTTGAATACATACAAATAGCTAAATGTTTCTTTTTTTATTCAAAAATACTTACTACAACAAAAATTCAAAAGATGAACCCCAAATAAGGGCGAAACAGACTGTCTATCATTTCCGTTGATTGTGATAAACAACTTAATGTTTCTAACATTGACCGTCTCAAGGTACATGGAAATATTTCGATGTTTCGTGAACTCGTATAACCATCTCCGCTAGGAGGTTTGTTTGATTAGTTTCAAATAAATGTCCTAGTTTACTTCATTATATATATATATATATATATATATATATATATATATATATATATATATATATATATATATATATATATATATATATATATATATATATATATATATATATATATAATCTCTTGATAATTATTAGCAAGAACAGGCTGGTTGAATCTTAAAAAACTCGATTTTATTAAAGAATTGACGTTTCACTTCGATATTCGTAATTGAAATTTCTTTGACATTTATTGATGTGAAAAAATTGCAAAAATAAGGCTGCTTTGTCTTGCTAGTTATTTATTATATACTATTCAGTCTAATATTAACATTCAAAAATGTTATGATTAGATGGTGAGGGAAACCAAAGAAACCTTTACCTACGTAATGTTTGAAAATAAAAATAATAGGGTATTATCTAACAACAAAGAAATGAGTCATGGGAAAACATTAAAGATGTGGAGTAAAATTATCGGTATAGTACGTTTATATGGAAGCAGCCGTTGACACGTGTTTCGGACTCTTTGGTCCTCATCAGAACGGCGTAGCAAAGCATTGGATTGAAAATTTGAAGATGAAAATAGTACAACAAACAAAATCCTCTGATATTATTATTATTGCTAATAATTATCAAGAGATTAAAAATAGATCACAGGCAACAACAATTCGAATAAATATATATATATATATATGCATATATGTATATATATATATATATATATATATATATATATATATATATATATATATATATATATATATATATATATAATACATATTACGTATAATCAAAACAATCAGTAAGCTGATATATTTTCAACTCTGATGAATCTTCTTTGTATCAGTACTCCAGTGTAATCATCCATAACGGAGTAATTTGCGAACAAATGCTTCAAATCTGGAAGGCAATCGCGAGATCGTTTCGAAATCCAGTGAATCTCGAATTTTCGTATTCCATAAATTGCCACACTCGCCAAAGTTCAAGCTCGAGTTCGCGCAAAACTTGAGAGTGATTTTCAAACGATTTGCGATAGGGGTTAATTTATTAAGACGAAACAAATTAGTTCGCAGCTTTAAGATTGCTACGACAACATTTTAATTCATCAATTTGCTCAAAATTTAAGCTCGGTAAATTATACCTCGTATTGTCTCGCTTCTATAAATCGTGCTTTTCTTATAATGATTTATCCATGAGAATATATAATGCCATAGTACCTAAGTTTTTGTGATGCGTAAGATCTCGAGGACTAAAACTAATTAAAATTAGTTTAGTAATTAATTAGAAATTTATGTGCAAGTTTGAGGAAAACTTCTCACATATTTTTCCGTACACTGCTGATGTTATTGTTTCTCGATTTTTCTGCAGTAACAGTAAATACTTGTGTCAAGTTTTACAATTTCATTAGCTTACTTTTCTAAGTTTGTATTACACATACATTCTGCAGTTTTTCGAACTCTGTTGTTATTGTTTTTCGATTTTTTTTATATTCAATATAATTTTATATAATACATTTAATACTTGTATCAAGTTATATAATTTCATTAAGTATTTGAAACAAAAACAATTATCTGAATTGTTCATATCAATATATCGAACTTCCATAGTTGTGCTCGCAAAACTTCATGAAAATCAGTATATCTGAGTTTTCTGTTTGAAGTCCGAAACCTTCACTGCTCGTAAACGCTATAAATCGCGTACAATTTCAATATTATCTTTCACAGTATGCCGACAACCATCTATTGCTCTATTGCGAGGAAGCCTCGTATAATTTTTAGTGGTTACCTGACGATTTCGGCCAGTAAACTTCTACCGCGTTCCAACAATATTTGATAATCAATTCATAGGATCGATCTAAATATTCAACTCGTTTTAAGTAACAAAATGTAGCTTTAATATCAATTGCAATTAATGCATTAATGTGGTTTCAGAATATTAATGAACAAGTTCATCTAAATGATGAAAAATTTAAGTTACTGTGTTTACATAAAATATATTTTCATAATACATTCATTGCTTGAAGGTTTCATGCATATGTACGTCTTTAGCGTATATATTGAACTATAATGCAGGTCTATTTAGATGATGGTTGACGATTACCTCAGAATAATGATTCATTTCATATTTTTTCCGGTAGAAACTATGCATGTTAATTGAAACATGATCTTATTGAAGTTTAATTTAGGCCTATCACTTACCAATTATATGAACATGTATTATATATATATATATATATATATATATATATATATATATTTATATATTTATATATATATATTATATATATATATATATTTTTATATATAAATATATATATATATATATATATATATATATATATAATATATATATATATATATATATATATATATTTATATATATAATATATATATATATATATAAATATATAATATATATATATATATATATATATATATATATATATATATATATATTTATATTTCTCATGTAAGACCTAATAATATTAATTATCTATTCATATCCACAGATTATCGAATAATGATTTCAAATCAGATTATTCACAAAAAGTGCTATGTTATCAAAGTTCATTTTGAAATAATAAATGAACTAGATTATACACTTAGCTTGATCCCACTTGTACTCAGAGATGCTTATGTAAATAATTCACTCAGTTTCAACAGTTATAGAAAACCAACGTACCCTGATACCATAATACTCAAAAATAGTGTCAATGCAAATACAATCAAATTGAGTACCTTCCATATACATAGATTGGTATCGTAACCGTATTCCAGAGAAAAATTTGAAATAGAAATAAAAATACTTGAGTTGATAGCAAAAAGTAATGGGTATGAAATAACCATAATTAATAAACTAATATTCAAAAACCATCGGAAATTTCTGTAAATGAACAAAATTACTTTTAAATTATTTTTGTCCCCAAATTAAGACATAACAGTCAAAATTTGAATAAATTAGAATATGTCCACTTATTTAAGTAAACATGTAGATAGATGGATCGTTGCATTTTCAAAGCAGGGTTGTTAGTCCAAAACATATATGTCTAGTCAATATAGCAATTCTAGTGGAATCAAGGCAATTTTTAAGTTTATTTATAATAAATAAAGTATAAACTTTAAAATAAAAACTCTTGGCTTATGTTTCACAATATAAATAATATTTAGTTACTGTATTTAGCAGTAATGAAAAGTCGACATGTATCGAGTTATGAACTCATTATCAAGACTGACTACAGGAGAGTATTGCATCGTAATTTATAAAACAGACAAAAGCAAAGGTGATACCTGAAAATCAATTTGTTCGTTTACAAGGGGTAATTGACTATTATGGGCGGAACTTATTTCGAGAATTTCGAGAAGGTCAAGGCGTTTACCCTTGTTACCTGAATGTAACAATTTGGTTTTGTTGAAATCCAGGAAGTGATTGAATTTTATACAATGTTCAGAGAAGCCAGTGGTATTTTTGTTTTGTAAAATTGACTTTTTATGTTCTTCAATACGAATATTTATATTCCTTCCTGTCTGTCCAATATAGAAAGCAGGACATTCGTCGCAAAATATTTTGTAAATACCACTGTTTTCTCCGATGTTAGATTTTTCTTTATTATTGACCAAGAATGACTTCAAGTTTCTTTTATTTGTACAAATTGTTTTAACGTTATTTTTCGATAGTCTGTTACAAATTTTGCTACTCAAATTCGGCACATAATTTATTGGGAAGTATTTTTGTTCTTCATTAATAGTTTGCGTGGGGTATATTGAATGCAACTGATACTTAATTCGTTTTTTCCCAATAAACTTGTCGATAAGACTTTCATTGTGACCGTTATTGATGGCTAATAATTTAATTGTATTAACTTCCGTTTGAAAATTTGTTTCCGATAATGGAATCGTGAACAACCTATGTATGAACGAATGAAAAGCACTGAGTGTTATTTTAATGTGTTGGACAGACAGGAAGGAATATAAATATTCGTATTGAAGAACATAAAAAGTCAATTTTACAAAACAAAAATACCACTGGCTTCTCTGAACATTGTATAAAATTCAATCACTTCCTGGATTTCAACAAAACCAAATTGTTACATTCAGGTAACAAGGGTAAACGCCTTGACCTTCTCGAAATTCTCGAAATAAGTTCCGCCCATAATAGTCAATTGCCCCTTGTAAACGAACAAATTGATTTTCAGGTATCACCTTTGCTTTTGTCTGTTTTATAAATTACGATGCAATACTCTCCTGTAGTCAGTCTTGATAATGAGTTCATAACTCGATACATGTCGACTTTTCATTACTGCTAAATACAGTAACTAAATATTATTTATATTGTGAAACATAAGCCTAGAGTTTTTATTTTAAAGTTTATACTTTATTCTTTATGATGTTTCACCAAGTGATGTGCGAGAATTCAATCTCAGTTTATTTATAAGTAGTATCTACATTTTATTAGATGGTTAATTCGGTATATTCAATTGAAAATTCTTTCGCAAGAATTGATGTACTTCGCTAAAAAGTCCGTATGCAGCAAGTAATCCCTAAAATGAGTTTTTGAGATATAGACCAGATTCGCTCATCCATTATAATTTTAAATGTCTTGATTCGATGTTTTCGGGTTACAACCTCCATAAACTGGTTCCGTATAAAGTATTTATAACCCCAGAGACCCTCAATAGCGAAATGTGAATGAGAGTGAATGAAAATCTTCGATCACACTGAGTAATAAATTTCTTCCCAATATCGGGATCATCAGTCTGTGGAAATTGGTTTATCGATTATATATATGTGGACTGAAGTATTCCATTTTCGATAGAATTAATTCCAGAAAAAAAAACTCGTCGGAAATATTTCATACTTTCTAGTTTTTCAGCGAAGCTCATGTGTTTTATTGTTTTTTTGGTTCAAGATCAGAGATAAATCAATGCGTGGGCAGCAAAACTTCGTCAATAAGATCGTATTTTCTATGTAAAACTTATTTATATGTAAATTGAGTTTGATAATGTAGTATATTAAGTATGGAGAACGGTAAGGGCTGTTTACCGATCGAAGACAATTGTTTGGAGGAGGATCGAAGCGATGACTCCAAATATTGTCTGAGATCGGTTACCCTTAATTTAGCGAGGTTGCTTTTAGTTTGAAAATTCGATATGTCGTATTGAGTGGTGGACTGCTAACCGCAAGGTACCGGGTTCGATCCCCGGGCCACTCTAACGAATTTAATCGCCGCTCCGTGTTTCGGAAGACACGTAAAGATAGTGGTCCCGGCTACTTAGTAGTCGTTAGGTCATGTTAGAGGCCATTGCGAAAACTCTAACACAAGACTTACCACCACAAGTCACACGAACTGAACTGAACTGTCGTATTGAGTTATATTTTAGTTTTATGATTGGAGCTGAACTCTGAACCTATTATATCAAACTGAATATCTCTTCATCCATATCTAACATATATTAAACGTTTAACTCGATTATCATTAAAAAGGAAAAAAAGGAAACACACGTGTTTCATTCCTCCCTGAAGTATGTGTCAGGGAGGCGGGCAGCTTGAGTTTGGGATTAACTCCTTCAGCCAGATCAGAGGATACACTTGTATGTACAAGTGCATTAAGGATAGGTGAGACAGGATATTTATGGAACATAGGAAGTGTGGGTAGGGTTCAGAGGATTGATACTGGCCCAGCATTCGCCTTATAAGATTGCAAGCAGTGACTTACATTACCATGATCGGCCCCGGGGTTTGAACCCGAGATCTCCCAAATACTAGCCAGCGTACGCTATAGGTATATAATAGTATATTGTGTATCTAGTGCGTGAAGTATACTTTTTTACGCGAGTGTGGAAGTTTGTGGAACGAGCCGCAGGCGAGTGTCACAATCCGCACGATCGTAAAAAAGTCTTCACGCACGTGGTGCACACTATACTTTTTCTACGACCTTTTACTTAGAGATTGAATTAAAGGAAAATTTGACTAATTTTCTTTATTACAATAATAATTATTATGAATAGTTATATTGCAATTTTGTAAATTGTCAAAATGTACATTTACTTTCTCTTTCTCTACAAAATTAGTGCTGCTTGTACTGTTGGTATTGACAACATAACTACGATTATTCTCAGTTGTTAAGATTTTATTGCAGACATCTATCTTTTTAGTTAGGGATTCTTCCACGTAGACTTCTGCCACTGAGGACTATTTCCAGCCGCCGTGTTTTTTTAGCGTTAGGAGATCTCCTCCACCTTCGACTAATAAAGACGCAGATGAACGCCGTAGGCTGTGCCCGGTAAATTCGTTGGGATTGGGGGTTTCAAAAATGTGGCAACTTCTGAAGGGACTTTTCCTATCTTATTTATACCAATCACTTGCCGAGTACATTTCCCTCGTTGATAATTAATAAAGAATTTATTTTCGGCATAATCCTTGGGACGAAGAGCCACGTATTTGTGATATATGTCCAAGTATTCAGTAACAGTAAATTTTCTAGAAACCTTAGTCTTCGTATCATTAACTGACACAATAAAAACTGTTCCCAAATTTTGGATGTCATCCATTTTTAATTTATAGAGCTCATCTCTGCGCAGGGCTCCAGCTACCTCAAACAACAAAATAAGCTAAAAATTGAAAGATTAGTATTTATCGATATTTATACAAATGGACTTTCTTTGGTTAATAAATATTTTTCATCGGGTGCCTCTTTGAGAAATTTTAATACGTGTTCCTTTTCCAAAACGCGTGATTTTTTAGGAATGTATCCCTCGTTTTTCCGTTTCAAGAAAGCGCGAACTTTCGGATAATCACCAATTTGTACGTTGTACTTAACACTAAGGGTGCTTTTCAACATTGAGTAGTGACTCCATAAGGTAGAAGATTTAACCTTTGTTGATAATTCAGATAGGTAGGCTAATATTACCCTTTCGGAGAATGATTGGACGTTGTTTGTATTGCGCCATTGCATAAACTTTTCCAAAGTGTTTTCGTAAATTCCCAAATTATTGCCACAAAAATTATGGTTTTTTTATACATATATATATATATATATATATATATATATATATATATATATATATATATATATATATATATATAAAGAAACCATAATTTTTGTGGCAATAACGATGAACTTGCTTCACTGGCTGCTAACGTTATATTTGGAGGAGTTGATGGGAGTACTTCAATGCTGTACATCAGGAATTTGCGTGAAAAACACGGCTAATCGGTTTAAATCAAAATTTCGTCGTACTATTTATTAATTCAGAGGGTAATTAATTACTACTTACGGTCTATTAACTGATGTAACTCTGAACTTCACTCTGCGGGAACTGTCATATTTGTCAATTTCTCTCGCCACCACTACCTAGACCAGCGACGGGTGTGTGAATTTGTATTGACTCTTATGGCACCGGTGCGTGAAATAAATCCCATAAGGAAAGCATGGCACTTCACACACCGATTCGTGAAATGAAGCTTTACACATTTTTATCGATGTGTGACGTTAGTAATTCACATACGGGAGTAGATAAACCATTTTATTATTGATACATTCATTTTTACATTCAAAATTTCGATTTTTCATTTTGCAAGACTTGGTTGCTAGGCTGGTTAGTAATGACGCTGTCGGTAAATAGATTTCATTGCTGTCACTAAAAATTCATTCAACGTCGTAATTTTAAACTTGAAACCATGAGTGATGATGAATTCGCCGATGATGAGATGGAGAATGCATGGCAAGAAGTGTGTTCGGCGATTATCTCAGAGAAATCGAAAAAACGTTACTTTTTGATATTTCCAAGTTGGCAACTCTGCCTATCTTAAAAGTAAAAATGTTGGCTATAGGCCTTAGAAGGCTAGCATTTTTACAAGAGAGGATTTATCAGAATTTCTAATGGAAGCACCAGATAAGGAATTTTCAATTCACAAGGTGATTTATACTAATTAGATTACCCATAAAGTCTTTAATAAAGAATATTGTTTTTAGGTAGCAATGATATTGGGGGTGTCTGGTGCCTGTAGAAGGGAAGAATTGTACAACATTACCATGAATGATATTCAAGAACAAAAGGGTTTATTCATTGTGAAATTACCCAACACAAAAACAAATATCCAGCGCACCTTCACTGTTATTAACAAACCCGAGGAAAAAATACCAAATTTACGAATTTTGCGTAATTATATCCAGCTACGTCCGCCACAAGTGAAATCAGACCACTTGTTGCAATATCGAAATGGAAAATGTACATCTCAGGTTGTTGGAAAAGGAACAATTGGAGGCTGGCCTTTGAAAATCGCCGAATATTTAAAATTACCGAATCCTGAGAAGTATACTGGTCACTCGTTTAGGAGGACTTCGGCTGCCCTTTCGGCAAATACTGGTGTTGATGTTCGCGGATTAAAGAGACATGGAGGCTGGCGTTCCTGTTCAGTGGCCGAAAGTTATGTAGAAGATTCTCTTCGAAACAAAATTGAATTTGCCGATAAAATTTTGCATAATAATGATTTAAATGCAACTTCAGTTTCATTCAAAAATGCAAATACAGCACAAACAAGTGGAATTTCTTTAAGTAATTGAACAAACTGTACTGTAAACTCTAATATAAATAAATGATTTGTTAATTTATCTCTTAAACTACCTACCTAATGAATAATAAATAATTTGCAATTTGAATTTTTTATACTCATAGCTTAATTCACTGATGCCAGAACGGTAAGTAATTACTTACCGTTCGCTGAAAGGTAAGTAATCACTTACCGTTCTGGCATTAGTAAATGTAACTAACTGTCATGCGAACAGACATTGTAAGCCGTCAAAAATGACTGATCGTGCAAAAAGAATATGCCCTTTGGTGGTTTCATATCTATTATCCCATCGCTATAATTTAACTGTTAAGGGAATATATAACTGATAACCGCAATAAAATCATGCATTTTTAGGGTTGCGTACTCAAAGGGTAAAAACGATACTCTATTACTAAGACTTCGTTGTCTGTCCGTCCGTCTGACTGTCAGTCTCCAGGCTGTATTTCAAGAACCGCGATAGCTAGACAGTTGAAATTTTCACAAATTATGTATTTCTGTTGCCGCTATAAAAACGAAATAAAACAAATATTTGAAGGAGGCTCCCTCACAACAAACGCGATTTTTTTGCCCTTTTTTGCTCGATATCAATAATGGCAACAGGTAGGCACATGATATATTCGCAAAGTACTCAGTTGTATTTCCACATCAATAATGAATAATAAAATTGCAATAAAATGAATATTTAAGGGGACTCTCATACAAAAAACGCTATTTTTTGCCTAGTTTTGCTCGATATCAATAAAAGGTAACAGGTAGGCACTTGAAATATTCATAAAATACTTAATTGTATATTTACTTTGATAGTAAATGATAAAATTAAAATAAAATAAATATTTAAGGGGGACATAGTCAGAGCTGTGCCAAAGCATTGTGCTTTGTGCTCGTGAAAGCACTCGGAGCCCTTTTGTGCTCCCGAGCACTGTGCTTCCGAGCCCTTTTCAAAAGCAGTGCTTATTGCTTAGTAATTGAAGTCCTTCGACAAAAGGCTTTGTGCTTAGTAATCCCAAAAGTGCTTCCGAGCACTGAAGTGCTCCCAAGCACTTCTGCGGATTACTAAGCACTAAGCCCTGAGCCAAACTTGTCGTAACACGAATATGCGTATGCGGCGGCGCTATTATCGTGTGTTGATATCATTCCAGTGATAAACATCCCACGTTAGTGTCAAGTCAATAAAAACATTATTTATAAAATACACCACCCCCTTCCATCAAGTGCTCCTGTTGAAAGACTGTTTTCATTTGCGTCTATAGTATATGCACCAAGACGTCGTGCTCTGAGTGACAGGAACTTCGAAAACTTAGTTTTATTAAAAGCTAATGGGGATGTTCGAATTTTTTTTCATTTTGATGAGTTGTACACCATTACTTATAATGTTACTTGTATGTAGTCAATACATTGAATGAAAACTTTGGATTTTTTTATGGGCATGGAACTCGACTACCTAAATCGCATAGTTTTTTCAGTACCTATATTCTGATGAAATATGAATAATACGCATGGGATTTTTAATATGAAATAATGAATATTTCAATACTCTGTGCTTTCCATAAGGGTTTCTCCTATTTGATATATTAATCATCACTTAGGTGATTAAATACTAATACTAAGATTCTACACAGGTCCTTTTTTATCCTATTTTCAATAAAATCTGTGTCATTTAGCTAATATCAATGTTCGTAGGTCACAGATTACAGAAGCATATCTTGTTTCTGTATCATTTAAATTAAATGATCTTTATGAAATTGTTCAAAAATGGCGTGTGAGAATGCCTATGCTTATAGTTATTTATGTATCAAGGAAGTTATAAGGATGTTAACTACAGAGGGCAACAGATTTTAATCCCGAGGGACGTAAGTCCCTCTCCGTACAATGTACAATTTTTCTGAGAGTTTAGTGGAATTCCAATATTCAATTGGATCTTTCCCTGAACTTCTCTTCGAGCAAAATGACGTGCGGGACAATAAAATCTACTGAACCCCATTGAAAATGTTCTGCTCTTTCCAAATATCTCAATTAAATCCCAAAATTTTCAATATACAGGGTGTTGAATCTCCGCTTGGAAGAAGTCCCATAATTTTCAAATACGGACCTGGAATTTTCTGGAAATTTAAATGTAATCGGAATTGATTAGACCTATCATATTATATCGATTTTTTGGACTCGCCTAGGATAGCTCTAGCTCAGGTTGTCGTAGGTATGTTCATTTACCAATGAAACACCCTGTATAGTTCTGTACCAGCTCATAGTGAGCATCGAATTCGTAACACCCTGTGCATCTCTTCTCACCCGTCAATAATCTCATACTCATATGCCAGCTTACAATTTCTTTACCGATTAAAATAACCTCTATTTCAACCATTCCTAAAAAAGTACTTAGGGCTTAGTGCTCGAAATGTCAAATTACTTTCACAAAGTGCTTAGTAATCGCAAGCCTTTTGTAAAAATAAGTGCTTAGTGCTCGAGACTGGAAGCCTTTTTTTCAAGTGCTTAGTGCTCGAAGCACTATTCTTCAGTGCTCGTCACAGCTCTGGACATAGTCAATGGTACGGAACCCTTCGTGCGCGAGTCCAACACTTGACACTTGGCCGATTTTTTACATTAAAGTGGCGGCGGTGAGAGAAAATAATTCAAAACCTAAAAGAGAAAATAGCTAATTTTGACTCAACTCCCATACAAATTTCAAGCCTTCTAACTAATTTTGGAAGTGCCATAGAGATTCTGCACAAAGCTCAAATCTACGTAAAAAGTGTGGCGATTGGTTAAAAGAGACATGAACATTCAAAGTGCTCATTCCTCGCCTCTACTCAATGCAAGAACAAATTTTCAGCTTTATAACGGAATGTGGAGAAAGAAGCCTTGCAGAATGCTCGAAAACCTGCAAAAACACATGACATTTTTACATAAAGATGGCAGCGGCTTCCGAGAAGAAAGACACTCCTTCAGCACTAACTGCACTCACATAAAAATTTCAAACCCACTAACTCGATTTGGAGATGCAAAAATCCTTTGCATATTGCTGAATTTTGGATATATTAATCAATCTTCAAATCCTTTACCAATTTTGTTCAAAAGTTTACGTTATCGCACCCATCCCGCTTCAACGTTTCACAAAATTTGGATATGCAAAGGTTTCAACCAAATTTACTCAAGTTTAGTTGATTCTATTCAAAAACAACTTCAGATCGATACCAACTCTCAGCACATTCAGTCTGAAGGAGGCCTCTGGAAGTGCCAAATTGTAACTGGAAAAATTGAAAGTGGTCCGGCTCCTTTCCCTTATTTTTCGAAACAATTCAATACCACTATAAAAACAGGGATACTATTTTGTCTGTCTTATTATTTTACACTAGCGGGACCCGTCGCGGCTTCGCCCGCGTATCCATATATGTATACGTATGAATTTATTAAGGTATAGTTCATATTCGTAAGTGGGAAAATTCATATTTTAATAATTTTTTTTTAAACACGTACTCGTGGCGCTTTATGGTTTTCGAGCATGGTGAAGACAATTAAAAAAAGGATAAAATTTATCAAATCATTTATTTATTTGTATAAAAATCCAATTTGTTAACATGTATTAAATTAAAATTTTCAATATAAATAATAGCCAATAAAAAAAACAGACTCACTCCTTTTTCACCCCTAAATGATGGGATTTCAAAAAACTGAGAAACTACTTTCTAAAGTTAATTTTACTTAATATTTTCGTGAAAGAACGGGATCACTAAGTCCATTATTTTGCGAGATTCAGACAAAAATAGCCAATATACGAAAACACATTTCACCCTCTTTCAACCCCTAAATGATACAACATCAAAAAATGCAGAAAATGGTTTTTTAATAAAATTATAAGGAACATTGTAGTGGAAGAACGGAATCGCTAAGTCGATTATTTCGCCGGAAATAGCCAATATAAAAAAAACAGACTTACCCCTTTTGCAACCCTAAATGATGGAATTTCAAAAAACTGAAAAACTTCTTTCTAGAGTTAATTTTACTCAACATTTTCGTGAAAGAGCGGGATCGCTGAGTCCATTATTTTGCGAGAATCAGCCAAAAATAGCCAATATACGAAAAACACATTTCACCCTCTTTCAACCCCTAAATGATACAACATCAAAAAATGCAGAAAATGTTTTTTTAATAAAATTATAAGAAACATTGTAGTGGAAGAACGGAATCGCTAAGTCGATTATTTTGCCGGAAATAGCCAATATAAAAAAAAACAGACTTACCCCTTTTGCACCCCTAAATGATGGAATTTCAAAAAACTGAGAAACTACTTTCTAGAGTTTATTTTACTCAACATTTTAGTGGAAGAACGGGATCGCTAAGTCCATTATTTTGCGAGAAACATCAAAAAACACGTTTTACCCTTTTTCAACCCCTTAACGGCAGAATTTTAAAAAACCCCGTCTTATTGGGAATCTACATGGTCAGACTTAACTTCCCACCAAATTTCAGGAATTTAAAAAATATGGTTTTTGCTGTAGACTGGATTCAATTTTTCGGCTTGTATTATATATACATATATATATATATATATATATATATATATATATATATATATATATATATATATATATATATATATATATATATATATATATATATATAGATTTCATCTAGATAAGGGGGGGTTTCATGTCTAACAATACATTATTTCACACACAAAAAGAAAATCTTTTCACGAAGTTTCATATTATGTCTCTAGCCTCCATGAAATTTTCTTGCAACCCCAAATTCCTTCCATAGAGTTTATTGCTCCCTCTGCTCTAATAATCTAATTTCATCCCGTTCAACACAATATATTTAATTTTCAAAAGAGTCTGCTGCAGATGTCGGAGGATCAAAACGCAGTCGGTGTAACAAACTGGTGGAACTATGCAGAATACTAATTTGGAACAGCTTGCCCTACCGTTATGTTTACCCTAAACGAGATTCCAATCAATTTATAGGCGACTGTTCGTCGACACTCAATAGTTATCGATTTTGGATTATGTCATTAGAGGTATAATTTATATGGAAAATGCGTGAGAGAAATTTGTCTACCTTGGAATTGTCTCATAAAGATATATTCTCAACAGACAGTAACTTATACCAAGTTTCGAATTTATTATACAGAAGCGGCCGCATCAAATTTTCCAATTTTTAAATGATAATAGTAATATTTTTTTTAAATCTAGTCAATGTATTTTCCAAATGCATAAGCGATTACCGAAAATTATAAAACGTGGAGAGGTTTAAACGAAATTGTAAAGTGTAACGCTATATTAGTATAATGTATAAAATAGCAGGCAAAATTAAATAAATTAACAGCGTTTGAGGGAAATTGAAAGGAAAAACGTTTGAGAGTACATATATTTTTTTATTTTGGGTATCAGTTCCTAACCACGACCGTAGTTCATTCCAGTCGTGCGTTAGTTTTTTTTATATCTTTCAATATTTCATTACCTTAAATCACTTAATAATTTTCATTGTGCAGAAATATTTATATTTCTTTGACGAGTAGTTCGACGAATGTTTTCTGCCATTACGTCAATTTATAATCGATTGTTGAAATAACAACTGTCCTCAACATATCCAAACAAAAAAAGTCTACGACGACAAACCGCAGCTACGCAATGGCCAATTAATGTCTCTAAAACGACTGATACCACGGTTATCGAACTAAGTTTTAAAAAAATAGATTATAACACGAAATTAAATTAGGGTAAAGGGTGGGTAGGTAATCCTTTCAGAAATCATTTCAAACTACATCAGGTATAATTCAGGTACATTTAGGAGTGGAGAATGATTTAAGTCAATCTGTTTGTTCAATAACAGATCAGAATTCTTATACCTACCTGTTAATTTCTAGGACTTCCCAAAAGTTTAATTTCAATCCTCTATATCTCTATGTAAAATATTTAAATCTTTATTAAAAAATGATTCTCATCTAGCAAATGATTGGAATAATTAGAATCTCTCTTATTGTTCACGAAGGAGCGCTCATGTTCTTTAATTCTTTTCCGAAATTTCTATGTGTTCTACCTATACACATTGTAACATAATGTATATAGCTAGAACACATGGAAATTTCGGAAAAAGAATTTTATCATTGAAATCAAACATGTGTTTTTTAAATAATATTGTTATGGATTTTAACCAAGTAACGGCCAGATCAATTCAAAAAAAAAATAGTTTTCGGTTGGTCTGACGTGTTGCTCCTTTCTGCTGAAACCAAAGCTCGTCCAAGTCGAAATCATCTAATTTCGACCACAAAACATCAGTCAACATGGCTCTGCAGCTAGCTAAGGCGGCCATTTAACTGGAATTGTTTTCCATAAATGATCGGAAGGTGCTCTTTCTTAAATGGAGCAACAGTCATTTGAAAATATTCAACGGTGTAGTCTTAATAGCAATTTCAGAAGGTAACCATCAGATGGCCCAATAAATCTAAACGTTCTCTATATGTGTTAGAGCAAGATCCCAGAGCCGCGAGACGTTACTTATTTTCTCAGTAATAATATTTGCGGGATGAAGTAGTGCTCATATGTACCTTCAGTGTGTGGATACCTACTACCTTGTGCCGACTTCCAATTTCCAGGTGCTACAGATGGAAAAAATTCAACTCACTTTTCTTATTTTCTCAGTCTTGATTTTTATATATGATACTCAGGAACCTATTTCAATACCTTATTGAAGCAGCCCGACCGATCGCATTGGCAAAACATCCTGCCAGACACAAATAAAGTATCCCTATGAGTATGACAGTATGAGCAAAATGTCATGATTTGCTCATTTAAGCGAGATTGAGATTATCCATGCGCGTCGATCGCCCTTCTGTACTTACTGTCATGACATTTCGCTCATACTGTCATACTCATAGGGACACTTTATTTGTGTCTGGCGGGATGTTTGGCCCATACGATTGGTCTGGCTGCTTGCATAAGGTATTGAAATAGTTTCCAGAGTATCATATATAAAAATCAAGACTGAAAAGATAATAAAAGTGAGTTGAGTTTTTTCTATCTTTAGCACCTGATACCAGGAAATTGGCCGTCGGCACAAGGTAGCAGGTATCCTGTAACCACTCTCCCTTTTAAGATATATTTATGCCCGAGCTAGAAGGGAGATTGGTTAAACATATATGGGTTCTAGTTTGTTCTCAGTAATAACAACAAGATAAAATGAAGGTATTTACTATTTTCTTATTACATAGAATGAGACTTATCTGTTCTTTTTATTTTATTTTATTTTCTATCGACGTTTTTCCTAGGTGGATTGTACTCTTGACTTCTGCTCTATCTTTGTCCCTAGTTGCTTGGTAGCTCCAGCTGTGGTTTCGTAAACTTCAGCCAAGGTGAATGTTAGCTCCAGACAAGGTTATCTTTTAAACTCCATCCAAGGTGACTAAAATAATTCGGGGCAAATCAACATACAATCTCAAACTTAATATTTTCCAAGAATATCTGTAGGGTATCGATGGCAAATTCAAATTAACATTTAGATTTATCTCAAGCAAAGATGCTAAGAAAGACAGTATATGTTCCAACATTAAACTGAACATAAGATATGACCACGTGAAATTTGCTATCGTTAGCCTACAAAAATCTTGTGTTAAATTGAGAGAATGAAATAAGCAAATAAATTGAAAATATTTTAAATTAAGAAATGTAAGATGATTATTTCATTATTGAAAGATAAATAATTTAATATAGATAAACGAAAAAAATGAAATGGCGGAAAAATGAAACAAGGAATCAATTCAGATTTTCAAGATAATGCATTTATACGAAATAATTATATTTCTTCTCATAACTTATCGTCTATCAGATGCCACAGATACTTCAAAATTTCAATATATTGAATAGTCGTTCAATAGATATGGAATATAATTCTAATACTTAACGATGTTACTTCTTCAACAGTTATTTGGCAAGAGAGCGATGTTATACGTGCACGTGCAAATAAGACGCTATCTAGATATTCTCGTTATACGCAAGTCATTAATCATAGAGGAAACAAAAGTGACGTATCGCTTGATAGCGTGAATCACGGTACCTATTTCAGTGTAGAATTCAGTGGCGGCAGTTAAGTGGAGAATTTACACGTAACAATCCATACACTGAAAGTACATAAGAAGACTACTTCATCCCATACATATTATTGCTGAGAAAATAAGTGACATCGGCTCTGGGATCTTGGACTATGAAAAGAATGGTTAAATTACTAAAGGCGGGCTACACACGGAAGTCGATGTCTTAATACATCGACGTGTATCCAAAAACGAGCAACCAATAACGTGCAACCTGATTGCGTACACACGTACGTACAAAACCATAGTAGAAGGAATATTTAGCTCTGGTGGCAGTGGCGTGTACAAAGAAAAAGGAAAATTAAAATCGTCGCCGTTGAGGTCTAAAGGTTGGTTTCTAAAACGATAAAATTTTTCGTACATTCACTTGTTAGAAAAATGGAGGTTAGAACTAGAGGACTCTCGTAATTACGTAAGGATGGACGAAGAAACCTATTCGTAATTATTGGGCATGGTTATTTCATTAATAAAACGTCGAGACACACTGATGAGAGAGCAATAACTGCAGAAATTACTGTAATAAATCACCAATATTTAAAATTCACTACTTTAATATCTCCGAAAGCCTCACCGTACCACTTCTGTTCGAGATAAAAACTTTTTCATTTTATCTCCGAAACCCACCACGAAGACTATTGATTCAAGCGACAACTGTTTTTTTTGTAGCATTTGGTTGAATGATTTGCAGCTTTTCTATCAATATTTTGTGTGCTTAATTTTTTTTATTTCGGTCTACATAGTGCTTTGATTTTGTCTGCCACAAGCAGGGGAGGTCCCTGTACAACTCCACAAATTCCCGTAGAAAATCCCGGAACACTGTTCTGCAGTCAGACGTAATGATGAAACTATCTGCAAAAATTTTTTGTAAATATTATACAAATTCATGAAATATTTAACTTATAATTTTTAATATTACTGCAGTAGCAAATTATTTCATCAACTTAACCGACGCTACTGCTTTGAAAACGCACACTCCACGGTAATTTGCATCCACACGTAAAGACCTGAATGCATTCGTTAGAATGCGCATCCAAAAATTCAAGCGATTCCTGAAAACATTATTCGGATTGTGCATTCAAAAACTTGCGTTTTTTGCATCCACTTTAACGTTATTGGTTGCACATTTTTGGATGCAAGTTGATGTATCAAGACATCGACGTCCGTGTGTAGAGACCTTAAGCGGGATACACACGGACGTTGATGAATTAATACATCGACGTGCATCCAAAAACGTTAATGTGGATGCGATAAACTCACGTTTTTGAATGCACAATCCGGATGAACTGATGCTTTCTGAAATCGCTTGAATTTTTGAATGCGCATTCAAATGAACAAGTGCATCTCAACGTGTGGAGGCGATTCACCGATGTTTGTGCATTCTTAAAGCAGTGGTTGCGGTTAATCTTTATTTTTATTTCTATTTTTCTTTTCAAGAGCATAAGTACACGCCACTGTCACAAGAGCTAAACATTCTTCTTCGAACAAAACTATGGTTTTGTTCGAACGTGTGTACGAATCTGCTTGTACGTTTTTGGATGCAAGTCGATGTATTAATTCATCGACGTCCGTGTGTAGCCCGCATTAAAGGAATTCAATGGAATCATTCGATCACATTGAATGTCAACCTCTTATTCATTTTCTTATAGTTTGTGCAGCGAGCTGTCATATACTCACTTCAAATGTAACGCGTGTGAACTAAAACTGAATTTCTATACATCGATTCAACGCACGTCATGAAAGTGTTCTGCTGACATGAAATCGCTCTAAAAATAATCGATCTGTCTCCATTTTTTCGATGGCTCTATTCGTTACCAATTATCCTAAAAAACAAACC
This sequence comes from Cynegetis impunctata, assembly GCA_030704885.1. Lineage (NCBI taxonomy): Eukaryota > Metazoa > Arthropoda > Insecta > Coleoptera > Coccinellidae > Cynegetis > Cynegetis impunctata. The sequence continues at coordinate 24,321 of JARQZK010000730.1, forward strand.
GGACATGACACGTAGAAATGGTTCGAAAAGCGTCGAAATTGAAAACGCGCAATTGGAAACGACCGAACGATGCGAAAATTATAGGAATGCCATTCCACCAGCGAACGCTGCCATTTGTGAATAGGTTTCGATAATTGACGGATCTAGTTAAAATTTGTTCTGAACCGAAACCGTTGGACAGAAGAAATGAAAAATAGATTGATCATTACCGATATTGAATCGTGAAATGAAATTTTTATTGACGGGTGAAATTCGCGGAAAATAATTTGAGTCAAGAAATGAGAAATTAATTTTTTCATCTGAAATATCTTATCTATCCGTAATCTATTTGTAATCGAATTCATGTGATTTTATTGTTTGATCATGTCAAGAGGATGTGCAGTAGACAAAAAAAAATTTAAGCTATTCTCACTTGAAGCTTTTGTGAAAAAACCTCGTAGCTCAATCATCAACCTAACTAATGAGATAATAGACAAAGGATGTCGTAAGACACCTAGTTGGAATAAAGTTCCTTCCGCTTTATATTATGTATTGAATTTTAAAAAACAACAATGCAACAGATTAACAACATTTGAGAGTAATTGAATGAAAAAAATCCTATCGCAGCGAGGTGCATTAGAAAAGCAGGTTTTCAAAACGTATTCAGTTTAAAAAATCTATTCATTCAGTGATGATTTTTGTTCCAAATCCTAAAAACAAAACTTGTGCCCTCTATCGTTTGAACAATATTCATTTCCTCCTCCGTGGGGTCAACCCCCCAACCAATTTATATCGAAATGAATTCCTTTCAAGATATCATACAAAACTACCTAGATACAAACTCTCAACCCTATTACTACAAAATTGCGCCTTTTATCGTGTAAACATTATTTATTTCTCCCCAGGGGGGTCAACCCCCCAACCAATTCGAACCAAAACCAATCCCATCCAAGATATCATACGAAACTACCTATTCACAAACTTTCAACCCTATTGTTCCAAAATTGCGCCTTTTATCGTGCAAACAACGCTAAAATACATACATACATACAAACATATATATATATATATATATATATATATATATATATATATATATATATATATATATATATATATATATATATATATAATATATATATATATATATATATATATATATATATATATATAGATATATGAAATTGAGTCTTTGGTGCCAAGCATCTTAAAAAGTCATGAAACGAAAAACTATCTTGGTCCTAGGTCCAACTTTGCTAATCGCACCCATTTTAATAAGCAGGTTTTCAAAGTGAAAACCTGCTAAAAATAAATGGATGAATGAATCGTAATAAAATTGTGATTGATATTGTATTTAAAGTTTTTTTTTTTTTTTTTAAAGAGGTGGGACGTGTGCCCTCTCACACGCGCCCGACCTCCGTACAATTTGGCTTCGTCAACTTGGACATTTAGCCATCAATTTACTAAATGAGGGGAACCACTTAAATCGGACGCATACAAACACCCAGGTATACGGTGGGAATCGAACCCACCAACTCCGTCAACGAAGACGGCATAGCGTTATCTATACCTCTCCGCCACGGAGCCTCCGTATTTAAAGTTATGACAACGAACAATTTATCATATTACATAAGGTGAACAAGGAAAATTCTTCAATAATTCAAAATATTATCAAACAACTTTCCAAGGGAGCTGATTATATGCTTTCAGGGACTGGAAATCTACATTCACAATCCAGCGGTAAATTATAGAAAACGTCGAGTCATCCCGACTTAAAATCAGCATACAGCTGTTTCGATTTTATTAGATCTCATGAGTGCAGCTTATCTGACCTGCAGTGGATTAACAAATTTCTAATTATTCCGCAATACAATTGCGGTCGGACAACTAGCTGACTAACAACCCATTTTATTTAAGTGTCCCATTAAAACTGCATCGATGGTGGTGTTGTATCTTGTTGTAGATTTTTGTTGATCATTGTTAATTCTTAAATCAAATTCCTCGAAAGTACTGGTAATAATGGCTCTGAGTTTTCATCTGAAAAGATTACGATGAAATCGTTACTTTTTTATGTGAACAAAAAATTAAAATATTAAAAAATTTGTGTTCTTTCTTTTCTCATTCCGATCCCTAATTAACTAATTAAATTATTTGTAAAAATTTTGATTAATTAGGGCAATGTCGGGAGAGATAGGGGTAAGATGGCGCATTTAATTTATTTCGTCTATGTGCTAGTAGATGGAATGCCAGTTACCTCTATCCAATTTTGCATATGTTCAGTGTATGTTGGTAAAGTATCCTGGCCATAGACCGGGAGATGGTGACACAAAATATTAGGTCATTTGTACCAGTATGCCGGTTCTTCAGGGGTCTAATTACGTAAAGGCAAAAAGGAAAATGATGGTCATAGCGCTGGCACCGGCGGCCCAATCGCGTGGGCGTTAATCGAACGTGTCGGATAAATAACGAGTGTCGAACGATTTGTTCCACAAAAATGCTTGTATTTTCAGATAGTCCAAATACATTAGTTTAAATAAAACAATTCAACCATTTGTACCAGGCTAATTTTTGTACAGCTAATCATCGTCGAGTAGCCATTCACGAAAATCACCTTGCCATACTTTTCCGACAGTTCCCAATGGCCGCCATACCACTGCAAATGATTAATTTTTTTTTCGTCAAACGATTTGTACCACCCTGAAACTTTTAACAGTTCTCTGTATGATCATAAATAGAAGTCTGATAATGCCATACCTGTGGGAGGTGGCGAATGTGAACAATATTTTTTCAAAATCCTAAGATTTTATTCGTAATTCGAACGATTTGTATCAGTATGGCGCCACTTTTTCCCTCTACTAGAAGTATGGCAAATATAATAATGGTCACATTGTATGGTATAATTTATTTCCAAAAATCCAAATGCCATACCGGTACAAATCGTCAAAAAATTATTTTTTTTTCACCTTTTAGTTCAAGTCCGACAGTCGTCTGCCCCATGGTTACAATCTGTAATAATTTTTTTTAGGTACAATTGCATCCAAACGCAGAGAATACAAGGATGCCATGATGTAAAAAATGATTTTACAGTCGTATTTTTAAAACGTGTCAAATAAATAAGTATTTCAAGTATGGCAGCACTTTTTCCACCAACTAGAAGTATGGGAAAAATAATAACGGTCATTTTTTGTCAAATACTTTCCAAAAATTCAAATGCAATACTGGTACAAATCGTTTGGCGAAAAAAAAAATTACTCCTTTGCACTGGTATGGCGGCCATTGGGAACTGTCGGAAAAGTATGGCAAGGTGATTTTCGTGAATGTCTACTCGACGATAATTAGCTATGCAAAAATTAGCCTGGTACAAATGGTTGAATTGTGTTAATTGAATTAATGTATTCTCGTCGGTATGGCGGGCTGTACGTCACACCCGAGAAGTATGGCATTACGCTACCGCCTTTTTTGTTGACTATCTGAAAATACAAGCATTTTTGTGGAACAAATCGTTCGACACTCGTTATTTATCCGACGCGTTCGATTAACGCCCACGCGATTGGGCCGCCGGTGCCAGCGCTATGACCATCATTTTCCTTTTTGCCTTTACGTAATTAGACCCCTGAAGAACCGCCATACTGGTACAAATGACCTATATTTTGTGTTACCATCTTCCGGTCTACCAGTCACTGCCTTAAAAGTAAGAAAATTATTGATATATGTTGAATAAATGCTCAAATATTTTCTTCCTCTAGTTGTAGACGTTGTACATTTTGTCTGGTTGATGGTGAACTAACTTAATTTGCTCTAGTTACTTTGATATAACGCCTTAATTGCGAACTTAAATAATAAGTTAGGAGCGAAGTGTTATCTTCCCTGGTGGGTGAGAAAACTCGTGCCATCTGACCTTCACTGTCGGGTGAGATGGTGCTCTCCTACTTACCCACCCAGTTTCATTTATCACATGTATTTCGGAAGTAATCACTACGTGGTGGTAATTTTCAATTTCCAGATTAGTGACAGTTGAAAATGCTGTGCCTAGCTTCAGAGCGACAGGTATTTTTTCCTTCATACTTGCTATTCCAGATTATGCCTTTCCTGATGTTTAGCAGGCAATAATGCATCCAACATTATGGGCAATGATACTGTCGAACATACAGGCAATATACCTTGCAAAATGTTTTCGTCCCATTCCCTATATGTCGACGATCAAGTGCATAGTTTGTCGTCAATGGTTACATGAAGGCTGCACGAATTTCATAAATAAGTGCCATAGTTGTGGTAAACGCAAATAAGATTTGCAGTTTTTGAGTGGAACACTTATTTTATGTTTATTATATTTTGAATGTAAATTCATTTTTCGTTCTCCACCCGAATGAATCAATTCCAGTGGTTAGTTAAAAAGTTGTGTATGCGCTATATCACCTGCATGAATATCTCATTACTTTTTTAGTGCGCCATACTACCCGTCCTTGGTGTGTAGTTGTGAGTTGGCTCATCATGCCTTTTTCTATAATAATTTCTCAGTTGGCAGAAAAAATATTTTTTTTTTATTTTATACACTTTTGTTCTCTTGTTTTCACTATCCTAGCTTCGTGAAATATTCGCTTTACTCATATGTGATTTAATGCTCTTCACACCGTTTCAAAAAAAGGAGCGCTAACTCTCCCGACTTTACCCTATTATTCTCAAATCATACGTAATCTATAGTAATACACTGATGTTAATCAAATATCTTTATATTTATATGGACTATCTTACTCAAATTTACAAACACTGGTTCTTACCGGATTTCACAATTACTATCCCTGATTTCTACTAGACCACTTTCACAATTCATTCTTTATTAATAAAATAAAAATAATACGCATTTGAAATTACTGCACGCTTAGCAATGCTGTCGTGTCAGTTGTGTCGGACACAGTTTTAGATGTACCTTCCATTCGCCAATTGTCTTGAGTATAACGTGCGATAAAGCAGTTAATTGAGCCAATTGTGCGTACAAATTCTTCAATCTCTTGATTCAATTATCTAGTCTTCAATGCAAGAACCTCCACATCAGATTCTCAGATTGATGTGAAACCCAAAACTTGATAGTTCACTTAATTTCCACTTGATTATTCTCTCATATGCGTATGGTTACATTTAAGTCATATAATATGTATAGCAAAAAGGATATGTCGTAATTGAAACTTTATCATTTAATTAAAACGATAAAGTTTCCTATTATAATTGATAGGAACAACAAGGGGCCAAACTAAACCGTTACAAACCGTTTCTGCCTCTGTTATCTATAAATATCTAGTGAGTTTCAAGTCCATTGTAGGATGAAGGAAATACAATTAGTGAATATTTATCTTTCCCGTTTATCATATTTGATCAGGAAGCATAGACGTATAATGTACTCTATTGTTATCTCTTCTTATTATGTTCCCCCTGTAATCGATATAGTATGCTAGGAATATCATGAAATTTTGAAAAGATTGGAAAATTAAATTTACTCTGAATACTATCATAAAAATGTATTGTAACTATAGATACATTCATACGTCCTCCTTCAGCATGTGTAATAAACTGAACAAAATCAGAATAAATACAGAAAATAGAGGCCTTCTTATGGGCGTTTCAGACTTATGATAGATATGATAGATAGTCTGTTTTTATTAATATATGATTTCAAATATTCATATCAATACGCTCTTTCATTATGAAATTTTTTGAGGACAATTAAATATAGAACCAGTATATGTTGATATACATCGAATTGATGGAAGAGGTGCCCAAGAGGATAAACTTTTTATTTTCATTTTTAGCGAAGTATGTTATTCTTGATTAAAAGCTTCGCTTGTTAAAAAACCCCATGAAATTCAAGTTTTGCAAAACCTGCTTCATTTTATATTCAATTTTATGTTAGACCCTATGAGTTGTGCGTGCTGTTTTACCATATCAAATAATCGGACCGTATTTTCTGGGGGATACGTAGAATCAGAAAGTATATTTGAATTTATTAGACAACTTTTTAATACTGGAATTAGATAACCTCACCTTGGAAAAAAGGCGTAAAATATATTTTCAGCATGATGGCTGTTAGCCATATTCGACCTTATTGATAAGAGGTTGGCTAGATGAATATTTTCCTGAACGATGGATAGGAAGGTATGGGAAATTATTTCTTCTGCATCCATCATCCGATTTAACAATTCTAGTTTTTTTTTATGGGGCTACCTAAAAAAAGAAATCACGAAAAAAATGTTAACCATGGTATTGAAGATCTGAAAGAAGCAATAATTAATGCGGTAAATGAAATCACCCTAGACAATTTGAAAAACTCTTAGGAAGAATTTAGAAATAGAGAAAGGTAATTTGAAGTTTATGGCGGCTATGTGGAATAGTTGTTTTCTTCTTTACTGTTTGTTTTTCTACATTATTTCTTTCAATAATTACACTTAAATTACTGAATGCATGTTGAAAAAGAATGACAATTTGAAAATTATTTACCGAAGTTGACAGTTAGAAATATCGCATAAGTCACCCACTGTATTATTATAATATTCCCGAACTAAGTGCAAAAATTCATCAAGTTTTACATATAATTGAATATAAAATTAAACAGATTTTGCAAAACTTTAATATTATTCAATTTTATGGTGTTTTTTAAGAATAAAAATTCTTTATCGGAAATAATATGTTTCGCTGAAACTGAAAATGAAAAAGATTCTCCTCTTGGGCGACTCATCCCTGAACTTGCTGTATATATGATTTCACACAATTTTTCCTATAAAAAAATATAGCACAAAAATTTTTTGCGGCCCAATTTTCAATCATAATTTACATCACGCCCCCTGCAAGTTTTTTGGCTCTAAACCTACACTACAATCTTAATTTTAAAGCTTACAAATTTCCTCGAACACGGAAATTTATTGACATTTGGCAACACTTTTTAAATGATATTTTTTCTTGAAAGGTTGAGAATCTTTGCTGTGAGTATTTCATTGAACCTCTTCCTCGCGATATTACAGTGCATTTTTCCATCACATATGAATAATTTCTAATTTTACAATTGAAATATGGTAATATACGTAATCTATAGTAATACACTGATGTTAATCAAATATCTTTATATTTATATAGACTATCTTACTCAAATTTACAAACACTGTTACTTACCAGACTTCACCATTACTATCCCCAACTTCTACTATACCACTTTCACAATTCACTCTTCATTAATAAAATAACAACAATACGCATTTGAAATTACTGCTCATACGCACACTTAGCAATGCTGTCGTGCCAGTCGTGTCGGACGCAGTTTTAGATGTACCTTCTATTCGCCAATTGTCTTGATAGGCCAAGCTACAGAGATTTTTTCATGTAAAAAGTGTTAGAAGAAAACCAGCTGCGCCATTGTTTGTAAAGTAGTTCCATATGATATAGTGATATGTTTTTCACTCGACTTTATTATCTATAACTTTGTTATCAACAATTTTATGCAGAAAATCGCGTTTTTTTTAGTTTTTTGCTTATAAAAATGAAACTATCAGAGTAATCGTGATGGTGTTAATAGACTAATTGTAGAAAATGAAAAGACGAAGAAAATGAGAAGTAGGACGACTCGATCAGACCCTTAGTTTGAGAGGAAATCGGAAAAAACCGGCCAAAATGCAGTTTTTTCAAAAATTTTTAACTCGCTTATTTTGTTGTAGCGTAGATCCTCGGGCCAGTATTAGCTATTGATATTAACTTCATTTGTGCGAAGTGTCCGATGCATAGTTTTTGATCTGTGGCCATTTGATTATGTTACTATGCAATTTTCCAGCAGACCTGAATGCGACAGGTATGATCCGATTTCAATTTACTAAAAATATTTTGAAAGTAGATTTCTCATATTTCAAAACGTTCATCTTGGTTTCTCATAAAAACGCTGAGAAATATGTTAAAAATGAGGCTGAACATGCCAAAAAACGACCGAGCGCGTGAGAGTAGTTGAAGAGTGGGGGTTTACAATTATTATCTGACAACGTTTAGAAATTACTGTCATGTTCAAAATGCCGACGCTTTCGAATGTCATACTTCTCCTTACCTGCTGCTCTACCCCCACTCTTCAACTACTCTTACGCGCTCGGCTGTTTTTCGTCATGTTCAGCTTTATTTTTAACATATTTCTGAGCGTTTTCATGTAAAACCAAGATGAACGTTTTGAACTATGAGAATTCTACTTTCAAAATATTTTTAGTAAATTGAAATCGGACCATACCTGTCGCATTCAGGTCTGCTGGATAGTAACATAATCAAATAGCCACAGATCAAAAACTATGCATCGGACAGTTCCTGATCTTCGCACAAATGAAGCTTATATCAATAACTAATAATGGCCGGAAGATCTACGGTACAACTCAAAAAATAACCGAGTTAAGAATTTTTGAAAAAACTGCATTTTGGCTGGTTTTTTCCGATTTTCTCTTAAACTAAGGGTCTGATCGAGTCGTCCGACCTCTCGTTTTCTTCGTCTTTTCATTTCCTACAATTATACTGTAGACGCCATCACGATTACTGTGATTGTTTCATTTTTATAAGCAAAAAACTAAAAAAACGCGATGTTCTGCATAAAATTGTTAATAACAAAGTTATAAATAATAAAGTCGAGTGAAAAACATATCACTATATCATATGGAACTATTTTACAAACAATGGCGCAGCTGGTTTTCTTCTAACACTTTTTACACAAAATGCTCCCTACAAATCTCTGTAGCTTGGCCTATGAGTATAACGTGCGATAAAACAGTTAATTGAGCCAATTGTGCGTACAATTTATTTCTTCAATTGGTCTTCAATGCAAGAAGCTCCACATTAGATTCTGAGATTGATGTGAAACCCACAACTTGATAGTTCACTCAATTTCCACTTGATCATTCTCTCATATGCGTATGGTTACATTCAAGTCATATAATATGTATAGCAAAAGGGATATGTCGTAATTGAAACTTTGTCATTTAATCAAAACGATAAAGTTTCCTATTATAATTGACATGAATAACAAGGGACCAAACTCTTAAATAATATTTTTTCTTGAAAGGTTGAGAATCATTGCTGTAAGTATTTCATTGAACCTCTTCCTCGCGATATTACTGTCCTTTTTCCATTGCCTATGATTAATTTCTAATTTTAAGATTGAAATATGGTAATATAGGAATCGGTACTTACCTACATGGAGCAATCCAATCAATCCAAACAACCGACTCAATTTAGCGTAACGTTGTTTACGTCTGGTCTTGTCAACAATCTGCCATCAATCTTGTTCGCTACTAGCTTGTATGCACAGGTCCCAACACATGCTGACCACAGATTGTTCCGCGCCATTGTACACGTTATACGAAATATGTACGTGAATAGAGATCATTCACGTTTCGCTTTAGTGATTTCATGTTATTCACTCGAAATTTGAGACGAGGTCTATAGGAATAAATAATGAAACGCAGTGAAAAATTCACTATGTATTGACTAACAAGACTGTAAAATTTGTTATGCTTTCAAACCTAAGACAAAACTCTCAGGATTTTTATTCAATGCCAAATATATCACTTCACAATTTGAAAGTTCAGGGGTTTATAGGTTGATTTGTCCTGTATGTAAAGGGGTGTATATAGGTCAGACTGGTCGATCGTTCAAGACAAGGTTTAAAGAACACCAACAATCTTTTTTGGAAAATAAAACGGATTCAACGTTTTCAAATCATTGCCGTGAAAACCACCACCCGTTTTCACAAATAGATAACTTTCAAATTATGCACAAATTACCGAAAGGAACCAAACTTTCTCAAAATCATTAGAAATTTTTAAACTCAATCATAATGCAAAAGATATCTTGCTGAACGACCCGATTGACTTGATATATTCTCCTATATTTAGTATATTCAAACAATAATGATTTTTCTAAGAACATTTTATTGTACCAATTTGGGAAATCCACTTCTATTAGCCCTTCTTGAAATATGTTCCTCTTGTCTATTTAGGTACCTGCAATAATTCTTTCCCACCCGTAAGCGCAAATCTATAATAATTATAGATTTGCGCTTAATGGTGGGAAAGAATTATTGCAGGTACCTAAATGGACAAGAGGAACATATTTCAATAAGGGCTAATAGAATACATAATTATTATGTATTTAGCTCTTAACTTAATCTACCCGATGATGGTGTAGTGACCGAAACTGCAATTGGAGTGTTATATTTTTCAAAGTATTTTTGTGATAATAAACTTAGTAAATTAAAGTAACGTCAGTGGGAAACCCTCTGAGCCGTTTGTTGGCTGAAATATTCATCGATAATTTGGAACAGTTAATTCAGTCACCCTGTTAGTCGACAATTCATTTAGATATTTTGTTTAGATGTGTGGATGATATTATTTGTTGTTTCACTGGTACTTTCAGGCAACTCGACTGCTTTCAAACATTCATTAACACTTTACAACCTTATATAGAATTCACTGTAGAGATGGAAAAAAATAACTCAATTAACTATTTGGATTTGAAAATAACAAAAATGTATAACAAACATAATTTTTCAATGTTTCGCAAACCACCCACTGATAACGTCATAGACAGTATTTCCCTACATATATTCCAACACAAAATGGCAGCTTTCAATAGTATGGATCATATGGTAAATATGCCGCTTTCAATCATCAATAATAATAATAATAATAATAATAATAACTTTATTCATCCTTTCAGACAAGATACACTTGTATAGGACACGTTTACAAAAAAGACAACAAAGATAAAAAAAGAAAAGTAATATAACATCTAATAACAACATACTTAAAGGCTAATTTATATCCGTATCAAAATATTCCCCCTTGCTGTAAAAACACTTCTCGAGTAACAAAAACTTAACTTCTTTTTTGAATCTTCTGTACTCCAAAACCTTCAACCTATCAGGCAGATGGTTAAAAAATTTGATGCCATTATACATAGGTGACTGCTGAAATTTAGAAGTTCGGTGTTTTGGAATACAGAGAGTTTCTCTATGCCTTGTTTCATAATCATGAAACTCAGAACACTTACTCAGTGATAAAACATTTCTACGAGTGTACAACAGACATCCAAGAATATAAATACAAGGGAAACACAGTATTTTGTTCTTTATAAAAAAGGGTTTACAGGTCTCCCCAGGTTTCAAGTTAAAAATCAAACGTATTATCTTCTTCTGGGCAATGAATACTGAATTGCTAAATGAGGAATCACCCCAAAATATAACGTTATAGTTGAGGTGACTGTATGCAAGTGAATAATACGAATTTATTAGAGAATCCTGTGGTAATATAAGTTTTATGCGTCTCAAAGCGTAAAATGCGCTACTCAATTTTCTGCAAACGTGATCAGCGTGATCCCTCCACTTTAAATTTTTATGAATATGTAATCCAAGGAACTTGACACACTGAGAAGGCCTCAGCTCACCGAACTGAAGATTTAGGATTAATTGGGGATCTGAATCCCTCATCTGAAAGTGGACAAGTTCAGTCTTGCTTGCGTTTAATATAAGGGAGTTCCTGAAACACCAATCCCTGAAGTACCCGACTAGTGATTCACAACCTGCCCTGAGTTCGTCAAAAGTTTGTGCAGAAATAATGAACGAAGTATCATCCGCAAACAATACAATCTTGATATTCAGCAAATTGAAGAAATGGTTCATGATATAGTCAGGCAAGTCATTTATGAAAATAATAAATAAAAGTGGTCCCAGGACTGAACCCTGAGGCACGCCCATTCCTACAGGGTATCTAACTGAGCTATGTTGCCCCACCCGCGCAATTAACCATCGATTGGTCAAAAAGCTTCGTATCCACTCGAGGAAAACACCCCTGAAACCTAGATTGTACAATTTATCCAGTATAAAGTTGAGGTTCAAGCAATCAAATGCACGAGATTGGTCAAAAAACAACCCAGCCACAAAAATCCCATCATCTAAACAATCATACACAAAACTCACTAAATCACATGCCGCAGACTCCGTCGATCTACCAAACCGAAAACCGTGCTGGCAACTTGTTATAAATGAGAATTTATCCAAATATTTCAACATTCTATCATAAACTAATCTTTCTATGACTTTAGATAAACAACTTAATAATGAAATGGGACGATAATTGTTAATGTCGTCTACAGCATTCTTCTTGTGCACTGGTATCACCACAGCCGTCTTTAGTACAGAAGGAAACCTGCCTGAGGTTGCTGAGACATTAATAAGATATGCAAGATGTTTCGATATATAAGGAGCCAAAACCTTCAAAACCTTAATCGGGATCATGTCCAACCCACTGGAGTTCTTATTTTTCAATTTTTTTATAGTGGATTCAATCTCCACGGCCTCGACTGGAAAGAAGAAGAAATTGTTATTGGTCAGCATCGAGAAAAATATAATTAAACAAATTACCGTGAATAATAATTATAACGCCATAATAATAGACAATAATACATAATAATAGATAATAATAATAAATAATAATATGATTTGTAATATGCCATGACGTGGTTCATCCCCATGACTTATGAAATGATTCCGAAGAAATTAATTATAGCCGACATGTTGAACCCTCATACGCTACAAACTCATCATCTATCAGTATGTGAAATTCAGATTATAAATTTTTTCAAACCTCTGGTCAATAAGAATTAATGGCTATTCTATCATAGAAAAACCAATATAACCTAATGAATCGATGGAATGTTTTATTAAATTTATAATTTTTTTAGAAAACGTAAAACATTTAGGTCAATTATAGCTGTCACGTCGCATTCAAAGGTCTATTACAATAACTTAATTGATTAGGAAGGATTGAAATCAATAAAATAAATCAAAAAAAATCAACTCCGCTCTCTGCTTTTGTAAATAACACTGTAAGTTTCATTTAGCCACAAAAGAAATTATTTTTGGGCTTTCAAAATCTCTCAACTTTCTCCACACTTTAATAGATTTAGAAGAATCAGTCGTGAAAATTCAATTTTCATCTCTACTTTTGCAAATAACATTGTATTTTATTCAACCACAAAAGATTTTTATAAGAGAATCGGAAACCTTCATCTTCACTACTGCATTGGTTTGCAGTGATTCAAATCAAAAGAGTAGGTCGAAAAAACTTCTTTCTATACTCTTGCAAATAACACTGCGTATATACAGCCAGGAAAATATTTTAAAATGGCTATCAAAATTTCACATCTTCATAACTTCTTTGATTTTGAGTTATTGAAATCAATAGTCTTGCAAATAACACTGCGTATATACAGCCAGGAAAATATTTTAAAATGGCTATCAAAATTTCATATCTTCATAACTTCTTTGATTTTGAGTTATTGAAATCAATAGTCTTGCAAATAAAACTGCGTATATACAGCCAGGAAAACATTTTAAAATGGCTATCAAAATTTCATATCTTCATAACTTCATTGATTTTGAGTTATTCAAATCAATAGAATGAGTCGAAAAAATTCAGCTTCTTTCTCTGCTTTTGTAATAACACTGTGTATTTCATTAAGCTACAAAAAAAATATTTAAAGTTTTTTTCAAAATTTCATAACTTCATGACTTTATTGCTTTTGAGTGATTCAAATCAATAAAATAAATCGAAAGAACGCAACTTCTATCTCAGCGTTATTACAAATGACACTGTGTATTGTATTAAGCCACAAAAGAAGTTATTAACCTGGATTTCAAAATCTCATAAATACTCAACCTAATTGAATTGGACTGATTCAATTCAATAGTACAACTCAAAAGAATTCATCTTCTATATCTGCCTTTTCAGATGACACTGTATTTTATTTAGCCATAAATAAAAATTCACTTACGGTTCTCTCAAAGTAGAAAGTTCAATTTCTAGCATAGATTTTCATATTTAATTATAAAGCACCATGAAAATATGACACGTAGATAGCATTATTGACTGCTCGACAGGTTCTTTAAAATTCTATAATTTATACATGAACTTATTGGGTAGTAATAATTCCAAAACAAAATTAAATTTACAATAATTTCACAATACATTTTTTTTTTGAGAATTTTTTTCAATCATGTAATATATTATGATTTTTTAAATTTCAATATAAAATTTTAATTGAAACGTAGTAAAATTGAATGATCTAGTTTTAAACTCGATGTCTTCTTCGATCAGATAGTATTCACATTATCTTCACGAAATAAATTTATTCGACATGAAAACTTTTACTGCTCATCTAAGTATTGCCAAGAAGCAGAATGAAAGCTAGATAATTGACCAGCCACCTCCCATGCCTTAAAAAAATATTCCAGATTTTAAGCGACGGGGAAAATTAAAAGAACGTCAAAAACTTTTAAATTGAATTTTTGTGGGACCTCAATCGCTGCATGAATACAGAATTGAGGAGGCGTTTCGCTTCGAGACCTCGAAAACTCATCATGGAATTAGAAAAGTTTTCATTTCGTATCGTGAAATTCAAATATTTGCAGCATTGTAATGATATTCTACCTTCAATGAATTGTAATTACATTTTTATATGAATATTTAGTTATGGAAATTATTTGCACTCTTCGATATGAAAATTGAATGAGGAATTTTTTATTCTACAGTTCATATCAGCGTTTTGATTTGATAGCATTTTTGATTATATTATTGGATATTCACATCCTACCATCACTCTTATTTGACTGTGATATCCATATCCATGGAGTTTTCATTTTGTTTGAGTTATTATATATATTGTGTTGAAATAGATGGATTAAATATTGAAAGCGAGAAGGTTCATTGGTGAATAGTTCTTGACAACTTCTTCAATATCAACTAACCACTTTTCTAGTAATTCAGTTACAATCCTCTACTCTGTCTATGTAAAATCTATATTAAATGAATGATTGTCATTTAATGCTTGTAATAATTAGAATTTCTTTCATTGTTTTCAAAACATAGCGCAATTCAATTCCATGTGGGAGAAGCCGTGGGCATAGCTAGTATTTTATCAATTTATGTGTTAACTTGACTTATAGATAAATGTCTGCCGCGAATTTCTGTATAGAACTTTTTAAGTTAAGAAATAAAGACAGTGTCTTCATTAGATTTAGTTCCAAACTAATTCTTAAAATATATCATAGTGCTTATATAATTATTATCTGAAATTGTCTACTAATAGGTATTAACAACAGGGGTTTGTATTTATGATTCCCAGAACAGTATAACAGGTATTGGCTTATTTAAAATGGTTTACTATCAAGAGGTTTCAAATACCAGGTTTAATAACAAGGAATTACCAAGTTCAGTTTGCTCATTGAGTGAAGGATCTGATAAATTTAATTTTTGAGACTTATTTTTGGTATGTAAAATTTTGAAATTATGATTTAAATCATGTTTCTTCTATTAAATGGTTAGAATAATGGGAGTCGCTCTCATTATTAACATAACTTCTTTCGTGTTCTTTGATTCTATTATGAGAAAATTTTTCTGTCTAACCTATATAAAACTTAGGACATGAATTACACTCAAGTTTATGAACTCCTGATTTATTATTTTTATCTAGTTTCGATTTATTGTTTTTAATAATTATACTTAAAAAGTTTTTTTTAAGTTCGTCAACTTTTGTGTAGAAATCAGCAGAATATATTTTACCGTTGAGACAGCGTTCATAAAAAACGCATTCGCTCGACAGTTTTTTCGTGAACTTTAGTTGCAAAATTCGTCTGAATGTCGGTGAAAGAATTTTTTCAATCCAAAGAGTTGCTTCGGTGATTACCTCCGAAAGTATAAATGATTACGTGATACAGTTCTAGCGCAAATTGCCGTAGAAATTCTGAAATGCATTTCCACTCAACCAAACTTTAGAACGTGTTGAATTTATTAAAAGAATAATGGAAAATCTCATAACAGTAATTTGGATGATACTATGTGTGACAAGATTTCGAAATATAACTGAGTTTCAACTCGTATCATTGAGAAAACAATCACTAATCAAGGTTTATACGAACAAATACCCGACCAAAATTTCGAGATACTTCCTATGTCGATAAGAAATTCCAGGCTCATCTAATTGTTAATTAAACTCCGTTCAAAGTTCCTGTCGTAACTTTTTCATCTAAAATCTATTGCAAACATCCAACAAACTTGTGTATATCAACATGCGTGTTGAATGCAGGGGATATGTTTCCTTACAGTGAGCTCAAATTCGATTATTTCATTTTAGAGAGCGGAATCCTAATCCCTTTTCGTTTCTCTTCGAGTCAAAATTATCATACAGAACAGCGTAGATAGGTATAAGAAAAGAAAATGAAGTGTACCCTTGCAAAAAGTTACAATCTTTTTTTTTTTTTTTTTAAAGGGATGCTGGGGCACATGCGAATATTTCGCATGTGTCCCACCATCTACCCTCATGGGTTCGTAAACTCTGTACATTACCCAGTAAATATATATATATATATATATATATATATATATATATATATATATATATAATCTCTTGATAATTATTAGCAATAACAGGCTGGTTGAATCTTAAAAAACTCGATTTTATTAAATAGTTGACGTTTCACTATGATATTCGTAATTGAAATTTCTTTGACATTTATTGATTTGAAAAAATTTTTGAAAAGACAAGGTTGCTTTGTCTTGCTAATTATTTATTATATGCTATTCAGTCTAATATTAACATTCAAAATTGTTATCATTAGATGGTAAGGGAAACCAAAGAAACCTTTACCTACGTAATGTTTGAAAATAAAAATAATAGGGTACTATTTATCTGACAACAAAGAAATTAGTCATGGGAAAACATTAAAGATGTGGAGTAAGATTATCGGTATAGCACGTTTATATGGAAGCAGCCGTTGACACGTGTTTCGGACTCTTTGGTTCTCATCAGAACGGCGTAGCCAAGCATTGGATTGAAAATTTGAAGATGAAAATAGTACAACAAACAAAATCCTCTGATACGGAAGACAATCACCCTCATTGTGGTTTATTGTTTGAACTCTCCGGTATGGGAGTTCTCGCGGATAGAATTAATCGCCTCCGTGGCAAAGTTTGACCAAATCTCCCGATAATCTTACTCCACATCTTTAATGTTTTCCCATGACTAATTTCTTTGTTGTTAGATAAATAGTACCCTATTATTTTTATTTTCAAACATTACGTAGGTAAAGGTTTCTTTGGTTTCCCTTACCATCTAATGATAACAATTTTGAATGTTAATATTAGACTGAATAGCATATAATAAATAATTAGCAAGACAAAGCAACCTTGTCTTTTCAAAAAATTTTTCAAATCAATAAATGTCAAAGAAATTTCAATTACGAATATCATAGTGAAACGTCAACTATTTAATAAAATCGAGTTTTTTAAGATTCAACCAGCCTGTTATTGCTAATAATTATCAAGAGATTAAAAATAGATCACAGGCAACAACAATTCGAATAAATAATTATATATATATATATATATATATATATATATATATATATATATATATATAAATGTAACCGCTGAAACTCATGGGATATTCACAACATCCATATCTTACCTGGGATTCGAACCCGGTACCGTCTGTACCCTAGACAATTTCCCAACCATCTGGACCACAGACGGTTGATAGTTACAATCTTATTATACAGAACAGCGTAGATATAAGAGAATAAAAGTAAGTGTACACTATCAAAAAGTTACAAGCACATGCAATGAAGACAAATTTTATCAAAATATTTTTATAATGTAAATAAAAATTCCGTTTTTGATTTTCACTTCATTTTGTTGAACATAACAATTGTTTCGCCAAACGTAGGGGCTTCATCAGATGAGTAATTCAAACTTATTGTACAAATGGGGATATGAAAACCTAAACGAATCAATTGGCAGGTAGATAAAATTATAAAAATGGGTAAACATAGCTGCTACGAAGATTCAATATTTAAATAAAATAAATTTGATAGATGAGATTTATTAATATCTACGAGGATTTATTGATATCTTGTTAGCCTAGACCAGTTCCCTGCATAAACAAAATATTGCGTTACCATAGCAACGAACAATTACTTATTAGATGTGTCAGTGTAAAGTTTGACGTCAAAAAAGTAAACCAGAGTTACGCAATAAATTAAAAGTAAAAAATATATCCACCGAAATTGTGAAAATCGAAAAATTGGAGTATCGAGTCATCATCAAGTACCTGTATTTAAAAGGGTTAAGAGCTAAGCAGATTTACGAAGATATGCTTAATACCCTTGGTGATCAATGTCCTTCGTATGCGACCGTGAAAAATTGGACTGCAAGCTTCAAAAGAGGTAAATTTTCCATTGAAGATGATGACCGATCGGGAAGGCCAGTTTATGTGTCAGTCCCCGAAAATATATGCTCATGACATGATTTTAACAGACCGTCGAATTGGGCTAAAACGAAATCTGAAGCACTGAATATTTCATACGAACGCGTTCATCATATAGTTCACGTCAATTTGGACATGAGAAAAACTGGATCCCCAAATGTTTGAATGTTGACCAAAAGCGTGCAAGGGTAGTAGCATCGCGTACGATCTGTGCTCGAGTTGAAAACGATGTAGACTTTTTAAACCGAATTGTTACTATGGATGAGACTTGGGTACATTTCCCCGATTTAGAAACAAAGCAACAATCGATGGAATGGCGAAACTCCGGTTCTCCAAGACCTAAGAAGTTTCGTGTCCAAAAATCTGCTGGAAAAGTTCTTGCTTCAGTTTTTTGGGACTGCCATGGAGTAATAATGATTGATTTTTTGGATAAGGGTAGAACAATAACTGGAGATTACTATTCGACATTACTGACCACTCTACGGGAAAAAATTAGAGAGAAAAGACGCGGAAAGCTATCCAAAGGTGTTTTGCTTTTGCAGGACAACTCCCCTGCACACAATTCTCTTGTTGCCATGCAAAAAATTCGTGATTTAGGGTTTGAATTACTAGAACACCCCCCTTATTCACCAGATTTGGTTCCGTCCGACTATCATCTCTTTCCTCAACTGAAAAAAACTTTAAAAGGTCGTAAATTTTCTTCCAACGAGGAGGTAATAAAAGCTGTGGAGGTCTGGTTTGCAGAGCAAGAAGAAACATTTTTTTTTCAAAGGTCTAGAGACGTTGCAGGTTCGCTGTAATAAATATATACAATTAAGAGGAGAATATGTTGAGTAATAAAATATTTTGACATTGAAATTTTGTTTGGTTCTATAGTAGGCTAAGAATTTTTCAATATATCCTCGTAATTGATCGTGCAATAAATTATTGGAACTTTTTCTAATATTCCTTTTTTGTATGTAATATTTCAAATTAATTATTGAAGCTATGATTATGCTCCAGCAGGTGTAATAAATATGTCGAATCTGTTTTTTCCTTATCATAACATCTTTTATGATCAGATGAACATAAACTCCGAAGTTTCTGCCGGTTTTGCCAACTTTTTCTTTCGACTCTTGGACTTTATTAGAAATTGGGTGAATGAAAAAAATTGAAAAGCAAAACTGGAGGCTACTGAAAAAATGATCTCATATTAAGATTCTTTATTCTACCGAATGTCTTGAAGATCAAATTTATTTGGCGTAAAATGGCGAATGCTCTGGGCTGTTACTTGGTTCCAAAATCGCCCATGACATGGAGCTTGACTTGTTCGTATTGGACATAAAAGTACGTTGATAATAATTGCTGCTGCTACTTTCTCATATGACATGACCACCTAACGTAAAATGCCTAATGCGCAGGGTTGTTACTTGTTTTCAGAATCGTCCATGCCAAGACTCGTAATTTGGTTGTGGTTTCACTTGAACATGGAAGAACCAAAACGAAATTAAGCTGGACGCTACCGAACAATGTGGTGCTTTTGGGATATTCTGGATAGGCCTTGAACTAAACAAATTAAATTCTCCTTCAACGAGACTAGCAAAATGTTGGAGACTATCGTCCATAGAAGATTGTTGATAATTATAAATCCACTAAAGTAAAACACATGAAGTGAACATGGAATATTCTTCAATAATTTAAAATTATCAATCTTCAAAGGAGCTTGTTATATGTATTTCTCGGAGCGAAATCTGCATTCCTAAAGCAACAGTGAATTATAAAAAACGTCAAGTCACCCCGTCCCAAAATCCGCATATAGCTGTTTCGATCTTATTAGATCTCTTCAATGCAACTTAAGTGATTCGAAATGAATTGACATTTTTCTTATTTTTCTCCAATACAAATCGCGGTAGAACAACTGTATGAATAAAAATTCATAGCGCCCTCTTCCAAAGATATTGGAAACTACCAACAATTCACTGTTCAGAATGAAAAAAAGAATTTCGTCACGGGAACAAATACTTCCTGACATGAAGATGTCTATTCTGCAACAGTGGCGTATAGCATTCCACAATATGTTTGTATTTGTATAATTGTTTGATTATTTTTTTCGTATGATTTTCAACCAATCAGAACGATCAATTTAGTTAAGTTACCTTGTATAATTTCGATAATATCTGATAATACATAGAGTAGCTCTACCAATCGAAAACTAACAGTACCGTCAAATTTTGACGTTTATCAATAACTGTTCAGAAATGAGTCGATTCGGAGATTTTTACTTAATATACTGAACAAATAATCGTATCACATACAATGCGTACTTCAAAATAAATACGGTTATACATCTCAAACTTCCTGCATAATTACAAATCGTGTCAGTTTAACAGAATAACCCTCCCGTTTCGCGGTCGGATTATTTAACTGTCAAACTGACACTCTTTTTAATTATGCAGGAAGTTTGAGATGTATAACCGTATTTATTTTGAAGTACTTATAGTATTACTACTGATTATTTTAAAATTATTGAAGCATTTTCCTTGTGATATATGGAATTGACTAAAGTCAACTTGTATATTTCTCATGAATTGATTGTAAAGTAAAACACCCATCATCAAGAGTTATCTAACTGTTTTGATAATGCAACAAGCTATCTATTTATATTACTGGTTTAATGAGTTGGGATATCCTAATTGGCCTGTGATGGGTAATTTTCTGGAGTTGGCCGACGTAATCTCTAGAGCATCTGAAAGGTCCATCCTCTTTCCCTTGTTCGATGAATGAAATTTCTCCGGATTATTCAACTCTATATAATGGTTATTATTCATGCAGTGTTCCGGCATTCCAGTGACTTTCTTACTTTGGATGATATTTCAGAGACTGTTTTTCTATGTCCTTATTATTGACCAATAAGGTTGACATTGGACGCTTTCCATTTTCTCGTTTTTTTTGGTTTCAGAATCGTTTATCTTTGCCATGCCGCATGATTTGGAACTGCATTGTGGTTGCATGAACTAAAATTAATGGAAGGCTAAGAGCTACCAAGCAACAATGCCGGATTTAGAGGTCTAGAGGCTTCCGGGCAACAAGGTAGTGGAGGCCCCCTGGCCCCCAAATTGTTTTCCAAATAAAATGGACAATTTTTTTCAGTCTTGTTTTCTAATAAATAGTTTATTGTGAAAACAAGTATAGAAAAATATCTAGGGAAAAGTTGTTTACTAGTGTTTAATAGTCTTTTTTTCCGAAGTCTCTATCATGGGGGCCCCTCTTTTTTGGACGCCCCGAAGGTGCCAAGCAATTTTATTATTTTCTATTCTGTATAGAACTCAAACGAAACTAATAAAAAATTATTTTCAACGAGACTTTCAGCAGAATTTTGGACAGTATCTTCCATAGAGTAGTTCATAGCGGTTGAGTGCTCATTATTAGTGTTAAACCTCCATATAATGCAGCTATTCTCAACCTGTGGGAGCGGCCCCCTAGGAGGGTGCGAGAACAATAAAGAAAGAACGCGAGATAAATTATTGTTTAAAAAAATTGATGAACTAACTAAAAGGAAAGCACATACTAACACATACAAAACAAGATATATTTCTACCTAATATTTAATAATTAACTTATTAAATTAAAATATTTTACTAGATAAAATCCTTCTTAATGAAAACTAAATTAAAATCCAATTTAATGATTATAAGTGCCTTCCTTTGGCCTGTCTCGCAGAGAAAATTCTGCGAAGAGAAGCTTTATATTATGAAAAGACACGCTGAGCTCTTTTTCTATATTTAGCTGAGATCTATATTTTATATTTAAAGAAGCCATCGAAGAAAATCCAATTTCACAAAGGTATGATATTGAAAATGGTAATAAACGCCCTTGTTTCTAATGCAGAAAACTCCTGCCCGAAATTCGAAGAGTGATGAGCAATAAGAAGGCACCGGATTCTTGTTTTGTCAATGCTGAGGATCGATGGTTCCGAATGTAAATAAATTTCCTTATTCTTAGTAATTTGTAAACTATAAAATCAAGGTCGTTGTTTAGTTTCAGAGCCGAAAAGTATGAGATTATTATTGTTTACATTTTTTTTATTTTATGCGGGAGACACGATGAAAATTATGAGGTTGAAGAACGCCGATCTAATTTAACACAAAATGGCGAATGCTCAGGTGTATTGAATGGTTGCATAATGGTTTGCTATGCCATGCTGCGTGATTTAAAACTGCATTGTGGTTACAATTGAGCATGCTTGAACTAAAATTGATAGAAGGATGAGCGCTACTAAGCAATATTATTATTTTCAGATATAAATTCTGTATATAACTTAAAGGAAACCAATGACTAAATGATTTTTAAAAAAACACTTGGCCTGATTTCACTAAAAAAGATATATTTATACTCGACATATGTTTCGGGTTACTAGTCCATTTTCGAGCAATAACTAACTAAATTTGAAATTGCAAGAATCTAAATATTTAAGAAATAGTTTAACAAGTGGGGATATATTGAGGTTCGTGATAGCTGAGTTCTTGGAGTTGACCGTGTAATATCTTTCCAGTTATCTCGATGAAATGGTTGTTCTGAATACAATGGTCGGAAATTCCAGTGACGTTCTTACTTTGGATGATGGATTGTTTGTGTTCTTTTAATATGCTGCCGATGTCTCTATCAGTCTTTCCAATATAGGAAGAATCACAATCCATGCATTTTAATTTATATACACCAGATTTTCGAAGACTGTTTCACTGTTTGTCTGTCTTTATTATGGATCAATAAGGAACGCAAGTTACATTTATTCGTACTAATGGTTCTTATATTGTACTTATTCAACCTATCGCAGATCTTGTCGCTTAATTTGGGGACAATCACAATATAAGAACTATTTGTACGAAAAAAATTAATTTGGGTTCCTTATTAGTCAATAATGAAGACAGACATACAGTATTTGGCAAGTCTGGTGTATATAAATCACAAGAAATCAGAAACCTAGGTTCTATTTACATTATAATGATATATTTCCTTTTCATGGAGTAATTTTTTTAAATGGCAATAAAAAACCATTTTCTCTATATTGTTTATCGATAACAAGAATTCTTTTCTTAAACTTGTGAAGTACACTTCACATATTTGTGTAGTATTCATTTTTGATATTCATATCAGCATTGAAAGTACTCGACCGTCTATAATCATAACAGAGAAACTAAAAAAACTTCAGGTTGATCGAACTTTAGATTGCGATAAAATGAAACGTAAATTGAATCAACTATTCAAATTATTCTAGAAGATAATCGAGTTCATCCAGTGATCAAATCATCATCCAAGTACTTTCAGTTTGTATTAACTAAATCAGTGATTCAACATTTCAGTATAATCTCCACTCAAACCCCTTTATTTCTCCTACATTTATCTTCCTTCGCTGATGAAGATTTGAAGCTCGGAAATTCGGAATATATGCTTAATTAACATTCAAAAGCTCCATCCCTAAACGCAGTCAACGGTTTAGAATTCCTTAAAGCACTTTGACAATGATACCGTAAACTGTCCTTTGACTCGAACGACGTAACAACTACTCAAATGGGAGCTCTGGGTACATAGTCTTAAAAGCTTTGAAAACAAACACGTGTTATACGCGCTCGAAGATAGAATTTCGGCTCGTTACAAGGCTAAGAAGCTTTATGGCATGCTTTACTTTCAGCGTGACATTTTTTTCTTGATGCGAATCATGTCTGAAATTGCCGTCTCTCGGCGGTTGTTCCAAGTTATTCCCTTTATAAATTTTCGTGAGTTAATATTCAGAAAGTGAATTCTTGAACATGCTGAGGTGTTTCAGTTATCGAAAGTATCTCAGTTTTGGCGCTAAAAGAAAAAATATGTCTTTTTTATCGAATATATTTGTTAGTTCATGTATGAAATTTAGCGAGGTGGCTTTTAGTTTGAAAATTCGATATGTCGTATTGAGTGGTGGACTGCTAACCGCAAGGTACCGGGTTCGATCCCGGGCCACTCCAACGAATTTAATCGCCGCTCCGTGTTTCGG
Organism: Cynegetis impunctata; assembly: GCA_030704885.1. NCBI lineage: Eukaryota > Metazoa > Arthropoda > Insecta > Coleoptera > Coccinellidae > Cynegetis > Cynegetis impunctata. Next base: position 48,634 of record JARQZK010000730.1, read on the forward strand.
AAGACACGTAAAGATGGTGGTCCCGGCTATTTAGTAGTCGTTAGGTTATGTGAGAGGCCATTGCGAAAACTCCAACACAAGACTTACCACCACAAGTCACACGAACTGAACTGAACTGTCGTATTGAGTTATATTTTAGTTTTATGATTGGAGCTGAACTCTGAACCTATTATATCAAACTGAATATCTCTTCATCCATATCTAACATATATTAAACGTTGAACTCGATTATCATTAAAAAGGAAAAAAAGGGAAACACACGTGTTTCATTCCTCCCTGAAGTATGTGTCAGGGAGGCGGGCAGCTTGAGTTAGGGATTAACTCCTTCAGCCAGATCGAATGATACACTTGTATATACAAGTGCATTAAGGATAGGTGAAACGGGATATTTATGGAACATAGGAAGTGTGGGTAGGGTTCAGAGGATTAATACTGGACCAGCATTCGCCTTATAAGTTTGCAAGCAGTGACTTACATTACCATGAGGAAACCTCTGAAAAAAACTCATGGCAGACCAGTCGGCCCCGGGGTTTGACCGAGACCTCCCAAATACTAGCCAGCGTACGCTATAGGTATATAAAATATTTTATATACTAGCACCTGTTTCTGCTGCAGATGGCGAATGCGCTAGGCAAGCTACCTATCTCGTGTTCTACAAATTTCAATTTTACGTTACAAAATCTCGATGTTCATAATTCTCTCACACTAAATTATCTTCATGAAAAAGCACTTAAATCTTCCAAACATTTATTTCTATATATAAGATAGCAAGTTATAGCTAGATGGGTATGGAACCAAGTGAATATCTTTTGGACGAAAAAGACAATATTTATGAAATTTTGCAGGTAAGTGCATTGGCGCAAATGCATCTGATTTTTTGTTGATAATATACTCCTGGTTGAACCGGAATTACCCTCAACTTTTTTAATTTATATGTGACCTCCTGTATATCTTTGCAGATGTTGAAAGGGCTTGGAATTTCGAATTCGTACATTACATACTGGGTTTAGTGTAAAAAATCTGTATACACGAGGAATTATCGCACGTTTCAACTTCTTTTGAGTTTCTTACATAACCGTAAAAAAACGTTTAAATGAATAAATTGATGTTGTGTGTATGCATATGTAGTGAGTAATCAACATCAGATGCATGTTGCGCCATTGCACTTACCTGCAAAATTTCATAAATATTGTCCTTTTCGTTCAAAAGATATTTACTTGGTTCCATACTTTATCCCAACCCTGTATATTAATATACATATTAATAATATCTATGTATGCCACTTTTCGTGGCGATCGGTTGGAGTGAAATAGACTGCACAGAAACCGTTAGATATATATATATATATATATATATATATATATATATATATATATATATATATATATATATATATATATATATATATATATATATATTGTCTTCTATTCTCGAGTATATCGTGACGAGTGTAGCTACTTTATGAATGGGAGTATAAATTTATCTGGTATCTGAATTATTCGAATCGCAACGAATATATGAGCATACCCCTTCATTGTGTTGCATGTAGCATTCGTTTGAAAATTGATGTATGGTTATGAATATTTGATTCTCTTTCATTCGAGTTAATACAAATAATGGAATGGTCCAAGCATAACTCATTAAATATGGCTTTTGAATTGGTATTTCCATTCATAAAAATACTGAAATTATCAAAAAGACTAGAGGTGTCGTGCGATGCTCGGTTTTTTGGCTATATAAGTGTTGAATAGTAGGCACAATAATTATAATAAATTTACAAAAATTGAAAGTAATAACATTCATATGGATTGGTAATGAAATTGTAATTAATAATTGTATTCTAAAAGTTATGGAAAATAAACATTTTATTATTATCATGAAATAGGAATTGATTATGGGATTAATCAGTGTATTAAATCTTAATAATTATTGGTTTGTGGTAATTGAAGTTGATTGAATATGAGAAATGAGATAGTAACTTTTCGAATAACAACTTTCCAAGGGAGCTGGTTATATTTATTCCGCGACGAGAATTATACATTCACAATCCCACAGTGAATTATAGAAATCGTCAAGTCACTCCGACTCAAAATCTGCAAACAGCTGTTTCGATCTTATTAGATCTCATCAGTGCAGCTTATTTGACTCGGAGTGAATTAACAAATTTCTGATTGTTCCTCAATATAAATCGCAGTCGGGATTTCTATCTGAATAACAACCCAGTGCGCTCTTCACTACAGATATTGCAAACCAACAATTCACCACTTGAATCGAAAATGCAGAATCCCGTCGCGAGAATACATATTTCTTGACATGAAATGTCTACTCCGCAACTGTGGCGTATGTGGTTCTAAAGCACGCTAAGTTGACCATGGTCGATTTAATATACTACATAAAGTGAACAAGGAAGATTCTTGAATAATTCAAAAAATTATCAAACAACTTTCCAAGGGAGTGGTTACATGTATTCCGCGGAGATTTGATCCTGAATATTATCTCTGCACAATTTTTAAATATTCATTTAGGATGGCATTTGTGTTCGAATTCATCTCGTGAGATTTCCTGCAACTTAAGAATTGTTCGAAATATTCATGATTTTTTAATCTGATATTTCCAAAGTAGCTCGTTAGAAGTTAGACTGCTTTTATCAAAAAACTGCAATATTCAATCAATTGAATGAATATTATATTCATAATTTACAGTTGCTCATTATTTATTTCGTAATCCCATACTGTTATTTTGATTTAACGGTATTCAGATGACAATTGAAAAGTCAGTGTTAACGGCCGTTAAGAAATCACGTGTTCAAATATTTATTTCAAAACATCATTCTGGTTACAATAACAATTATAATAAAACTAACTATTTATTTATTTGAAAAGTAATTTGACAATTGCTATTATTTGAAATGTCTATCTTATTGATTAGAGATTTACCATCTATAGCAACAGTTTTTGAACTTGTTGTCGGTGAAGCCTCATTATTATGAAAAAGTTGTCTCGTTATCTTCATTCTCTTCGAAACTGAATTTTCAATATACGACTCCGCCACCGCAGAGGAGTCCCAACCTCCAAGTTCTTTTACCGATAGTAGATCGCCACCATTTTCTACAAGCATGGTAGCCGAGGATCTGCGAAACGAGTGCCCTGTGTAGAGCTGAGGGTTTTCTAATTTTAAGAATGCTGCAATTTTCTTTGGAACGCCTTCAATAGTATGAATGCCCACTACTTGTTTCACACATTTACCATTCCTATAACCAATGAAAAATCTCCGATTTTCCAGATTCGAAGGTCGCAAATCTACGTATTTTTGGTATAAACCATAGGCATCAAAAGGAAGTCCTTCTTTGGGAATGACAAATACCCTATTCTTTTTGTTTTTAGTCATCCTCAATGTAACCAAAACTTTGGTACTGGTGCTTTCGAAATCATCCACAGTCAGCTTCACAAGTTCTTCACGTCTACATGCACCAAACATTCCACACATTAATACAACCTTTTCAAGCAACCATGTATGATCATTTGTCTCCAACAAAAACTTAATTACTTCTTCTTCAGACAAAATTTTTGATTTCTTTGGGTTGTATCCATCAGACTTTCGTCTCAAGAATAAAAATAATTTTCCAAATCTGAAAATACATTCTGTTCTGTAGTAATACTCTAATATGGTGCAAGATTTAAAATAACTAACCTTGAAATGTCAATGTTGTCATAAACTCTCAAAGCAAGTTTCAACATTGAAATCTTCGTCCACAGCGAGTTGGGATAATAAACCTTCGATTTTCCTTTCGCATAGGCTTATAAAACATCCTCATTAACCACCTTTACATTCTTGCTATTACGCCAATTTTCAAAATTTTCATATTCTGTTTTATACCGCTGTTGAGTTATTGCCGGCAGTAAATCAACACTCGCTGCACATGATTCTTCCAATATTTCAAAAGGAATTTCATTTTGTTCCTCATTTTCATCCATAGTCGTCGTTACAGCGAACTTGCGAACACAAAAAACTGACGTTGTTTATAAAATTGCCAAACAGTTCCATGACAACAGAGTGCACGACGTTGGGATTTTTTTTCAGAATTACGAGGTACGGGGTTTGTTTTTTCTTCGGAATCAAAATGTAATCTTCCAACGGGATTACGAAAAGTCTTTAACGACACACGGCTGATACGCAAATAATGGATTCGGTTAGTTATAATCTTCGGCTGCGCCTCGGATTACAATATCCAACCTCATCCGTTATTTGCTACATATCGGCCTTGTTACGTTAATAACTATAACATCCTCTCAAATAAACTGAATGTTGCCAAGTGTATTGTGATATATACCAGAAGAAAAAATATTATTCACTTCGATTATAATGTTGATAATAGCATTTTGGCTAGGGTATCTGATATTCGTGATCTTGGTATTTTTTTTGATCAACGTTTCACGTTTGTCCCTCATATAAATGCTACGCTCACGGCTGCATTTAAAACTTATGGTTTCATTGTGCGCGATGCCAATCACTTTCAGGATACGGGAACTATTTTGCAATTATTGTTCAATTCTTTAGTGAAGAGCAGATTGAATTTCGGTTGTATGATTTGGCATCCTGTCTACAAGGTTCAGAGGTATCATTTGGAGTCAGTGCAGCGGAGGTTCCTTAAGTATCTGGTGTAGAGAGAGGAGGGTGTTTACCCATATAGAGGATTTAATCAGGATAACCTATTGAACAGATTTTGGGTAAAGTCACCAGAAAACTACTCTCTTTGAAATTTTTGAATAACCTATTACATGGTTGTATTGACTGCTCCCCTCTTCTGACTATGGTGGAATTTCTGGTGCCTAGGCGGTGCTCAAGGTGTAATGATCTTTTATTCTTGGCCACTCCAAGAACCATTTCTCTTATACAATCGCCTATTAGATACATGTGTTCCTTATTCAATGAGGTTTCTGATAGTTGTGATATGTACTTTGATACATATTCAGCCATAAGCCGAGTTTTTTTTGGAGTATCTGTATAGGTAGGCATAAATTGTATTGAGCTATGAAACTGTTTCAATATCTTAATTTTCTTTGTTATTTTTCAAATAAATTTTTAGTTATTTTATTACTAATATTTTAAAGCCGCCTTGTAAATTTTCATTCAGTTATTTAAGAACATTTCCTGTAACTGGGTTTTCTTTTTACCTGTAGGAAATAAAAGCCTTATTACTATTATTATTATTATATCTATCTCCAATAGACGAATTTCAAATACAAAATTCCATTTTTTTAACACAAAAAATCAACAAAGGTTATCCAATAATAATCCAACATCATCCACATCTTCAGAGCATCAAACCAACAATTATCAATTGTTTTTTTATAATATATATATAATATTAATCTTGATCGAAGTTGCGAGTAATGTCTACTTAAAGAAAAATCTATAAATAATCAAGCACATATTATGTACATTACGTGGATAATTCTCTCTGTGTGTCTAAGATTAGCATACTTAATTACTGATATAAAACAGAATAGCAATCAATTAGCAACTTGAGACTTTCACAACTGTAAAACCATAAATATATTTGACTGTTTAAAATTTTTGTTCATAAATTTCAAGTCATTTTTCAGTTTTCTATCCTGTGGATATAGGACTCTCTCATATTTGTCCAGTTTTCCCTGTTCTGTGCCACTTGCTACCAGTTAAGTCCGGCTGTTCTCTTGATGTCATCATACCATCTTTGTTGGGGTCTGCAGGTGCTTCTTTTCTCCCCCCAAGATCTCCATCTTGTTGTTTTTCCGCTCCAATTGGTTGTATTTCGGTCAACATGTCCGGCCCAGTTCCAGACTACCTATTCGCCTTGCTGTATCTTCGACCTTTGTTCTATTTTTTACCCACGCATTGGTTTTATGATCTTCAAGCGTGTCTCCTAGCATTTTTCATCCTGTTGATCTTTGGTGTATCATGTTTCACATCCGTAGGTTGTTACTGGGAGAATGTATTCCATGTAAACCTTGGTTTTTGGTATGAGAGGTAGGTTGGAGTTGAAGACGTGTCGCATCTTCCCATAGGCCGCTCATCCCAGATGTAATCTATGGTTAATTTCATGCTCTTGATTAGTTTTTCCCATTGTTATTTCTTGACCTCGGTAGACATAAGAGTTCATTTTCTCTACTTGTTGTGCTAGCAAATTTTTACTCTCTATTTTTGTCCGTTGGCTTGTAATGAATTTGGTTTTAGAAATGTTCATTTCTAGGCCTACTTTTCTTGCTTCTTCTTGTAGTTCTATAAGCATGTGTTCTAATTCTTCACTGTTTGAGGCAAAAATGGCAATATCATCAGCAAATCTGACGTTTCTGAGTTTTTCTCCCGATATGTTAATTCCTCTGTCTTTCCAGTGTAGACTTTTGAAAACATCCTCTAGCACCAGTGTAAACATTTTGGGGGACACAATGTCTCCTTGTCTAACGCCTCTTTTAATCAGGATTTCGTCAGTGTCTTCATGTAGCCTTTCTTTCATTGTTGAGCGGTCTGTATAATGTTAATATATCATTGTTCTATTCCGGCATTTTTCGTTGACCTGATAATTGCCCAAAATTCAACTGTGTCGAAGGCCTTTTCGAAGTCTATGGAGACAACCCATATTGGGATGTTGCTTTTACGTTCATTATCCTTACGGTGTGGAGATGTTCTATTGTACTCATGCCTTTTCTACAGCCCGCCTATATTTATATATATATATATATATATATATATATATATATATATATATATATATATATATATATATATATATATATTTATATATATATATATATATAATATATTTATAATATATATATATATATATATATATATATATATATATATATATATATATAATATATAATATATATACAAACGACCATAGGTCGAGCAGGGGAGTTGAATTCTAATTCTAGCGACGAAATAAATAAAGTGGAAACAAATAGAAGTGAAATAAATAAACTTTTGTACATAAATAGTTATTGGTTAAGTGATTAATTAGTGTTAATGAATTTTAATAGTTGTATTTATTAATTAATTGACTAAGAAATAAAACGTTTAGTTTGTTATAGAAAGTTGTGTGTTTTTATACAAGCGAACTTACAATTAAAAAAAACGCTGTAATATATATAGTTATTTTCTCTATTTGTTAACGTGTAATGTATGTAACTATGAGAATACTACTCGAATCTTGACATTCTTATTATTCCACTTCAGTTCTACTACGAAATGTAGATTATTTTGCTCTGCACGACACAGACGTATTTATTGCCCTAGCTATTATCTCTTTGTGTTAGGTCCACAAAGCGGGACCATTCGAGATGTATACTTCCAGGATAGATTAACCCCATTGCTGATATGTATCACGTTAAGAGAAACACCTGACATAAAACTTCTAAGAGCCTAGAAACTGTTGTCTGTAGCTTAACTGTCAGGTCTGACGAAGATTTGAAGCAAATGGGGTAATAATAAATTGTTCAGGGAGAATTCGTTGCTCCAAGAACTAGTAGTTGTCTCTCAAATCGTCATTTTCTTGAATGCATCTTAATTATTCAATGAAATTTTCTACGAAGTTTATACCTTCTAACTATCATCAGTTTAAAGTGTGTGTGTGTCTAACAACGTTCAGTTGCATGACACGATCATCAAAATATAGGAACAAAAACAAAACTTGAATTTACTAGAAGGGATTTGAATTCAAATAGTAATATTTCACCCGAAATAGTTCAGGAAATGATTTCGGCATCGACTCTATGTCTAAAACAAAGTTATTTTGAATTTAATGGCATAGTTTATCAACAGTCAGATGGTTTGCCAATGGGTTCACCGTTATCACCTCTTCTCAGCGAAATCTTTATGTCTGACTTAGAGAATAAAATCTTTGAATCTACAAACAGCCTGATTAGTAATGTTTTATTATGGCGGCGTTATGTTGATGACATTTTTTGTATATGGTGTGGGACGGATAGACAGTTAGATAATTTTCTCAAATACATTAACTCTTTTCACCCTTCAATTCAATTCACAAAAGAAATAGAAAATGAACAACATTCCCTTAACTTTTTAGATATCCAAATAACTAGAAAAGAACATGCTCTTACATTTAATATCTACAGAAAACCTACTTTTACAGATACGCTAATACACAATGATAGCAGTCAACCAATTAAAATTAAATTAAGTGCATTTCACTCATTCATACATAGACTTTTTGCCATTCCTCTTTCTGAAGAAAATTTCACTAAGGAAGTTAATATTTTAAAATTATTAGCAATAAATAACGGCTATAAAGACATCTTGATTGATCAAATGATAAAGAAAAAACGACATAAGAATATTCTAAATTCAATTTATCCCTCACCAGTCATAAAATGCGAACAAAAATATCATTTAATAAATTATATTCCAGGAATTAGTAATAAAATCATCAACAGATTATCACAAAACGGTATTAAAAGCATATGTACAAATAAACGTAAATTAAAGTCACTCTTAGTCAATAACAAAGATAGGAACAATATTGGAGAAAACAGTGGTGTTTACAAAATCTTTTGTAATGAATGCCCATCCTTTTATATCGGACAAACAAGCAGAAAAATCAACACTCGCGTAGAAGAACATAAAAAGTCAATTTTGTTTAACAAAAACACCACTGGTTTCTCAGAGCATTGTATAAAATTTAACCATCTCATCGACTTCGAGAAAACGATATGCCTCCACCCAGGTAAAAAGGGCAAGCGTCTTGACCTGTTGGAAATTTTAGAAATTAGTAGTGCCATTAAGAGGAATTACCCCATCGTAAATGAACAAGTTGAATACCAAATTTCCCCTCTACTACAATCAATATTATAAATGAGCTTGTTGAGTATTTTTCTGTTCAGTCTTGATAATGGGCCCATAACCCGAAACTAGTTGACTAATTTAATTGTTAATTTTTATTCAATATATTTGTGAAACTTAAAGCCAAGTGTTTTTTATCTTAAATATCAGTATTTAATTCTTTATTTAAATTTTCTTGTTTGGAATTAATCGACTACAAGCGTTGTAGGATTTCATTGAATTGAATGATGAATATAAAATTTTACAGTAGACTGTAATGGCCCAATTATTTTCTACTGAAAAAACATTTCTACGGTTTCCACTAATTGATTAACAGTTTTAAATCACCGTAAAATGAAAATTTAAATTCAATTTAAGATCGTATTATTTCTGTTGGGGTATTCTCGATACAACGAAGCTCCATTAGGATAATAACCGTATAAAAATAATAATGGAGCCGCTCTCCACAACGATACTTGTCCCGTTCGAAATCAAAGAATGAAAAACACTCGGCTTAAAAAAAATATTAATGAGTTTTATATTTCAGTCGCAAAGTTACATAAGAGCACTCGAACAATCATTATTTTTCCTAACAAAAGATACCAGTAGCACGCCAGTAATGATTTGTCGTTGTCGGAGTGAAACTCGAATTTATCTCGTTTGTGTATACAACGGGAATTTTCATGCGAATGATAATTTTTGGCGATTTTCCAGTGCATATTTCCGGAATTACGGTGAACGAGGTGGCCATTTCCGACAAAAACTATTAAATAGAGGATTGCTGCTGGCTCATTAAGAGAATTTTAACTTAATAAAATAAAATATGCCACTTCACTAACAACGTTTTGTTGGCCATCAAGCTCTAACTAACTTAATCGAATTGAGCTGTTCAGTAGGATATTTTTAGCAGGTTTTCAAAGTGAACACAAAAAAATCTCGTTTACATGATAAATGGGGCAATTTTGTAGCAATAGAGTTGAGAGTTTGTAAATAGGTAGTTTCGTATGATATCTTAGATGGGATTGTTTTTGGTTCGAATTGGTTGGGGGGTTGACCCCCTGGGGAAAGAAATAAATTTTGTGCACAATTTTGAAGCAATATGGTTGAAAGTTTGTAAATAGGTGGTTTCGTATGATATCTTGAATGGGATTGGTTTTGGTTCAAATTGGTTGGGGCGTTGACCCCCTGGAGGAAGAAATAAATAATGTTTACATGATGAAGCGCGTAATTTTGGAGCAATAAGATTAAAAACTTGTGAGTAGGTAGTTTCGTATGATATATTGGATGAGATTGGTTTTGGTAGGAATTGCTTGGGGGGTTAACCCCCCATACGAGTAAATAAAAATTGTTTACACGATAGAAGGCGCAATTTTGGAACCATCGGATTGAAACTTTGTATGTAGGTAGTTTCGTATGATATCTTGGATGGTATTTATTTCGATATATATTGGTTGGGGGGTTGACCGACCGGAGGAGGAAATACATATTGTTTATACGATATTAACCTACCAAGATAAAAGTATTGATATTAGACGTACATTGTTCGAGTACTTTATCAGTTAGTATTTTTAGATCTCTTATATTTGTGTTTTTCCGAAATTCGACTTTCTTCAAACAACTCAAATTTGATGACGCTTTTCTTCAAATTCAATGAGCTTTTGATTTCTCGATTCCTCATTGTTGAGAAAAACCTGTTAAAAAAATTATTTGATCTTCATAGTATTCTGTGTTATGCATTGAAAAGATTATTCGCTCTATTACCTGCTTTGTTCATTTTAATATTGCATTGTTATATGACGATGTTGTAAAAACCTGGGGTGCTTTTTAATATATTTATGTAAGGACTCTACTTTAAAAAAATATTTTATCAAAATATTATAACAATTGACTCCAAGCATCCCACGTTTTTCTACAATAAGAGAAATTTTTGTTTGTTAATTACACTATTCCTAATTTAAATTTATTCAAAATGATTTTCTAATTTTCAGTTTGCTTTTTTATTAGAGCGTATTTTTTAGTTTTTCAAACTATTATTCATCCGTCATTCATAACTAGGGCACTGAGTTTCACAAAAAGAAAGCATTTTAGAATGAAAAACAAATAATGACTGAGGATCCTTCATTTCGTATTTAAAATATCTTTCGATTCAAATATTCCTTTTATCAAAAATAACTGATCCATAGGGTGTCTACATCCTTGAGAAACTTGGAAGTCCTGGAAATCTCTGGAAATTTTTTTGTCCTGAAATATCCCGGAATTCTCAGAAAATTTTGAGTTCACTCGGGGAATTATTTCTAGCGTTTTGATTTTTTTCCAAATTTGCTATCTGCAAATGTAAAATCACTATTAACCCATTATAACCCAAGACATTATTTCGAGCGGAATCAATTTTCTTTGTTGTTTTGGCAAAATAAATGTTGTTTGGAACATAAAAGTAAATGTAACCTATTATCGAAAATTCATGGGTTAGCTGAGAGACCCATGTACTCAGATGAGTACAATGGGAGAATACGTTGTAAAAAAAATAAAAAAATTTTAATTCAACTACAAACTTTATTAGAACCAAACTCATATTTTTCAAAAGTAAACGACAGAAAATTATGAAAGAAGTAATTGAAACAAGTTATAATATTACAAAAACAAAAAATAAAAAATGGTGAATGGCAAAACAATCTCTTTCAACACATAGAGCCACTTTGCATTTTGAACATCTGACTCGTTCATGACACAGGGTACATTTCACTTGTTTTTCTAATTCAAGTTGAAAATGGCCACCTTCATGTTTTTTCACATTTGCTGGTAGTTGACTAGCTTTTATATTTTGATTTTTCGTTACAAGCCAAATAATGACGAACAATTTATTATTCTCTCAAAATCAACAAGACTAATTGGCTCTCCCTTCACAATTTGAAATATTTTCCATGCGTTGACAAGAGTCATGTTTATCACATTTGTGAACATCATCCACCACTATTTTTACCACGAATGAAGATCCTATAACTGCTCATAGCTTGATAATTAGACGTAGAACTGACAGGGGAAAATTGAACCCAGCATCACTGTCTTCGCTTTCACTGTCACATGCCAAAGTTCCATTTTGCCAGCGACTTTTTGAAGCATTGACAACTCATCTTGAATATAATTTTCATCAAAACCTTCCTCATCCGTCTGTGAATCAAAATCGGGAGGTATAATCGAAAATCGGGAGGAATAATCGAAAATCGGGAGGAATAATCGCAATGTCGACTTCATTTCTGGTCTTTGTTGAAGCAACTTCTTGTTGATATTTCTCCCAACCATAAAAAATTCTGATTGGAATTTCACAATTTTTGTTTTTTGGATTTGGAACAAAAATCATAATTAAATGAATAGATTTTTTAAACTGTATATGTTTTGAAAACCTGCTTTTCTAATGCAGCTCGCTGCGATAAAGTTTTTCATTATTACCTCATTCTACTTTCAATTCTACAACGAGAGCGCAGTAGCATTACCCAACGGGTCCGGGTTCGAGGCTATACCCACAGGCACCTACGCGTTTGTTTTTTTCATTTTGTAGTAATTAATATTTTTCATACCTCTTTAAATCGACGGCTTTTCTCGTGTAAATAAATAAAATACTATATTTTCAACTATAAACTTTCATTAAATAAATATTAACACAGAACTTAGTTATGATATATTATGAAGAAAATGTTAAAAATTAAAAATATAAAGTAAATATGAGAGTATAAAGGTTTGTCCATGAAAAAGATACCTTTCTAGATTTAGCACCGGCAAATGTTGTAATAATTCCCTGTAAATATTTAGAGCGGGCTACTGTTTTTCGATGGAGAGCTTTGCCAAAGACGATAATCGATGTTGACTCATGTTCCTTAAATAGTAAGTAAAAAGTTTTGAATAAAAACGATGTCTCATATTTCTGGGTCTTGGGGGCCTGAATGTTTGTTTTCTATTTATTTTATGGCGTGTTACTCGTGTTAGATTAATATCAATAAATAATTATTGAAATCCAAATCCATCGTTTATTAATTATTCGATAAATCAACGATAAATTCTAAAAAGATGGAAATTTTTGCTTAATTTTTTTGTTGGTGCAAATGCTGGACGCGGGCCCTTTGTGGTCGCGGGCCTGGTTCCACTGAACCCACGGAACTTTGTAGCTACGGCGCTGTACAACGTAGCAATCAATTATTTTCGATATTTCATTCCTACAGTGGTATTTTTTTTTGTTGTATGTAGTATATTAGAGCCATCCGGAAAAAAAATTTTTATCGAAAATTTCATTTCACCCTGTTGAAGGTTATATTCTCCGTGTGTGGCTTCCAAAACACCTAAAAATTTACGGAATTTTCAGTTTTGCTTAGGTTTTCGAAAACGAATAAAATCATACGTGTGTTCCGTGTGGCTCCTAGAACTGCTAATCCAATCTGTTTAATATAGTCTTGACGATACGTTTCTAATGATGTAGAGCACTTTGAGGTCCAATCCTTCTCTGTGGCAGAGAAGCCCTCCAAATTATCAATTTTTTTGTATCGCACAATTTTTTTTTCTGCCTTGGGTGAAAATAAGAGTAATCCAGCTCTATCATGGAGCTTTTGTTGTCGAATAAAGTCTCGAGATATACGAAAATTTGGTGCGCTCGGTTGGCAGGAAAAATGGGTCTACCCTTGGGCCCAAAAACTTAAATTTATGGACATTTTTCTCTATGAGTCATACCCAATTAAAGCGACGACACCTTTGTCAAATGGACTGTTGGAAAATTCGACATTTTCTTAATTTCGTACGTACTTAAAATATAAATCGATATAAATAAACCTTCAATCAAGAATTACTGATATATAATCATTAATTGAAGTGCCCACATCATCGTCCTTCTCATGCATCTATTACTTTGTGTTTTTGGAATTCCATTTACTGAATATCCCCGTTGATTTCCAAAAATTAGTTGTTCTTCATCATTCGCTATTCTAGCTTTTCTTGAATATGGATACTATAAACAGAACCAACTAAATTTTCTCGAATTCTCAAATTCACTCACTGTAATGTTTGCTTAATATACCCGTGGTGTCAAAGTTTCTTGTATAAGATAGATGATTATTTCACCCTGCAGACATGTGAATATCATTTCCATAATCCTGTTACCGAAAGACCACATCAATTGTTATGCAACCGGTGAATTTATAATACTGTTATTGTTATTCTGAACCTTATTGGGAATACTGAGTTTTCGCTTATTACTTGATAAAACATGGATTGATATTGATAATTGAAATAGACACTTGGCCAACGTGTTTCAGATAACTAATCTATTAAGAACTATAACATAGAAAGAATAAGCTCTTTCATATCTGCCAATATATATTGATCAAGACATATCTCTTTTGGACAAGCGTTATAGAGAATCGTGGAGCATCATTAGCATCCCTAGATATCTGTGATGCCTTAAACTGAGTTTGGCGCAAGGTCCTGCTATATAATCTTGATTATTACGGCCTTCCTGAATAACTATGCTACCTGTTCGAAATTGTTTTTCATGAAAGCCAATAATGAAATTGATGATGCAAGCTCGGACACAGGCAGGTTCTGAAGAAAAACTTCCCTAGCTTTCCTCAATTATCATTGGAAAACGTAATCATTAAGCCAACGAGTAAACTGAATATTTTAGGAATTGTCGTTGACTCGAATTCAAGTTGGCATAAACACGTCGCTGCTGTCGCCAAGTCAGCTAAACAAAAACTAGGTTACCTATCTAATTCGTGCAAAAAATCTGTTTGAGGCAAATCAGCTTTTTCTGCTTTATAAGGCTCAAGTTCGTCCAGAATGTGGATACTGTTATCGTGCTTGGAACTGTGCTCATTCATGTCCACTCATCTTCATTGTGTCGAAGGTCGAAGAAAGGTTCCGATTCATCCCTTTTTTACAGATATTATCATGGCAGGTGTTATTCCACCATTCTCCCTCTACACACACGGTATGCAGATAATAGAGACTATATAATATTCCTTGCCCATCTCAACCAGAACATCACCCCATGGAAAAATGTTTCTTGTCAGATCCGCAAATGTATGGATTGCTTGTTTGGGTATAACTTACAGTGGTTAAAATCCAGCATAAACCGACTTTTATTGAAATCTTCTTGGGGCTTTAGACGCGTTATAAGCCCTCATTTTTAAATAGTTGCTCATAAATAAAAGAATATGTAAATATAATGGGGAAGACCCAGATTTTAGTGGGTGAAGGTAGTGGAGGAGGATTTAAGAATGATAGGTATCGCTGGATGGAAAGAAAAAGGAAAGGAACCTATGAAGAAAAAATAAGCGAGAAAGTATCGAAATGATGGGGATTGATCCACTCCAGAATGCGGGTCTAGAAAGCATCGAAGTTATAAGGTTCTGTAAATCTCTTCAGCCCTTTATGAAATGTGAAATATGTGTTTACTTTCCTATCAATTAACATAGATATAAAATTCTTAATCCCTGATAAGGAATGCTGCGTGGACAGACTTTCTAATCGCGTCCTTTCGGTCTAATAATGATCTAATAAGGTTTAGGCCAACATAAGAAGCATGGGAAATCACAAAACCGTGCTCTGGCAATCAAATATAACCGTGCTCTGGCAATCAAATATTTATATATATATATATATATATATATATATATATATATATATATACTTCTTCGAAATACAAGATCCATGAGAAAGCTCTTACCTTTTCTTGGTTATATATTACATGTAATAAATCATTGTTTTTCTTCCAGATGTGGCCAAGAAACTCGCGTCATTCCTCGAATCCTGCAGATGCGGTTCCACTGGATGAAATCGAATAAAGAATCGAGAAGACTGGATGAAGCTGGTATAACGAAAAATGTGTTGGATTCTGCAATTGCAGCTTTCACATTGGAAATAATAGCGAAACACGGTGAACCTGCCGCACGACTATGTAACAAGGATCCTCTCACTTTGAAGATGGGTACTTATGTTCTGGAACTTTTTCCAAATGCAAAATTCATATTTATGGTACGAGATGGAAGAGCAACTGCACACTCGATCATATCGAGAAAGGTAAGGATTTCAAACGAGTGTCCCACGATACCTCTCATCTTTTTTTTCTTCTAATTTCATTAGATGAGTCATAAATACTTGAAGTTGTTAAGTATCGACATTATAATGTGGGTACTAAGCTTTTGAATAATCGCTTGAAAATATCATCTGAGCATAGATTACGTTGTATTAATTCTTCATTTCAATATAACGAATTTGTGGTTTCTATTGATGCAGTGGGTTGCAATACTTGTATCTGTTTTTTCATTTGATAAAAGATTTCAAATAAAAGACTGAAACATTTATTTGAATTGCTTCACTAACACTTTTGAAAATAGTGAGCATTTAAATTATTACTATATTTAATACAGGGTCAAGCAAAATGGTCTCCCACATTTGGATCTTCAATAAAAACGCAAATGCTATTCAAACTTCTTATTTATTAACTGAAAATTTATGCTGTGCCTTTTGTTTTTATTAGGTTTTGAAAATTACAGTGGCCTAGTGGCTACCATTTTTTTTCAAAACACAGATACACATTCCTAAACGCCAAGATCCAGCAGCACACCAAACGGTAACATGTGGGTTGTGAAGTAGCCTGCAATGGAGCTGACGCTGATTTTGTGGTGCCCAGTAACAAAAAATCTGCTTATTCAAACAGTCAGACAAATGGAAATAAGATTCATCACTCATTATTGAGAGATCATGTTGTGGGACGTTTTGAAGAATATCGTAGGACCATGATCTGCGATTTTCCCAGTCCCGTGTACTAAGTTATTGCACGATCATCATTTTGTTTTGGTTGAACTTCAGATCGGCCAGTAAAATTCTTCTCACAGAACGATCTGACAAACTCACAGCACAGGCATGTTTAGCAGCTGAACGGGTAGGAGATCGAACTGCTTCTCTTTCAACTGCAATATTTTCAAGTGTCCGAGCACTGGGTCTCCCAGTTGATTTTCTTTTTAAGGCTGAAACTGTGGCTCTAAAATTTGAAACCCACACCATCATTGTTCTGCTATCTGGAACCGAAGCATATCTACCAAGCGCGTACGAAAGTGTGTACGAAAACTTCTTTGCGTCTTCTTACTTTTCTAAATGTTTCGATAATGAAGCCCCATGCATGCAATTCATGACGACAACTGAAATGGGAAGGTACAAGCTACCTACCAAATACGCTAAGCACCCCTGGCTTCAGTGATTTGAGCACCGTGACGGTGCAAAATGTGGGAGAACATTTTGCCGGACCCTGTATGATGAAAATTGAGTGTTTTTGTAAATACATTCAACCGATACATTTTTGGGACACATTATAGACTTACTAAAATTGGAATCAATTATGAAAGTAATGTAATTTTGAAATAATGAGTAGTATATGTATATTTTAGTGCTACTCACTTTTCACAGTATTACTGGTTATTGAAAAAGCTTGGTACTTTTTTATTGTTAAAATGACCGCTGATTGGTCAAATCTGAGAAATCGAAGAAATTTTATTAGGTATGACATAAGGATAAGTAAGAAGTTTTTTTCATTCGGGAAAAACTGAAGAGATATAATTTCTTCAATTGATAGATTTGTTTTTATCCAAATTGCTATTCTCTCTACCCAATTATTCTTGACAGATCTTAATGCATGCCACGCCAGCCCTTTCACTTGAACACCTTTCTCATCAAGCCAATCTAGTCACGTTCATTTAAGGCTAGCGTAGACACGTCACGTAACACGTTAAGATTCTGCACTACAATGGCATATCTTGGAAAATGTTCGTCAGTTGTGACAAGAAATTGTTCCAAAACCAATTGTCTCATTCCAAGAGTTGAACGTCGAATTTTTATACATCGAGTTTTATAAGAGAAATTTTTATTCAATTAAAATTTACTGCAGTTATGATAAATTTTTTCCATATATTATGTTTACTTTGTGATGAAACTGTTTCTCGTTACACTTACTTTACTTTTTTTTATGTAGTAGTCCTCGTTGAAAATTTTTGATTTGTTATGTTTTCATTTATTTTTCTATATTTTCTTTGTCTTTTCTTCAGTTTGCCTTGTTGAACATGTTGTAGTTAACCTGTTTTTTTATCATTGTCGTTATATTTGTGATTCAATGGCTATAGATCCGTCCTTGTATATTCGAAGAATTTCACTTAAAAATAATTTTAAAAACTCTTCGGTCGGTGCTGAAGTCAAGAACGTTTCTTACGTTTTTTTCACACTATGTTGTTGTTTTTCGATTTTTTCTCTTTCGATACTCTACTTGATAGTGAGCATATGATTTCATTTTTGTCTAATGTAAGTAAATAGTTAATACTTGTATCACGTTATCCAATTGTATTAACTTACTTTTATGTTATTGTTTGTATTACACATACTTGCTGCAGTTTTATATCTCGAATCTTCATTCCAAAATTACAATACAATAATGGGATAATATAACTCACGTATAATTTAAAACAGAAATAAATAATTATATAAAATACTCTTACTAATACATTGAACTTTTATAGTTGTGCTAGCAAAACTTCATATATATATATATATATATATATATATATATATATATATATATATATATATATATATATATATATATATATATATATATATATATATATATAAACTATAATCAAAAAATTTGAAGTTTATATTTTAAAAAAGCCGAGAATGAAAATGACAAGTTTTTTTAAAGTTTTCTGTTTGAAGTCCTCGCCATAATTTACGTGCTATAGTCTGTCCAGCGAGAGTTGGCGTGCACGTCATCAATCATATATGGCGACGATCGTGAACACTGTTGCCAGACGTAATAAATAATCTTAAATCGAACTTTTACTTACAAAATCTTCGAATAACTAGGTTATCTCGGCGACTGTCAGGCGTGAACTGCCGGCGCTTTGGTCGAGAGGGTCTGACAACATTGCAAATTTTGAAATAGAATAAAAACTATTCAACTTATTTCCATTACTCGAAGTGTTAACGTTTCTTGAGAGATACATACGATTTGATATGTTATGGACAAAATATTTGTCGAAATGGATGATGCGGTCACTATCACTTTTTTAGAAAATTACTTACGACAAATATGAATTTTGACAATTTCGAATTTTATTTATTTGGGTAGGCAGCCTTGCGTCGTTGATTGCGCATGTCTGTGACGTGCACGCCAACTTTCGCTGGACAGACTATAGTCCGAAATGATTGTTCTGTATGCATCTAATGCTGTATTGCTAGGAAGCCTTATATAGTTTGTCAATTGTAACGTGACGTTTCTTAACAGTCGTTACTGTATCAGTATGTTCCATGTGATCACACATTTGAAAGAAGGATTATCGATAACGCAAAAGCTTTTTCGCCAGCCTCGAATTTCGGCGCCCTTTGAATTTGGCCTCCCTCGGCACTAGTCCCTAGAGCATCTTCTGCGAATCCTGATTATCAGAAACCTTTTTCTTATCAGAAGCATGTTGTCGCTTGATTTCCTCGATTGTAAATATACCTTTAAATATTCATACATTTACATTCATGAGTATATAAGCAAAAACCTGTTCATTAAAATTCAAATAATATAAATTAGTTAACCGAAGAGAATATAAATTCTTGAATTTTCATGCTATATAAAATTCAATCTTCACTCCAGGAGATACGGTCATATTTTCCATCCAAGATGTAAATTCATAATTTAAGTTGATGCTAAGGGTCACGCATTTCGTAGCAGAAAAAAGAATAACAACTTCAGCTGTCTGGATTCTCATATTCATAACATTTCATGAAAGGGTGAAGAATGAGGGCACCCCTTGAATGTTTCAGGGAGACGTGATGGAAACTGTTGTGTGCTCTCTGTTGCGAGTGTTTTCATGTATAAAGGGCGCACGTATCCGTACATGCAAAAAATGTATCATCTTCTAGTGAACTATAAAACTCAATTCAGCAGATTTTTCGAATTCTATTCGTCATCGTGATAGGATGGAGTGTCGATAGCTGGGGAAAACGTGAAAAGATTAAATTTTTATATGAATATTTTCCATTATATTTTATCATAACTTTAGTTCTTTATTACATTCAAAACATTCAAATGATAATATATATATATATATATATATATATATATATATATATATATATATATATATATATATATAGCGAAAAATGTAAAGATACAAAAGTTTTAGAGTTTTTCAAAATCTATAACACTGAATAAAAATTAAGTATACACGGTCAGTCAAAAAGTACTGAAGAAATAAAATTGCTTTTTCTTCAATAAAATGCCCTATATATTATACCATATTTCAATTATGCTCAAAATTCTGAGCAAAATTTACATAGCACATAATTTCCTAAATTCAACCGTTTTCGGTTATGGAATTTTGAAAATAACTTTTTACTACTCACAAAAATATTGAAGAAAAAGCACGAAATGATGGATATTTATTATGAAAGTCACACAAGGTGGAGTATGTGGATATGATTAATTATAATATTTTTACAGAAAATAAAAAAGCATAATTGTTCAGGGTTATCATTTCGAGCTTCTTCTTTTTAATAAATTTGAGAGTAGTAAAGAGTTATTTTCAAAATTCGATATCTCGAAAACGATTGAATTTAGGAAATAATGTGCTATGTAAATTTTGTTCAGAATTTCGAGCAGACTTGTAATATGGTATAATATATACGACGTATGTGGTACATGTGAAAACTCATGCAAAAATAGCTATGCTGTTCAGTGCAATAAATGCCAGAAATGGTATCACATCAAATGTATTAAAATGTCTACAGCAGTGTTCAATCAATATGCAGCTGAAATAAAAACTTCAAAAAGGGATAGATATAATTGCGAGACTTGTAAAAAAGGTGAGGTTATGAGTCAGAATAATTCTCAACAAACAAGTAATAGCACAGAACCAATCCCCAAAGAATATACTAACAATGATATTATGAGGAAATTAATAGAAATGGATAATAAGTACACTGAGTTACTAAGGAAATATGATGAACAAGTCAAGGTTAACGACATCCTGAAAGCAGAAATCTTAACGATAAAATCGCAGTTGAATAAGGAGAAAAACAGAAATGAACAGAACGACCTCAAAGAAAATATCATCCTTAACGGTATACCCTACAAAAATCGGGAAAACGTGGAGGACATATTCACAAAGATCACAAATGTACTCAATGTTCAAATAACAAAACCGAAGTACTTCAGAATAGGCAAGGAGAGAAATAACGGTAATCAACTACCACTCAAGGTCTGCTTTGTGAATGAAAATGAGAAAGAAATATTCATGCAAGCACGAAAACAGAAAATGATAACAAGCGGTAATCTAGGATTTGAAGAAAATAATATAATATATGCAAACCATGATCTTACGAAGGCGAATCAGTATTTATTCAAAGAAGTCCTGAAATACAAAAAAAAAAACAATTACAAATTTGCCTGGATAAAAACTGGGAGAATTCACCTAAGAAAGGATGAATATAGTAAGGTCAGAGTGATTGAAGACACCTCAGACTTAAAAAACTAATTGCTGAAAATGTGAAAACTACTGAAGGAACAAAACCAAGACTGAAAATCCTGTATATTAATGCACAAAGCCTCAGGAATAAATTAGATGAAGTTAGGTGCCAGGTTAAATCAAAAAACTGTTACATATTAGTGATCGTGGAGACTTGGCTGTATAAAAATGAAGTGAACCTATTTGAAATAACTGGATACTCAGCTGTTCACTCATGTAGGGATTCCAGAGGTGGAGGTGCAGCGGTTTATATCAGGGAAAATGTTGGCTTCATTGAAATGCAAAATGTTGGTGAAAATAGTCCATATAATATGGTCGGAGTCCTTCTACATCGGGATGGATTAAAACTTATAGCAGTGTATAGGCCTCCATCATACAATAAAATGGAATTCCTAAAAATAGTGGAGGAATTATTACAACAAGAGAAAGATAAAAGAACTCTTATAGTCGGTGACTTCAATATTGACATACTAAAGGAAGATGAATCAAGAGACTATAGAAATTGTGTAACACTAAATGGCTTTGAATTAGTAAACAGGGTAGGCAGGGATTATGCAACAAGAAACTCATCACAGTCGATTATTGATCATGTTCTGGTCACTAGGAGTATTAAAAAGTGTGAGATGAAGATTGATTGTAGCTCTCTGTCAGATCACAACTTATTGGACATTGAGTTGTATACCAATGTAAAATCGAAACACCACAATAAACTGGTAACGTATAGTAAATTAGACCACTCCAAATTAATTTCACGGTTCGAAAGAATTCTTTCAGAAAATGATTCAATAGATTCATTTGAAAAATTAATTAATATCATACAAAGAGCAAAAAGTCAGTCTACAAATGAAGTAAATATAAATGTCGGGGAAAATAATGAATGGATAACCCCAGGATTTATAGCTTTAGTGACAAAAAGAGATAGACTATATAAACTAAAATGTCAATTCCCTATGGATCTGCATGTTATGAGGGACTTTAAAAACATAAGGAATCAAGTTAATAATGAAAAAAGAAAACTAAAAGCGGATTTTTTCAGTAATAGGTGGAACCAAGCAGGTAATAATCCCAAAAAGCAATGGCGCTTCATAAATTCCCTAGTTAAAGGGGGGAAAACACATTCAGAAATAGAGGCAATTGAGAGAGAGAATAAACTCATAACAGAAAAGACAGATATCGTAAATGCTTTCAATGCACATTTTTCAAATGTGGGTCAAACAATAGTGGACGGTATAGACGTTCATCAAGCAAATACACCACCGACACATATCTTTGAGGAAATTACTATTAGAAATTCGATATATCTACATGAATCAAACTGTACTGAAGTAAAGGAAGCTCTAAATGAAATGAATGTTAATGCTGCTCCTGGTCAAGATAATGTAACTGTTAGAAACTTACTTTTGATTCAGGAACTTATTGTACCAGTATTGGTCAAACTAGTCAACGAAATGTTCACAACTGGTATCTTCCCCAGCGTGCTAAAAATTAGTAAAATCACGCCTATTCTTAAGACAGGTCCAAAAAATAAAGTAGAAAACTATCGCCCCATAACGGTAGTATGTGCATTGTCGAAACTCCTAGAAATTATCATCAAAAAAAGGGTCAGTTGCTTTTTGAGTAAATATGTCGAGCTGTATAGATTTCAGTACGGCTTCCAAAAGCAATCAAATACGCAAAGCGACACAATGGACTTTTTGAATCACGTTATAACTAATCTAGACAATAGAAGATATGTCATAACGATATTTGTTGATTTGCAGAAGGCATTTGATGTGGTTCACCACGAAATATTAATGAATAAGCTCAACTTAATGGGAATAAGAGGTAAATGCTCGGATCTTCTAGAGACATATTTAAAAGACCGACAACAATATGTAACACTAGACAAAGTCAATAGTGTACTAAAGAAAGTTACCTGTGGAGTCCCACAAGGGTCAGTCTTGGGACCTATGTTGTATTCCTTACATACACTAAATCTTAAAAAAGCCAAATTAAGGGCACGTTACTATATATTTGCAGACGACACCGTTCTTGTCTATGAAGGAAATAACCTTAATGAATTGGAGCATTTGGTGAATGATGATTCGAAACTCTATGCTGAGTGGCTCCTCAGTAATAAACTTAAAATAAATGTTAATAAAACTGTTTTCATGTTGCTTAAAAACAAAAATATGGAAACCCAGGATTTGTTCATAAAAATTGGCCCTGAAGCGATTCAAAGAGTCGAATACACCAAATATCTGGGGCTGGTCATAGATGATAAATTGAATTGGCATGAACACTTAAATCATTTTTCAAAAAAGGTAGTCCCTATGATTGGTGCCCTGTATAGATGTAACAGTTATCTAAATGCACAAAATAGACTCATGATTTACAATGCATACTTTCTGTCAGTTTTTCGCTATCTTATAACAACATGGGGTATGTGTCGATCAACACAATTTAAGAAAATACAAACTCTTCAAAATAAAGTAGTGAAGTCTTTATTTGGATATAACTACAGAACACATACAGAAATAATATATAAGGATACAGGAATAATACCACTGGAACAAATATTGCAAATAGAACAATGCAAATACACTTACAAAATCCAGAAGAATCAACAAAAATGTAATACTAGAATTAACTTGGTTAGCGAAACCCACACATATAAGACTAGAAACCACAGAAATTTTTACCTATCAAATGTAAGAACGAATTTACCTCTCAATGATCCTATTTACAGATGCCTAGAAACTTACAACCAATTGCCAAATCCTGTGAAGGACAAAGATAACTATTCTTCATTTAAAAGTGAATTGATACAGCACATAAGTCAAATAAATGCTCTATTATGAATATATATAAAAAAAAAACTTGTTGCCAAGAAGTGCTCCTAATGTGATATTACGTAGCTATTTAAGAATGTATATTGTAATTGTTGAATTAAGTTTGTTATTATTTTACTTCTCGCTACCCAAATTTGTATTATACCTGATTATTTAATTGTTAAAATTGATATAGATGTATTTAATGCCGGTCTGTCACGTAATGTTCCACCACCAGCATTGTTGCTGATTCGGAATGACATTACTATTATTGTTATTATATTTGTATATTTTAATAAAGATGATATGAAAGTCAAATATAGGGAGTTCTATTGAAGAAAAAGCGATTTTATTTCTTCAGTACTTTTTATTTAGTGTGATATTTAATTTTTATTTAGTGTGATAGATTTTGAAAAACCCTAAAATTTTTGTATCTTAACATATATATATATATATATATATATATATATATATATAAATATATATATATATATATATATATATATATATATATATATATATATATATATATATATATATATATATAATCTCTTGATAATTATTAGCAATAACAGGCTGGTTGAATCTTAAAAAACTCGATTTAATTAATAAATTGACGTTTCATTATGACATTCATAGTTATTCAAAATTTTTGAACAAAATTGAAAATTCTTTGACATTTATTGACTTGATAAAATTGAATATTGATCTGTCTTGTTAAAAATTCTTTCAGTCTAATATTAACATTCAAAATTGTTTCATTAGAAGGCAAGGGAAACTACAGAAACCTTTACCTATGTAATGTTCGAAAATAATAATAATAGAGTACTATTTATTTAACAGAAAGAAATTAGTCACGGGAAAATATTAAAAAAGTAGAGCAGAATTATCGGTATAGAACGTTTATATGGAAGCAGCCGTTGACACGTGTTTCGGACTCTTTGGTCCTCATCAGAACGGCGTAGCTAAGTATTGGATTGAAAATTAGGAGATGAAAATAGTTTAATAAATTTATTATAAAAATTTCATTAAAAACAGCTACTTCCATATAAACGAACTATACCGATAATTTTTGCTTTACTTGTTTAATATTTTCCCAAAACTAATTTTCTTTTTTAATATCAATTTACTCTTTCTAAGATCTCTCGGATGGAATTAATCGCCTCCGTGGCAAAGTTTGACCAAATCTCCAATACCGGAGAGTTCAAACAATAAACCACAAATAAGTGATTTTCTTCCATAACAGAGGATTTTATTTATTAAACTATTTTCATCTCCTAATTTTCAATCCAATACTTAGCTACGCCGTTCTGATGAGGACCAAAGAGTCCGAAACACGTGTCAACGGCTGCTTCCATATAAACGTTCTATACCGATAATTCTGCTCTACTTTTTTAATATTTTCCCGTGACTAATTTCTTTCTGTTAAATAAATAGTACTCTATTATTATTATTTTCGAACATTACATAGGTAAAGGTTTCTGTAGTTTCCCTTGCCTTCTAATGAAACAATTTTGAATGTTAATATTAGACTGAAAGAATTTTTAACAAGACAGATCAATATTCAATTTTATCAAGTCAATAAATGTCAAAGAATTTTCATATTTGTTCAAAAATTTTGAATAACTATGAATGTCATAATGAAACGTCAATTTATTAATTAAATCGAGTTTTTTAAGATTCAACCAGCCTGTTATTGCTAATAATTATCAAGAGATTAAAAATAAATCACAGGCAACAACAATTCGAATAAATATATATATATATATATATATATATATATATATATATATATATATATATATATATATATATATATATATATTAATTATAATAATTCGAATTTTATCGTAATGAATATCAATTTTTCATTCTTATTCCTACAAATATGATTTTCAGAACCATTAATTGAAAACTGAACTTGCATATGATAATTACAAAAAATTCAAAATTCTCGAATTTTGCGTTAAAATTCGGAGGGTATGTAGTGTCAAAACCGATTTCAAAGCAACTTTTTGAAATATTTTTTTCGGTTTCCCCCACATGAAGCAAATATATATAGATATATATATATATATATATATATATATATATATATATATATATATATCAAAACAATGGTTAAAAATAACAATTTACACATTTATTAATATAAATGTGTAAATTGTTATTTTTTAACCATTGTTTTAATATGTTTATTAATTTACACCAAGTATCGGCCCAATCAATCCAAAATATATATAAATATAAATATATATATATATATATATATATATATATATATATATTTATATATATATATATCTATATATAATATATAATATATATATTCCTGGGTCATAAATTAATGGAAATATAAAGTTAATTTCAGAACTAGATGGCTCTGGGCACAAATTAACAAATATATCTTTTGAACTAAAATACTACGGTTTATAAAACTTCCGTCAATTTATGTATATTCAGGGTTCCCCAATATAATTGGAAGCGTATCTAGTTCTAAATATAATGAAAATTCCATTTATGACAGAAATCCCAGAAAACTATTATATATATATATATATATATATATATATATATATATATATATATATATATATACATGTACATATAAATAAATCTATTCTTATTTCAAACTAACCAGTAGAGAATGGTTGAAGTATAAGTTACCTCAAAAACCGACTACTTAGATTCTAAATGACTATAAAAAAAAACTAATTAAAGTTCGATTTTAGATCAGAAGTATATTCTGCTGATAATAATTTAAGACGAAACTGTATATATTTATTCACAGCAACTGAATTTGAAATGAATGCCAGAATAACTCATTCATCACTTCCATAGCCGAGAAGATCCCATCTGAATCTATTTATGTAATCGCTACCTCATTTATTACTGCACGCTCAAATATCTGAGCCAGAGACCACAGTTCACGAAGTGAATAATGAAACACTTTAAATGAAATATCTTATCTTAATTTTCCTGTGAAAATTAATTTTTTGATATACTCTTTCAGTAATGTTCATTATTGGTGTTATTAGATTTAAGATGCGAGAATATTGGTTTTTGTCTTTCAGTTTGATAAAAACTCTAGTCTGTCACAAGAGAACATCATCTAAAGTTTGAGTTATTATGTTTTCTTAATTAAGAATTTTAATGAAACAAAGTTTGCTTTGCATTTTTTCGATCCTACTTATTTTGCTCAAACGGGATCTGACTACTTGTCCGTCAGATATTAGACGATTATCAAGATTGGACTGTATTAAATTAGCATAATTCATATTTTTGACATAGCTACTCTTACTTTTTTCGAAGTTCCTTCTTCCCTACTTAAATACATATAACTAAAATTATAAATAAACTTAATTAAAACACTTAGCTTGATTCCACTGAAATTGATATGACATATATCTTTCGGGCTATTCACCTATTGTCAAGAGTTTTCTAACTGAAACAGTTACAAAACATTTCGTAAATTCAAATTCAGGGTATAAGATTTTTATACAAAGTTAAATAAATTTGCGATGTGCCGGATCTCTAAAATGTATATCCGCGAATACGGATCCGAATACGGATATTTGTTATCAAAACGTGTGTATATAGATACGGATACGGATCTCAACTTTGAATGTATTGTTTCAAGTAGCCACATTTTTAGACCCACGATACAAAGGTAGATTCTTCAGTGATATCATCATGAAAGAAATAAAAGAAAAATTGCTTACAGCTTTAGAAACTGATGTAAATCTCACAGCAACTACGATAAGTACTGAAGGCAAACCAATTACTAGGTTAAAGTCGGGTGAGATGTCGCAGCGGGTGAGATGGCTCATACAATTCATTTCATCTATGTGCTAGTATATGGAATGCCGATCTCCTCTAGCCATTTTTGCGTATGAAATATCGTGGCCAGTTACGGCCTTAAAAGTAAAAAATTATTAATACTATGTTTGATAAATGCTCAAAAAATTTCATCCTCTAGTTGTAGACGTTGAATATTTTTCTGATCGTAGACTAACTTAATTTGCAGTAGTAACTTAGTACAACATTGTTCTTTATATCTAACCTTGAAATAACGCCTTACATGCGAATTCAAATAATAAGTTAGAAGCTGAGTATTATCTTCCCTGGTGGGTGAGACGGCTCGAGTCATCTGACCCGCACTGTCGGGTGAGATGGTGCTGTCCAACTTACCCACCCAGTTTCATTTATCACATGTATTTCGGAAGTAATCACTACGTGGTGGTACTTTTTAATTTTCTGATTAGTAACAGTTGAAAATGCTGTGCCTAGCTTTGGAGGGACAGAATTTTTTCCCTTCAGACTTGCTATTCCATTTATGTCTTTCTCAATATTCACGAATCAGCAGACAATAATGCATCCAACATTAAGGAAAATGATAATCTCGAAAATACAGAAAATGCACATGGCACATGGAATCCATAAATGCCATTCCCTTCACTTTCAAAATTGAGTGCATAGTTTGTCGTCAATGGTTACATGAAGGCTGCATGAGTTTCATAAATAAGTGTCCTAGTTGTGAAAAATGAGATTAGTAGTTTCTGAGTTGAACACTTATTTTATGTTTATTATATTTTGAATATAAATTTATTTTTCGTTCTCCACTTGAATTAATAATTTCCAGTGATTACTTAAAAAGTTGTGTATGCGCCATGTCACCCACATGAATATCTCATTTATTTTTTAGTGCGCCATACTACCCGCCCTTGGTGGTAGAGATGGCTCATTAAGCCTTTTTCTATAAAAATTTCTCAGTAGGCAAAAAAAATATTTTTTGTCTCATTTCATATATTTTTGTTTACTTCTCTGTTCACTATCCTCACTTTATGGAATATTTGATATTCTCATATGTGATTTAATGCTTTTTTCACCGTTACAAAAAAGTTGCGTCAACTAACCCTACTTTACCCTATTAGAAAAGAACATTGCAAGAGTCTAGAAAAGTCTATTGCTAATATGTAAGATAGTGATGATGACGATGAGAAAGTTGAAAATCAAATATCAGATACTAAATCTAATTTGCTCATAGAATATATGTCAGAAAAAATATTACCAAAATATCAAGACCACCTTAAGTATTGGCAGATTAACAGTAAAAAGTTTGGAGGTTTCAGTCACATTGCTCCCACATATCAACACCTGCAATAAGCGTTCCAAGATTCAATTTTTCAGTGCAGCAGGAATTGTTTATAATCCTCATCGAAACAGACTTTTGGGGGACAAAACTGCAAAGTTACTCTTTTTGAAGTACAATGTACCATTACTTAATTTCAATAATCTTTCAATTCCTCTAATTGTCACTATGTTTTTAATCTAATATTAATAATAATCGTGTTATGCAGTACTAATTTACTTAATTAGAATATGCATTTAGTTAGAATTTAAATAATTACGAACATTTAAGTTTTGGTTTTCTCATTATAAAAGTCATGTAACTTTCTATAATATTTGAATATTTTATTAAGCTTATCTTTGAGTTATGTTATGTACTATTGGTATTTAGTATGGTAACTCACTACGATATAAATGTATAGGGTGTCCCATTTTGGGTACTTTTGAATGGTATCTCCGTTATTTTTGAAGATATACAGGACATTTTTAAAAATGTTGCATTTTGGGATCCCCGTCGTATCGCCGTTATCCTTCATCTTTACGAAAATGTTATATAACATTTTTATAGATTTTTTCCGTGGAATGCAGTGTTAATTAATTTTTGTTATATATTTACTATTTTCGAGTTATAGAGCTTATGTTTTTTTGAATGGAATACCCTGTATATTTATAGACTAAAAAATTTGTCTTTTTCACCTTTTCAAAAATATATGATAGTATAAACTTTTTCTCAGAAACGCGCAAATAAAGGACAATTTTCTGAAATTAAATGCATAATTTAATAGTAGGCCATGGATATTGTTCACGACAAGAAACAAAAATAAATGTCAAACCAATACCATCAGTTTTTGGATCGAATTTTGTTTTACAAAGGTGTTTATTTTCGTTCTTTTGGTATTATTATTTAATTGATATTAATCAATGTCTTCTAATAATGCAGCGTATAGAAATTATGAAAAATATGATATGCTTGTATGTTGTATACAGAGTAATGAAAATTCTGAAGGAGCTTCGGAATTATATTTCCTAAAGTAAGTAAGCTATAATGGCTATGAAAATCTCTATTATCATTTTAATTCTTTTCTTGTTAGATATCCAGAAAGAAGGCAACCGTTTTACGAGATATTTGCTCGTTTAAGAGAATTTAGTTGAGCACGGATCATTTGTTCACCCGCGTGCTAAAATATACAACAAAGAGAAAAGGGAAAGAAAAGAGATACATACTTTGGGATATATAGAAGCAACACCTTTGTCCTTATTGAAAAATTGAGGAAATTGGTGTGCCAAAAACTGACAGTATTGCAGAACTTCGAGATGTAATTCATTTAGCCTTTCGAAATCTGCGAATGAGAACAAAGGTTATTTTAAACGCTATTCGAAGAATTACAAAGATGTGCCAATTTTGCATCAGAAAAAATGGTCGTCAATTTGAACATCACCTCTAATTTTTTTTTAATAATGTTATTTATTTGTTTTTGTAATATTGTTACTTTACGCTTCAAGACTGTTGACACAAACTTACTGTTAGAAAAAAGATCTATAAGTACTTTTTAAGTAAAAGATAACTCCTATATGCAAGGTATGCAATTCTTCGTTAGTGATATGTAACTTTCACTTGTTCATAGTTGTTATCCATGGCCTTCTATTGATTTATGCATTTAATTTCAGAAAATTGTCATTTTTTTGCGCGTTTCTGAGAAAAAGTTTATACTATCATATATTTTTGAAAAGGTAAAAAAAGACAAATTTTATAGTCTGTAAATATACAGGGTATTCCATTTAAAAAAACATTTTTTGCTTTATAACTCGAAAATAGTGAATTTGTAACAAAAATTATCTACACCACTGCATTCTACTGAAAAAAATCTATAAGAATGTTATATAACTTTTTCGATAAGATGAAGGATAACGGCGATACGACGGGGATCCCAAAATGCAGTATTTTCAAAAATGCCCTGTTTCTTAAAACCTGAAAGAGCTATTAAAATTCTGTTGACGGCATCTTCGCACCCTCTATCTTCAAAAATAATGGAGATACCATTCAAAAGTACCCAAAATGGGACACCCTGTCAAATATAAAGGTGCCAAAAATTTGTTTTTAAGAAATAAAAATAATCTGAATGAAATTTAATAGTATTTCATTGCTACCTAATCACTTATATATAGAATTTCATCTATGTATTGAGAATTGATAAGGTAAAATATCCGAAAAAGATCCGTCAAAAAAAGTAATGGATACTGATACAGACCTTCCTTCTCCCTCGTATATCTGCAAATACGGATATGGATATCTGACACATCACTAATAAAATCGGAATTATTGTAGCATAAAATAGCAGTTTTAATTTTCATGCGTAATTTGCTATCAATGTTCAAATATTTTTCCAATCCAATTAATTTCGCCGTGCTCCATTTTCGATTCAAATATGATCATAATCGAATTATTCCGTTCTCGAATCGAATTCATAATATATTCATGGAAAGCATAAATCATACCTCTTCTCGTCTCGCATGATGAATATAATGGGAAATATGGTCGGGCATTACGCCATATTTCTCATCGTTTCTATTTTATTCGAGCTTTTGTGAAAAATATCTAGGCTTCGTAACTTCTTGAATGTCATTGTGCGAAAGAACCTTTTGAAATTCATCATTTGGAATTAATATGCTCGCAGATTTGGGTACCATTTATATTGGAGCAAGTCGAAGAAATCTTACTACCTCAGTCGGAAATTACACTAGGATTGCTTCTTATCGCTACCTTGAAATTTAATTAGTTCCAGATATTGAATCTAAATCAATACTGAATAATAAGTTGTTAGCAATTTTATTAATAAGTTAACAGTTCTTCGTGAAATTCGAGATATTTTCAAACCTTTTAAAAGAGCAAAATTATTCTGAAATTCATAAGCTTCGTCAAAAAACAGACAGTATGTTTCATTCAACCTTTTTGCAGCTGCAGCCGTCTTCAATTGCTAATTACGTAATTTTCAGTATAATATCAGGAGTCAATAGCAATTTAGAAATAGTCGAAATTGCGAATAATGTCAAATTCATAAAACAAATAATCAGGAACATATTATGTACATTACGTGTGTGAGAGTTTCTGTGGTTTTCCTTAGTAAGAGACCAGACTGCTAATATCAAGCTACAGTTCCACTGGAGGAAAATTCAGGAACATTTTTGTTGCTGTTGCGTGTTTCCGAAAATGTTCCAAATTCTAATAAAAGATGAAAATAAAGCACAGGTAACAATTTAAAAGAATTTATATATATATATATATATATATATATATATATATATATATATATATATATATATATATATATATATATATAATCTCTTGATAATTATTAGCAATAACAGGCTGGTTGAATCTTAAAAAACTCGATTTAATTAATAAATTGACGTTTCACTATGACATTCATAGTTATTCAAAACTTTGAACAAAATTGAAAATTCTTTGACATTTATTGACTTGATAAAATTGAATAGATAAGATTGATCTGTCTTGTTAAAATTTCTTTCAGTCTAATATTAACATTCAAAATTGTTTCATTAGAAGGCAAGGGAAACTACAGAAACCTTTACCTATGTAATGTTCGAAAATAATAATAATAATAGGGTACTATTTATTTAACAGAAAGAAATTAGTCACGGGAAAATATTAAAAAAGTAGAGCAGAAATATCGGTATAGAACGTTTATATGGAAGCAGCCGTTGACACGTGTTTCGGACTCTTTGGTCCTCATCAGAACGGCGTAGCTAAGTATTGGATTGAAAATTTGGAGATGAAAATAGTTTAATAAATAAAATCCTCTGTTATGGAAGAAAATCACTTATTTGTGGTTTATTGTTTGAACTCTCCGGTATGGGAGATTTGGTCAAACTTTGCCACGGAGGCGATTAATTCCATCCGAGAGATCTTAGAAAGAGTAAATTGATATTAAAAAAGAAAATTAGTTTTGGGAAAATATTAAACAAGTAAAGCAAAAATTATCGGTATAGTTCGTTTATATGGAAGTAGCCGTTTTTAATGAAATTTTTATAATAAAATCCTCTGTTATGGAAGAAAATCACTTATTTGTGGTTTATTGTTTGAACTCTCCGGTATGGGAGATTTGGTCAAACTTTGCCACGGAGGCGATTAATTCCATCCGAGAGGATAACAGAGGATTTTATTTATTAAACTATTTTCATCTCCAAATTTTCAATCCAATACTTAGCTACGCCGTTCTGATGAGGACCAAAGAGTCCGAAACACGTGTCAACGGCTGCTTCCATATAAACGTTCTATACCGATATTTCTGCTCTACTTTTTTAATATTTTCCCGTGACTAATTTCTTTCTGTTAAATAAATAGTACCCTATTATTATTATTTTCGAACATTACATAGGTAAAGGTTTCTGTAGTTTCCCTTGCCTTCTAATGAAACAATTTTGAATGTTAATATTAGACTGAAAGAAATTTTAACAAGACAGATCAATCTTATCTATTCAATTTTATCAAGTCAATAAATGTCAAAGAATTTTCAATTTTGTTCAAAGTTTTGAATAACTATGAATGTCATAGTGAAACGTCAATTTATTAATTAAATCGAGTTTTTTAAGATTCAACCAGCCTGTTATTGCTAATAATTATCAAGAGATTAAAAATAAATCACAGGCAACAACAATTCGAATAAATATATATATATATATATATATATATATATATATATATATATATATATATATATATATATATATATATATATATATATATATATATATATATATATATATATATATTTATATACCGGGTGTCCACGGAAGGTGGCTCGCCCCTATAACTTTTTTCTTTTCGGAGATAATGAAATGAAATTTACAGGATCTGTTTAATGCATAAAACTGCGTTTTTTGACAAGTAACTCAACTTCATGCAACTTCCGGTTTCACCGGAAGTGACATAAACTTTCGATTTTTAAATGGGACACCTGGTATATTTTCAGTTTTTTTGTCTCCATATGACATTAAGAATACAACCATGTATCATTTGCTACTTTTTGTAACCGTTGTTCAATTTTTTTTCGAAATAAGTTTTTATTGTAGAGGGCTATAGATACGTTCAAATAAATAATTTCGATCCTAAAATGGCTCTGTTTGCCGTCCAGGGACGTAGATTTGAGGGCATGGCTTCGGACTTATTTTGTTTCAGTTGTGTTGGTCACAGGCTACTCGATGATTTCAAATGTTATTTTAATCTCAATAAGATTCTTCATTTACAGAAAGTTCTAAGGTAATGGGATTTCAGGTTTTTATCGAAAGTTTTCTTTCAACCTAATACCTAGAGTGCGGTATCAAATCAATCGTAATAAAATTATCTTTTTTTTTAACCCGACGAGCCACCATGTTGCCATTTGAAAAAAAAATAGTAATAAAAGTTTTAAAATTAAACTTCATATAGCTGGAACATTTTGATCGAAAACAGTGAAGTTGTATTTTAACAAACCATTTAAGACCGAAATTAGTTATTTGAACGCATCCATAGCCCTCTAGAATGAAAATTTATTTCGAAAAAAAATA
The DNA here is from genome assembly GCA_030704885.1 of Cynegetis impunctata. NCBI lineage: Eukaryota > Metazoa > Arthropoda > Insecta > Coleoptera > Coccinellidae > Cynegetis > Cynegetis impunctata. Next base: position 83,504 of record JARQZK010000730.1, read on the forward strand.
AAGAAAAGGTTACAAAAAGTAACAAATGATACATGGTTGTATTCTAAATGTCATATGGAGACATAAAAACTGAAAATATACCCGGTGTCCCATTTAAAAATAGAAAGTTTATGTCACTTCCGGTGAAACCGGAAGTTGCATGAAGTTGAGTTACTTGTCGAAAAATGCAGTTTCATGCATCAAACAGATCCTCTAAATTTTATTTCATTATCTCTGAGAACAAAACAGTTATAGGGGCGAGCCACCTTCCGTGGACACTCGGTATATATATATATATATATATATATATATATATATATATATATATATATATATATATATATATATATATACACAGTGTGTCCGGAAAATACGTGTACAACGTTTGACGTCAGACTCCTGATGTCAAAGTAGGGCGTTCTAAGCCGACCTAGTTATAACCAAAATTGTTTGGTTAAGCCGGTAGAGGGCGTCAAAAATTTTAAAAAAATATTGGTTTTCCCTAAATACCTACGTGAAAATTTGATGATTGATTTAGATGATTCTAGGTGTATAATCTAGTACTATAAAATTATCCTGGTAGTATAGTCACCTGCTGTAAATAAGTGGAAGTGTTATAAAAGTAACATAATAAATACTTCAACATTTATTCTTTTTTTTATATCGATCGTGTTTAGACAACCTAGATATTTTTGTCAAGTAACTGAGTGTATTTGGAAGATCTTTTACCTCTTGAATACTTCATGCTGGATGAAAGGTTTTGCCAGAAAAATATCAATTTTACTATTAACAGTTCTTAGTAATAAGACAAAGTTGGAAGTAGCTATGCATTAAAATTATTGTAAGAAGCTAAATATAATGAAAACAATAGCAGGTTTTCACCTTTTTTCAGGAAGAACCAATGTTTTTTTTTAATTTTTGACACCCTCTACCGACTGAACAAGACAATTTCGAATATAATAAGTCGGCTTAGATCGATCTATTTTGACGTCAGAAGTCTGTCGTCAAACGTTGTACACATATGGACAGGGCTATTATCTGAAAAATCGAAGTGCGTCATATCACTCCCATAGTGACTCATGCGACATCTCGATTATTTTCACTCACCCTTAAAAGGGAGAATGTTAAAAACATCTAGATGGCCACTGCAAATGAATGAAATGAAATTTGGCAGAACACATCGCAATAATACGTGCCGACAGTTGTACCAAACGGATTGTAGAATAGAGGCCTATTCATAGGATGCATAAAGAAATAGGAGACAACCACTTACTGACGACATCAAAAGTTTACACACAATTTGGATACAATAATCACAAAATAGGAAAATGTAAATGAATTTGCGGAAGGCTTATGTCCACTAATTGATGAGGATATATATATATATATATATATATATATATATATATATATATATATATATATATATATATATATACTAGCTGACCCAGCAAACGTTGTTCTGCCATATAAATTATTTTCATCTATCTTTCTATCTATTCATCTGCCGATGTATTTCGATCTATGTATCTAGATAGTTATCTATTTATCTATCTATCTAACTATCTATCTATCGTTCTATATATCTATCTATCTAAATATCTATCTATGAATCTATCTGACCCGGCAAACGTTGTTCTGCCATATAAATTACTTCTATCTATCCTACTATCTATTCATCTATCTGCCGAAGTATCTCTATCTATCTATCTATCTATCTATCTAGATAGTTATCTATCTTTCTATCTATCTATCTAGCTATCTATCTATCATTATATCTATCATTCTATCTGACATGGCAAACGTGGCTTAAATCATCTCGCCAAAAAAATTGAAGATTATAATTAACAAATAAAAAATAGAGATTGATTGTAGAGGGGTGAAAATTTAGGGTTGTATGTATTTTTGAATGTTGTATCATAAAAAAAAATAGAACAGAAAATTTTGTCTGAAAAATAAAAATGAAAAATTGAGGGTTGAATCACCCTTAACATTCAGGGGGATGAAAAATAGATGTTGGCCGATTCTCAGACCTACCCGATATGCACACAAAATTTTATGAGAATCGGTTGAGCCATTTCGAATGAGTTTAACTTCTAACACTGTTTCACGAGAATTCTATATATTATATATATATATATATGTATATATATATATATATATATATATATATATATATATATATATATATATATATATATATATATATATATATATATATATATATATATATATATATATATATATATATATATATATATACCTATATATATATATATATATAATCTTTTGATAATTATTAGCAATAACAGGCTGGTTGAATCTTAAAAAACTCAATTTTATCAAAAAATTGATGCCTCACCACGACATTCGAAATTGAAATTTCTTTGACATTTATTGTTTTGAAATAATTCAATAAACAGGGCTGCTTTGAATATGCTATTCAGTCTAATATTTATATTCAAAATTGTAATTATTAGATGGTAAGGGAAACCAAAGAAACCTTTACCTACGTAATGTTTGAAAATAATAATAATAAGATTCAACCAGCCTGTTATTGCTAATAATTATCAAAAGATTAAAAATAGATCACAGGCAACAACAATTCGAATGAATATATAATTATATATATATATATATATATATATATATATATATATATATATATATATATATATATATAAATATATATATATATATATATATATACCTATATATATATATATATATATATATATATATATATATATATATATATATATATATATATATATATATATATGAGATATATATATATATATTAATATAACTATATATATATATATATATATATATATATATATAATATTATATATAAATAAATATATATATTAATATATATATATATAAAATAATATAAAATAATTAATATATATATTATATATATATATATATATATATATATATATATTATATATATATATATATATATATACCTTTATATATATAGTAGCGGTGATGGCTCAGGTGGCATCGCTCTCGACTAGCAATCGAGAGGACGTGGATTCGACTCCCACGACAAACCAACAAATTTTCTATACCACCGCTACCGTGTTTCGGAGGACACCTTAAGCCGTCGGTCCCCCTGGGTTAGTACGCCTCATTACTAACTACCTACAACAGGGTTAAAGAGGCAATCGGCGCCGGAATACCGCACATAATGTGTAGGCTCCCCGGCAATAATGCCATACGCTTATTATTATACCTTTATATATATATATATATATATATATATATATATATATATATATATATATATATATATATATATATATATATATATATATATATATATATATCCTCTGTTTCGCTTATATCGCTATAAGCGAAACAGAGGAAGACCACCTACACGTTGGACCGATGACCTGGAAAGAATCGCAAATAATTGGATAATTGGATCCAGACAGGCCAAGATAGAAATGGGTGGGGGGCCATCAGGGAGGCCTATGTACAGCAGTGGATTTTCTAAATGCTAGTTGATGATATATATATATAAATTCCTCTTCATTTGCCCATTCCAAATACTAAATACTCACCAAGTGGGTCGCTCTACTCTTCGTTCATAACCTCCAATAATAATAGGTATTCTATTTGACGTTAAGTTAACAGTTAACATACTCGTTGAAATAATATTTTTGTGGATATATTTGTTCATGATTTCGATAGTAGCAGAATTACAACAGCATAATATGTTTTGTTTTCAGGTGACTATAACTGGTTTCGACCTGACTAGCTACAGACAGTGTCTGAAAAAGTGGAACACTGTTGTCGAAGCAATGAACAAACAGTGTAACGACTTAGGACATTCCAAGTGCCTGAGAGTACCGTACGAACAATTAGTATTACATCCTAAAGCATGGATGCAGAAGGTGCTCGGTTTCCTACAAATTCCATGGAATGAATCTGTATTACACCATCAAGATTTCATCAACAATGGTATCACTTTAAGCAAGTAAGTACAATATTGGCTCTTAATCAAGTCTAAACCATAGTCAACATCCATTTTTCAATGCTGACCAAATTGACGCGTATTATACAAATTTGTCCTCTGTTACTGATGCTCACTGGGGTAGTGAAGTTAATTTCAAGCAAACACCATTAACAGACCACGAATTCGTAGGATACGTGTCGATCACGTGGTCAGCATTATTCACTTCGTTGTAATCTAAGTTAACACGGTATTTCATTATTGAAAACGAGATAGCAAAAGAATCTTGTTATATTCAATGAAATCTTATTATCATTTTGGGATATTACTTAATTTTTTTTAATTTTTACTTTTCTTATCGAAAAAATAAATTTTTCGATATTTCATACAGGTATATCAATTATTCAGTTTTGCGGTATGAGTAAGTATGTTAACAGAATTATATTCCTTTATTTTATACAAGATATGGCTGAAAAATAAATTTCTTTTTCGTTATATGAACGTGTTACACCATTAAAAATTTTATATTCATATAGTTTTTTGTGTCATTGTTCGGTGAATGAATAATTGAGTGGGTTCGGTTGAATTTTGTGATGATTTGTACCTTGTTCCATCTCCATTGTATCTTCAGTGACCTTCAAGGACTGTTGAATGTTTATTATATCATAGAGCTGCATTCAAAATATTTCATGAAAAATGATTTCATCAATAAATATTGAGATATTAACTTGAATGGTAATAATAAATATTCCGCAATCAATATACATATGAGATATGTTGATTCTTTAGCAAGCAGACGTCGATAAAAATATAAAATATATATATATATATATATTAGCGGAGCTGGTTATAAGAGTTCACGAAGCATCGAAATATCTACATCTACCTTAGACGGTAATTGTTAGAAATGTTCATTTGTGTATCACAATCGCTGGAAATTGCCGAAATGTAACGTCTGTCTGAAAGATGTGCTTCAATTGCTTTCGTCTGGTGGAGCTGTATCATATTTATATGCCATTGTGTTGCTAGAAGAAAAATATAAGACCGTTTGAAATGTTGGTTTGGTTATCACTTTCGATGGATGGATGACACTGATGAACCCCAATAAGGGCGAAACAGTCTGTCTATCAATTTCCATCGATTGTGATAAACAAATTAACATTTCTGAGAATTACCGTCTAAGGTAGATGTAGATATTTCGATGCTTCGTGAACTCTTATAACCAGCTTCGCTAGTAGGTTTGTTTGAGTAGTTTCAAATAAATGTCCTAGTTTCACTTAATTATGTATATATATATATATATATATATATATATATATATATATATATATATATATATATATATATATATATATATATATATATTTTAAATTATTTTTAATGAACATAGCTTACAGTCGCACAACATTCTGCGTTGTAATATGTAACTAACTGGATGGTAGAATATATATTATTAATACATAATACATCAAAAAATTAATATCTCATCAAGACTTGGATGATGAAGGGAAACGGAGAATTTATGTTCATCCATTATCAAATACAGGTAAATCTTGTCCTAAATACGCCGGAGTAGGGACGCAGCAACCTACTCATTAAATTGAACGCTCTACTCTGAGCATAATCTCATTGAATATTCAGTTTTCTTTAAAGCGTCACTATGCAACTTTCCTGAATAAAGAAACTGAAACCAAGTTACACGATGAAACTTTGAGTGTATGTTAAAAACTCTCTGTAATTCCGAATTTTTATATATATTAAGGTGTCAGGTGTCAAATACAGTGCTGCAGCAAAAGCAGTGGATTAAATGGTTGTTCTTTCTCAAAGTAAATCTCAATGAAATTATTTTCTCAGAAATTTGAACTCCGAAAAGTATCTGTATATCATAGAACTACGTTATTTCGCCATATGGTTACTCATCTACTGTTTGTACTTATAGGTCAAGCTACAGAGATTTAGAGTGAGCATTTTGTGCAAAAAGTTTTAGAAGAAAACCAGCTCCGCCATTGTTTGTCAAATAGTTCCACATGAAATAGTGATATGTTTTTCACTCGACTTTATTATTTATATCTTTGTTATTAACAATTTTATGCAAAAAATCGCATTTTTTTTAGTTTTTAGCTTATAAAATTGAAACTATCAGAGTAATCGCGATGGTGTCAATAGACTTATTGTAGAAAATGGAAAGACGAAAAAAATGAGAGGTCGGACGACTCAATCAGGCCCTCAGTCAAAGGGAAAATTGGAAAAAACTGTCCAAAATGCAGTTTTTTTCAAAAGTTCATAACTCGGTTATTTTTTGAGTTGTAGCGTAGATCCTCAGGCCAGTATTAGCTATTGATATGAACTTCATTTGTGCGAAGATCAGGAACTGTCCGATGCATAGTTTTTGATCTGTGGCCATTTGATTATGTCACTATGCAATTTTCCAGCAGACCTGAATGCGACAGGAATGCTCCGATTTCAATTTACTAAAAAGATTTTGAAAGTCGAATTCTCATAGTTCAAAACGTTCAACTTGGTTTTTCATAAAAACGCTAAGAAATATGTTAAAAATAAAGCTGAACATGACAAAAAACGGCCTAGCGCGTGAGAGTAGTTGAAGAGTGGGGGTTTACAATTATTATCTGACAACGTTTAGAAATTACTGTCACGTTCAAAATGCCGACGCTTTTGAGTGTCATACTTCTCCTTGCCTGCTGCTCTACCCCCACTCTTCAACTACTCTTACGCGCTCGGCCGTTTTTCGTCATGTTCAGCTTTATTTTTAACATATTTCTCAGCGTTTTTATGGAAAATCAAGATGAACGTTTTGAACTATGAGAATTCTACTTTGAAAATCTTTTTAGCAAATTGAAATCAGACCATATCTGTCGCATTCAGGTCTTCTGGAAAATTGCATAGTAACATAATCAAATGGCCACAGATCAAAAACTATGCATCGGACAGTTCCTGTTCTTCGCACAAATAAAGTTTATATTGATAAATAATACTAACCGGAGAATTTACGCTACAACTCAAAAAATAACCGAGTTATGAACTTTTGAAAAAACTGCATTTTGGACGGTTTTTTCCAATTTTCCCTTAGACTAAGGATCTGATCGAGTCGTCCGACTTCTCATTTTTTTCGTCTTTTCATTTTCTACAATAAGTCTATTGACATCATCGCGATTACTCTGATAGTTTCAATTTTATAAGCAAAAAACTAACAAAAACGCGACTTTTTGCATAAAATTGTTAATAACAAAGACATAAATAATAAAGTCGAGTGAAAAACATATCACTATATCATGTGAAACTATTTTACACACAATGGCGGAGCTGGTTTTCTTCTAACACTTTTTACATGAAAAAATCTCTGTAGCTTGGCCTATTACTATTTGAATTCAATTGGCATTTATTTGGTGAAAACTCCTATTCATGACTATAAATAAAAATAAGGTTGAAATAAAATATATTGAGTCAACGCGTTTCGTCATAATATTGACTTCATCTCATACTTAATTATGGTATTGCAAAATAATCTACTTATATGAAGAATTGAATATAAAGAATGGAAATTTCAAAAGTTTACCTACTTATAACCGAGAAAAGTACAGTATTTAACAGCTTAACATACTTGGGCAAACCTTCCGAAAACCTGAAATTGTTTCTTCATAAACAAAATTTCAAAGTTTCATATTAAACCAACAATAGCATTGGAAAATTGATTGAACAAAACTATTCAAAAATTCATAGAAATGAACGACTGGTGTGTATAAACTCAAATGTAACGGTTGTGATAAATTCTATATAGGACGTACAATTAGAAATGTTGAAACTCGAGTAAACGTACACCAACGTAGCTATATTAAGCAGAAAACTGACTCTAATTATGCGTGTCATCTTATTCAAGAAAACTATACTTTTCATCACAATTATGATATATTACAGTTCGAAAATAGTCTCTACAAAACCAACTGTTGGGAATCCCTTCACATCAATAAATATAAAAATTCCGGAGACCTAGTTAACGATCAGATTGAAATCAACCCTTCTCCTCTCCTTGGTCTGTTTGATATACGTACCAATGACTCTGAATGAATTGTTTATATTTTTATTTGGTATCTCCAGGAACCCCATTGTTATGTTCAATTTTTTATATAAGTAGGTTGTTTAGCAATGCCATAATATAAACCAAACTAGTTAGTCGAGTATGTTAGGTACGCTGGCTAGTATTTGGGAGGTCTCGGGTTCAAACCCTGGGGCCAACTGGTCTGCCATGAGTTTTTCTCAGAGGTTTCCTCATGGTAATGTAAGTCACTGCTTGCAAACTTATAAGGCGAATGAACCTCTACCTACACTTCCTATGTTCCATAAATATCCCGTCTCACATATTCTGAATGCACTTGTACATACAAATGTATCCTCTGATCTGGCTGCAGGAGTTAATCCCAAACTCAAGCTGCCCGCCTCCCTGACACATACTTCAGGGAGGAATGAAACACGTGTGTTTCCATGCCATAATATAGTACGAGATTGAGTCAATGTTATGACAAAACTCGTTTATTCAATATTAGTCTAAGCAATAGGTATTTTTTTTTGACATCGATTCCATCTGAAAACCAACTATGCCATCGTGAGCAGGGTAATTCATAGATTAATTGTGTTATGTTTTGGACACGCAAATACCATTATTTATTTTTTTATGAACAATTTTAACAAAAAAATCGTACTTTTATTACTTTTTCATTTATAACTAATAAACTGATGGAGTAATCTGGATAGTGTCCATAGCAAATTTGTAGATAATTGAATTACGAAGAGTATGAGACCTCGCCCGACTTAATCGGATGATTAGTAACGAAGATAACAATTGATAGCCAAAGAATTTTTTATTTATTTATTTATTTAATAATTTCGTTAATTTACAACTTACAGGTCTCTGCTTTTGCAAAAAGGTTGCAATGTTTAATTACTTAAAGTTAGTAAAAAGAACAAACGCTGTACGATAATTATTGTTAACGTAATTGCAATTTTATGTATTTAACAGGACTAATTGTAAAATAGCTACTATCGACTGAGGTACGCGGATTTCAATTTTGAAAAAAGATTAATTAACTAGACGTAAAGTGCAATAAAACGTTCATCTCGGATTTTTAAATAAATTTTGCAAAGTTAGTTGAAAAGGGCGCAAAAATGGCTCCGAATGGCCGACCGGACGAATATGGTGCAGTAGTGGGGGAAGAAGGAGAAGAGGAGAACGCTTAATAGTAATACAATCTCGCGGCGCGCCGACGTTACTACTGCACCATATTCGTAGGGTCGGCCGTTCGGAGCCATTTTTGTGGACTTTTTTAACTAACTTTGCAAAATTTATTTAAAAATCCGAGATGACCGTTTTATTGCACTTTACGTCTAGTTAATTAATCTTTTTTCAAAATTGAAATCCGAGTACCTCAGTCGATAGTAGCTATTTTACAATTAGTCCTGTTAAATACATAAAATTGCAATTACGTTAACAACAATTATCGTACAGCGTTCGTACTTTTTACTAACTTTAAGTAATTAAACATTGCAACCTTTTTGCAAAAGCAGAGACCTGTAAGTTGTAAATTAACGAAATTATTAAATTAATAAATAAATAAAAAATTCTTTGGCTATCAATTGTTATCTTCGTTACTAATCATCCGATTAAGTCGGGCGAGGTCTCATACTCTTCGTAATTTAATTATCTACAAATTTGCTATTGACACTATCCAGATTACTCCATTAGTTTATTAGTTATAAATGAAAAAGTAATAACAGTACGATTTTTTTATAAAAATTGTTCATCAAAAAATAAATAATGGTATTTGCGTGTCCAAAACATAACACAATTAATCTATGAATTACCCTGCTCACGATGGCATAGTTGGTTTTCAGATCGAATCGATGTCAAAAAACGACTTATATTGTGCTCTGTTGCTTGGACTATATATTTTATTTCATCCTGTGAAAAGTTAGTTTTTAGGATTCCGTGCCCAAAGGGTAAAAACGGAACCTTATTTGCTGTCCATCTGTCCGTCTGTCTGTCCGTTCGTCTGTCTGTCACCAAGCTGTATCTCAAGAACCGCGATGTCAATTTTCACAAATTATGTATTTCTGTTGCCGCTATAACAACAAATACTAAAAACAAAATAAAATGAATATTTAAGGAGGGCTCCCATACAACAAACGCGATTTTTTTGCCCTTTTTTGCTCGATATCAATAATGGCAACGGGTACGCATTTGAAATATTCACAAAATACTCAGTTGTGTTTTTATTTCAATAATAAATGATAAAATTTTAATAAAATAAATATTTTTACTATTTTTGCTCGATATCAATAAAAGGTAACAGGCAGGCACTTGAAATATTCAAATACTCAGTTGCATTTTCACTTCAATAATAATAAAATTAAAATTAAATAAATATTCAAGGGGGGCATAGTCAATGGTACGGAACCCTTCTTGCGCGAGTCCAACTCGCACTAGGCCGATTTTTCATTTCTTTATGAAGTCATTTGTAGTATTCATTGAGCTTTTAGTTTATTGGCCCCTTTCTTCTTTCAAGGGAGTTTCAATATCATAATGAATACAGAAAATATATTGAATGTTGTCTATTCAAACAAATTACAAAAATTATTTGTATTTATTACTATATGTATTCTCTCTCTCTAGTCGTTAGCTTCATGTTTGAAGCGTCGTGATCCTATGTTTGTCTCATGTTGTGTTTTTAGCAGTTTCCCTCCATTCCTCTCTATCTGACGTGCTTCTAATGCTGTCCTGGAAAGATTTTCTTGTAAACTGCTTCACCTGGTCCAGCCATCGTTTTGGAGAACGTCCCCTAGGTCGTGTTCCCTCTACTTTTCCTTGGACCATAAGCTTTTCGAGATTGTCATCTTTTCTCCTGCTGACATGTCCAAAATACTTGAGGATCAGTTGTTTGATTTTAGGTGACAATCTGACTTGGATGTTAAGTTCTTCGAGTATTGATATGTTGGTTCTACGGGCTGTCCAGGGAATCCTCAGTAGTCTTCTCCAGACCCACATCTCAAACGCATCCAACTTGGCGATGTCTGCGGCTTTTAAGGTCCAGGATTCTGCTGCATATAGGTCAATTGGAAAAACGAGGGTGTTTACTAATTTGCATTTCGTTGTGGTTGTTATATGCCGATCTTTCCAAATTTTGTTGAGTTTGGTCATGGCCGTTTTGGCAAGAGCTATCCTTCTTCTGATTTCCTGACTTGATCCGCCATTTCTGCTGATGTGGGCACCCAGATAAGTTATTTCCTCTACGTTCTCAATATCTTGAATATTAGGCATTTCTTCCATGCTGTGCGTGCGATCTATTAACATAAGTTTCGTTTTTTGGCGGTTCAGTTGCAGACCAAACTCCAAGCTCACTCTCTCTACTCGCTCAACAAGACTCGACATTTCCTGCTCATATTTGGCGATGAGTGTGGTGTCATCAGCGTAGCGGAAATTATCTATCCTTCTGCCACCTATGACAACTCCTCCTTCCCAGCCGTCCAAGGCTTTCCTTATGATATATTCTCCATATACGTTAAACAATAAGGGTGACAGAACACAACTATATGTATTGAATTTTATCAAATATCCGCCTCATCGATTGAAATAAGTTTCAATAATATCCTTCAATGGATGTTACACAATATTAGAGGCTTCGCTAAGACACGCTAAACTTTTTTTTTCTTTGCAATTAATTACACTTATCATGCACCCGTATTTAATTATTCCCACAGATTCATATTATTCTGCGATTCGTAAAAGTAATTAGGCAAATACTGCCGCCGTGTTCATTAATTTTAAGTTATACTAGCACGAGAGCACATATATGACTCACATATCACACTCGCAAGTTCTAGATGTTGAGAAAACTAATTATGAACAGTTATGAACACAGAATATTGCGCCGGGGTAAGTGTTAATACGGGATTTCTAATTAGTAGATATGTTCTCGACGGTTAACGACAATATGTAAATCAAATTGAACAAAATTAGACATTATTACCAACGAACCTAATGAAATGAAACTTCTTTTATCCGATTTTCACCAACAATGTATAATATACGATCGGTTCCGACAACTACGTTTTCAAGTAGGGTAGGGAGGGGGAATTGCGTTCACTTAAGGAAAATTCGCTGTAGATTGCAATTTTTTAGCAGGTTTTCACTTGGTTGGGGGTTGACCCCCGAGGGAAGAAATAAATCTTATTTACACGATAAAGGTCGCAATTTTGGAGTAATAGGGTTGAAAGTTTGTAAGTAGGTATTTTCGAAAGATGGATGGTGTTTGGTTTTGGTTCGAACTGGTAGGGGGGTTGACCCCTGGAGGAAGAAATAAATCTTGTTTACATGATAAAGGCCTAATTTTGAAGCAGGAGGATTGAAAGTTTGTGAGTAGGTAGTTTCTTATGGTATATTGGATGGAATTGGTTTTGGTGCGAATTGGTTGGGTTTGATCCCCCAGGGGAGGAAATAAATCTTGTTTGCACAATAGAAGGCGCAATTTTGGGACCACAGGGTTGAAACTTTGTAGTTAGGTAGTTTCGTATGATATCTTGTATAGTATTCAATTAGATGTGAATTGGTTGGGGGGTTGACCCCCCGGAGGAGGAAATAAATCTTGTTCACGCGATACAGGGCGCAAATCACAGTAATATTTGTGTATGAAGTTTTGTTGTTTTGGTGATAAAAAAAAATTTCATGACGCTTTGGCTCTTATTATCTTATTACCTATAATATCAACGGTACTTTGCTCTTTCTGCCCCTGTCATTTTAATTTTTTCGTAGGAAAACCATGTTCTACACAATATTAGTGCCTTTTGTACATGATTAAGTATCATTCAACTTCGAATATATTTTTTTTTGTGAGTCTTAAGTGTGACTTTTCGAATTTTGAGTTCTCATAACTTTGTTATGAATTAATATTTTCTTATGAAATTTCGGTCATATCTATTAAGGGACACGCTGAATCCAGTGGCTTGGTAATTTTATCAATAAAAAATCCCTAATTTCGACTAAGAAAAAATATCATAGTATGCCCTGAAAATTGGAATAAAGTTTTCTTATTTTGTCCCAAGGTAGACCATTTAGTACTTGACATTTCAGAAAAATATGGTTGCAATCGGTTTACAACTTCAAATTTTACAGGGGTGTTTTCATTTAAAATGGGCCACACTGTATATATATATATATATATATATATATATATATATATATAAATATATATATATATATATATATATATATATATATATATAAATATATATATATATATATATATATATATATATATATATATATATATATATATACAGGGTGTACCAATCTTAGGACAAACTTCGGTATTTGGGATATTTTAAGAGATATCAAAAAATGTTTTCAACAAAAATGGTATATGTCTTTAAGGTCCATATTTTGAAGTTATTTCGAACTATACAGAGTGTTGCATAACTCCGTTACAAACTAAACATATGGCTTTTTAAATGAGAACCCCTATATATTATACCGAATTCGGATTACTCACATTTTTTAGAAGCTTTTGATATAAGATTTTGCTATGCTATACAGAGTACTTCAAATGATATGGACACGTTTATATGAAAATCGTAGGTAAATCAACGCTCTGTAGCTTATTGCGCGTTGAAGAAAAAAATTTTATTTTGTCCAACAGTGTTTCGTAATGTGATGCAATATCTCCGTATTATATTAAATTTGAATTATTTCTCATTTTGTATACAGGGTGGACGGAAACTCGAACCTTTCATTTTATCTCTTATTTCAAATGAAACACCCTGTATTTTATAGCACAAATCTTCTATTATATAACTTTATTTTTTGTCAAGCATTCCCTATAACCAAAGTTAATAAAAACAGAGTTATTTTGTAATATTTATTGTGAACTATAATTATTAACCTTATATGTGAAAGCAATAAACGTTGAATGTAACAAAAAATTCTATATAATAATAAATTTTAATAAACAATTTATTCTTAACAAAACAAGTCACCAAAAGTATAATT
>JARQZK010000730.1:102500-185000 GCA_030704885.1 Cynegetis impunctata
CAATGTTTATTGTCATCATCAGGGAATGCTACAATATTATTACAAAGTGAACCAGGACAGATAGTGGAAAAAACAACAATTAACTTACAGTGTCCATGAGATTGTAGGCAAAGATCTTAAAACAAATTTAGTCTTGACGTTAACAACAAAATGTTCAGAACAAATTCAGTGAGAGTAACTTATAAATGCCATCATCGCCAAATTTGATCAATTAAAGGCAGAAACAAAACAGTCACACTAAAATTCAAATTATTGTAAAATTATTTTTATACACTACATCATACCGGTATTCACATCGTCGGCATGGAAAGTGAAATGAAATTTAAAAAATATAACTAAAAAGTGAGGCTAAAGTGAGAACATAGAAAAGGTTAACCACGCTAAGGACCGAATTGTCATTACTCTTAGAGCACAGAAAAGATATCATATTGCTAGTATGTCATCTCCTACCAAAAAGGGAAAAACTCCGAAAGTTGAAATTATTAAATTAAACCAAACGAAAGATATACATGAAAATTACTATGATGAAAAACTTTATTTAAAATTTAGGAAAACAAAAACAGAGGCTAATTATAAGAAGGATCAAAACTCTCTATAAGCTTTGAGACACCAAGAAACTAGATAAGTGAAACATAAAATTAAAATTTAAATTGAATTAATCAATAGAAAAGGAGTTTGAAACTCTTAAACTGTAAGGATATTGATCTAAGTGCAATAAGAATTAATATATTTCACTTAAATGCTTAATATATATATATATATATATATATATATATATATATATATATATATTTATATATATATATAAGTATTTATTCGAATTGTTGTTGCCTGTGATTTATTTCTAATCTCTTGATAATTATTAGCAATAACAGGCTTGTTGAATCTCAAGAAACTCGATTTTATTAAAAAGTTGACGTTTCGCCACGACATTCGTGGCTTTATCAAAACTTTTTGATAAAGCCACGAATGTCGTGGCGAAACGTCAACTTTTTAATAAAATCGAGTTTCTTGAGATTCACAAGCCTGCTATTGCTAATAATTATGAAGAGATTATAATATATATATATATATATAATATATATATATATATATATATATATATATATATATATATATATATACATTATAACATAAGTTTTCCGCAAATAATCCTCAAAAATAATTTTAACTAAATCCATAATTTCAACATATTTTCAACCTAGAGATTGATAACCAATTTTACAAATCTATACAATGAAAAATGTTATTTTGACTTTATACTTTTGTTAATTTTATTTTGTAAATAAATATAAATTTTTAATTGTTGTTATTTTTTTGGAAACGGTTCTGGATACAATATATCGACACACTGCGGGAACCGTAAGTATACGCGATCTTACTTTGCATTTAACTGCGCAACCGTGTCAATCAGCACTAACTCAAAACAGCCGCACAGCGGGCACAAATTTTCAAATCACTAGCAGCAGTGAAAGGGATTGCACTGCCTAAATAACAAATAAAATGAATTCAATCCAGAAAATACATCTTGAACACATTTGATGTCAATATTTGAAATTTCGAAAATCGTGGTCTAGGAAGTCTGAAACGGATTAACTACTGCTACATCTCACTGTTGACTTTCGATTCAATAGTACAATAGTCTATTATTTTTAGAGAAAATACGAGTTACAAGATTAGACTATATTTGATTTAACATACTATTCAGCTGCTTCTTTCAAAAAAGGTTTTTGTAGGATAAAAAAAACAATTTTGAGAAGTATTCCGGAAATGAAAATGAAATGTATATTCTCATAGTAGAGCGGCAAAATTTAAAAATGGAGGACAACGGTAACCAATATTATGTCGACAATTGCTGTTATTGACATAAGATGATTCAAATATAAATAATTCTAATGGGTTTTTCAGATTTCATTCATTTTGGATACAAAGAGATTCTTCTGATGTACATTTTATCGCAACTGCTTATAAACACTTTTAGACTGTTTATGCATTCTGAATTTATTATGTTTGTATTTTTTATGTATATTTTTGTTAGAGATATATTACGAAGTATGTTTGCATCAAATTTATTTCAGTTTCGATGACGTAAATCAATGAGGTTACGAAGTTCCTGTAATGATAAATCTATGAATTTCTTGGATGCTCCTAAAAATATAATATTCATAGGTGTTCAGTTTTGTAGTCGTATTTTCTTCGAAAATAATAAACTTATGCAGCGTATTGAAAGTTAACAGTCTGATGAGGGAACAGTTTTTGAATCCTCCAATAGACCTCCTGAAGCACGATTTTCAAAATTTTTTGATGTCTCCAACCTCCACAATTTCAACTGATGTTTCTTGTTTTTATATACATGAATATATTTTTTCCCCGGTTCATATTGGCATTGCCAGTGCCTCCTATTGGACTAAATGAGCTGAAATTTGGTATTTGGAGACAGGACTATTTTGTCGTTATTATTTATTTTTTTTCGTAGGTTTTGTAGATTCACTCAACTCCATTGCTTCCGCAGATTGAGTTAGAGACTGGAAATTGGGTACGCGAATTGAGTTCATATTGAAATACTATTCATTCTGGGTTTCGACTTATTTTCCCCAACCTCGCTGCACTCTTTATTATCCACTATAAATGTAAATTTTTCATTATCAAATGATCGTCGATAATAATATTTGAAGCTCGTTCGTTACATCAAGTTCTTGAGTATAAGAATTAATGTATTAAACTCTTCCAAACTAATACTTAAACATGCTCAAGTAGCAAGTTTCTAAAAAAAAACTTCGAAGAATTGATTATCTAGCTCCATCTGAAATTATTATAATTACATTAACATTATTGAAGCATTTGAATTATATAAATTATCTCCATCTCAATATTAAATTCACTTTAGAAAAAACATTAACAATAAACAAAGTTTTTCGATATACCATAAGCCTTGATACACAGACACAGTTTACTATGAATAATCAGGCCGACAAATCAGGAGCCACGAAATGGTCGCTCGCTATAATTATGGACAGATTGAGCACATGCAAAGTAAAAATCTATTCATAATCTTAACATAATAGCAAATCAAGAAATTGAATCATTTTTCTAATTTTGGGTAAAGTTACTAGTAGTTTTGAGCATGTTTTATTCAGGGCCGGCCTAAGGCGAAAATTGCAAGTGTGCTAGACTCAAATTTTATGCCCCTGCAGGGGTGTCTGGAAGGTATGGAATTTTTTGAAATTTAAGGTCCAAAAACACAGTTTGTGCACTTTTGCGCCTTGTAGAACATTAAATTTATGTATGACAATTTGTTTCATTATTGATTGACTTGATATGTTCAGTACTCTTACTTGTATAGGGTTTTTCAATAAGAGGTAGGTACCTGATGTTGAAAGATTATATTTATAATAGGGTGCCGTGAGTTGATCTGACATTTCACAAGTCATTACAAGTAGTAAAATGCAGCGATACACGGTAGATCAGCGTGCTTACATTTTGAAAACTTATTATGAAAATGAGTCTTCTGTAATAAAGATTTTTCGCAGATTCCGTGATTACTTTGGTCCCCATAACCGCCCAACAGAAAGAACAATTCGCAGTTTTGTGCGTAAGTTTGAAACTGATGGATCTGTCCAAGATGTAAAATCTCCAGTACGTGAACGTGCATGCCGTTCTGTGGAAAACATTGCAGTCGTTCTTGAAAGTGTGGCTGCAGATCCAGAAATGTCTGTCCCACGACGTGCGCAGTACTTGACTCTCAGCATAACCAGAACGTGGCGAATTTTAACAAAAGATTTGTCTCTCCACCCATACAAGATACAGTTAACTCAAGAATTAAATCCAGCCGACTACATGCAGCGACGTACGTTTGCTAATTGGGTACTCCAAAAGCAGGCTGTTGATAATGACTTTTGCAAGAGGATAATGTTTCCTATCGCGAAATGGTGACGTTAACTGGCTGGCAAGATCGTGCGACCTAACGCCCCTCGATTACTTTCTGTGGGGCTATGTTGAAAGTAAGGTTTACGCGAACCATCCAGGAACCATTCCGGATTTAAAACACGAGATTCGGAACATAATTCGAGAAATTCCACAACAAATGTGTAGCGACGTAATCTCTAATTTTGCCAAAAGAGTTGTGTCATGTCACAGAAGCCGTGGCGATCATTTGACAGATATTGTTTTTCATACTTAATTGTAATGAGTTATGTCAAAGATTACTGTAACAATATTAAAATTTTCTAGTTTATTTTGTATTTTATTTACTACCAAAACCCGGTACCTCTTGTTGAAAAACCCTGTACTATAACCACTATTATGTCAAATAAACTAATGGAAGCTTAACTCTAGGTAACGTTGCAATGATTTTTATGCTTATGCTGCAATTACTAGCTGATGCGGGAATCTCCGGACCTAAGATAAATTTCCATATGTCATGGGTAAAAGAAAATAAAGCAACAGAACATAGTGAACCAATAATAACAGTGTTTATTAATGGCGCAAACACAAAAAAAAATTATTAACTATTAGGATAGTACATAGTCACTTTTATTATACATTTTATACAAGGGCTTTTTTTGCTTTCATTTCAAAGAATGAATTTACTATCTTAATTAGACGGCAATTGGCTAGAAAAGCAAAGCTGGAGGAGGGAGAGGGAGGCAGGAAGATGAGTCACAACACTTTCCGCGTCCCGCCACGAGAAGACTGTTCTACTGACCTTGGACTTTGGTCAAGGGCATCAGACTTACTGTATTTCAGAACTCATTGGGGTAGCCGGGTAGATCTTCGGTTTTACCTTGAATTTTAACTGTAATAGTTTTAAGACAAAATACCTTCTATAATCGGCGGCAAATCATTGGAAGCTTGGGATTTTTAGCTGTGTGAATTAATTTTTCAATCCACAAACTGGCAACGACGCTGGGCTAGGGATGTAGAGGGAAGTGTACAGCTGTTTAGGGTCCAAGCTTCCAATGATATGCCAGCGAGTATAGTTTAAATATTTCTGCCCAATATTTAAATCAGTTTCTAAAAATTTGCCAAATTTATTATTTTTTTCACAAAAATTGGTCAATTTAATGCCCCTCCAAAAGGATTGAGTGTGCGGCTGCATACTTCGCACACCCCTTAGGCCGGCCCTGGTTTTATTCAATGTCTAATTAGTAGTTTAATCGGTCACTATGAGCAAAAAACGTGTTTAAAAAGTTCAAATGGCTCTAATGGAAAATTTTTATTTCAAAAGAAAAAAGTCAACCAAAATTCCCTCGCACTTCTTCACTTTCTAAATTGTATACTGTACTTACTTACTATCAAACCAAACTGCTCGAGCTTTTGTTTAATAGTATAGTATTATATCTAAAGCACGAACAGTGTCGTTCAATAGTATAGGTAGTATATAATTTTGAAAGAGAAGAAGTGCGACGGCGTTTTGGTTGACTTCTACCTTCGTAAATAAAATTTTCCATTTCACAAACGTTTTTTGGCTCTAGTGACCGATTAAATTCCTGTTTATTCATAGTAAATCAATACACCCATACTGCATACTCCCATAAAATGGCTGCTTTCAATTCTTTGATCCATTGATTGATCAGTATTCCCCTATCTGAAATTTTCAACAAAGAACTTGATTATATCAAATAAATAGCCTATAACATTGGATATAAACCAGATGTTGTCTTAAACATTCTGAATAAGCATTCTCTTAAGAAAGCTATCAACTTGATATATCCCACGAATAACACAGATAATTTTTTTCGTATAATTTTCAACCAATCAGAACGATCAATTTGGTTAAGTTACCTTGTATAATTTCGATAATACCTGATTATACATAGAGTAGCTCTACCAATCGAAAACTAACAGGACCGTCAAATTTGGACGTTTATCAATAACTGTTCAAAAAAAAGTCGATTCGGAGATTTTTACTCAATTTACTCAATAAATAATCATATCAAATACAATACGTACTTCAAAATAAATACGGTTATACATCTCAAACTTTCTGCATAATTACAAATCGTGTCAGTTTGACAGAATAATCCTCCAGCTTCGCGGTCAAACGTCAAACTGACACTCTTTGTAATTATGCAACAAGTTATCGATGTATAACCTGATTATTTTGAAGTAGGTACTTATAGCATTACTACTGATTATATAACTCATGTATGAATAAGCCAATAGAATGCGTGAATTTTGCATAACTACTGCGTATTGAAAGAAAAGAAAGAAAGAAAGAAATATTTATTTAACATCGTTACATTGTACATGTTTGGTGCAGGACAATAAAAATTGTATGTATCATAATATAAATTCCCTAAAAGGGAAAAATAACGAATATTAAACGCTAATAAAATATAATATATTATAATATGGCCGAATGGCCATTCACTCACATTAATAAAATCTTATACGTAAAAACACTAAAGAACACTTAAAATAAATAAAAAGAACTACTCCTACATTAAGGATGGTGCCTCCATATATTCTTTAAGCGAGTAAAAACAATTATCCAATAAAAACCGATTTAATCTTTTTTTAAACAATGTTACAGGTAAACGTTTTATATTTGCACCAAGTTTATTATACAATTTAAAATCTAATGAGTTAAGTTGAGATCTGACCAATCTATGCCTTTTAAGTAAAAGAATCCCCGAAGATCTGGTATAATAATCATGATTATAATCCAGTGGCGGAAGAGTGCTGGATACACGTCGAATCTCCATCAGCATATGGTAGATGAAAACGCAAGGTAGCGGCATTATACGATGTTTAATAAAAAGTGGTCTACAATAAGTCGTAGGTCCAACACCTTCAATTATTCTAAGTGCCTGCTTTTGGATCTTAAATACTCTTTCAGCCATTGAAGACCTACCCCATAAAATTGCTCCATAACTAAGGATAGAATGAATATTTGCAAAGTAAACTGTCCTCAATATATCAACTGCAAAAGTTTTTTTAAGTTGTCTTAAAAGAAAAATCTGTTTACTTAGTCTTAGACATATCTCCACAATATGAGAATGCCACTTTAAACCACTGTCAATAGTTAAACCAAGCATTTTAACATCAGCAATTGGTTCACAGTTTTGGGCAAAGCTAAATTTTATTATCTGCGTTTTATTGCAATTTAATTTGAGAAAATTTGATGTAAACCATCTTTCGGCAGCTGCCACAGTCACAGCAATATTCGAGTTGATCTCATCAGCCGATTTGCCTGGAATAAGTATAGAAGTGTCATCTGCGTATAAGACACTTCTGCAAGGAAGCATGCTTAAGTGCAGGTCATTAATGTAGACGACAAATAGTAGTGGCCCAAGGACAGAGCCCTGTGGCACACCATGCGAAATCACTCTGATATCGGACCGCTTATCATTCAAACATACTGCCTGCCTTCTGTTGGTAAGATAATCTTTGAACAAGGACAAAGGCATATACCCTTGACGACGTGATATAATTGTTTTGGTGTTTCGCCTCGTGTCAAAATGTGAATGTTTTTATTATATTGACGATGTTTTGATGTTTGTCAAAAAACAAATTTATATGTTTTATTCGTTATATAATCGTAACGAATGCCACTCTAGTAATCGAAAATAATCGATTATACTAACCTCGTCACTCGACGTATTTTCTTAAAACACCACTCGACCTGCGCTCTCGTGGATGTTTCGCAAAAAACGTCTCGTGACTCGGAATTATAATCGATTATTTTCGATGCTCTTGTGATATTCTAACCGATACTATCAAACAATATGAACACTTACATACACTGATAAATTAACAAATGAAGTCCCCAGAATATTTTTGAGTAATACCTTATCATAATTTAGCTTTTAAAACCAACAACTCTATAAGTAAAATCATTAAAAACAATAAACCGAATGGATACAAAAATTAATTAGGAGTTTATAGACTTGAGTGTAATTCATGCACTAAGTTTTATATAATATGTCAGATGGAGGATATTTTCATAGTAGAATAAAAAAACACGAAAGAAGTTATGTTAATAATAAGAGCGACACCAATTATTCTATCTATTTAATACAAGAAACACATTATTTCAGTCATAATTTCAAACATTCACATACCGAGAATAAGTCTCTAAAATTAAATTTATTAGAATCTATGGAAATTTTAAAATATAAATCTTCAGACCTTTCACTCAATTAGCAAACTGAACTTCCCCGTTATTAAATCTGGCATTTGAAACCTCTTAATAATTAACCACCCCAAATGAGTCAATATCTATTATACCGTTTGGGAGTCATAAATACAACCCCCTTGTTAATTATACCTATTAGTAGAATATTTCGAATAATATAAAAGCACTGTGATATTTTTTAAGGATTAGTTTGTAACTCAATCTGTTGAAGACAATGTGTTGTCGAAACAAATGTCATATGAACAAAAACTAAATTTGAATTTACTACGTTTATTATCACAAAAATACTTTGAAAAATATAACACTGCGATTGTAATTTCGATCACTAGACCATCAGGGGCAGATTGAGTTGACTTAAAAACTGAATACATAATTATAGATTTGCGCTTACGGGTGGGAAAGAATTATTGCAGGTACCTAAATAGACAAGAGGAACACATTTCAAGAAGTGATAATAGAAGTGGATTTTCCAAATTGGTAGATACAATAAAATGTTCTTAGAAAAATCATTATTGTTTGAATACACTAAATATAGGAGAATATATCAAGTCAATCTGGTCGTTCAGCAAGATATCTTTTGCATTATGATTGAGTTTAAAAATTTCTAATGATTCTAAGTAAGTAAGTTCGATTCGTTTCGGTAATTTATGCATAATTTGAAAATTATCTATTTGTGGAAATGGGTGGTGATTTTCACGGCAATGATTTGAAAACGTTGTATCCGTTTTATTTTTCAAAAAAGATTGTTGGTGTTCTTTAAATCTTGTCTTGAACGATCGACCAGTCTGACCTATATACACTCCTTTCATACAGTACAAATCAACCAATAAACTCCTGAACTTTCAAATTTTGAAGTGATCTTTGGCAAACCCTGAGAGTTTTGTCTTAGGTTTGAAAGCAATTTTAATAATACATTTAGGTATGATATTAGCAACTTTTTCTGTTAGGAGACCAAAATATGTTAAAGAATTTTTCTACTTTCAATTGAGGATATATGCTCTTGTACGCTAGTTGACTACGTTTCTTGTTTATCATTTTATCTATCAAACTTGTATGAAAACCATCATTTGAAGCAATTATTTTCATAGTCGAAATTTCTTTTGCTAAATTGTCATTTAATTGTAAATATAGTGGAAATTGAGTTTAAATAAACGTGTTCTTATTTCTTATCAGTGCAAACTATGAAAAATGGTAAGTTGCTTATATCTGAAATATACAAAAACGTCATTCAAAATGTTTCATATACCCATGACTTGCCTCTTCCGAGTATTAAGCAATTTATACGTTTTGACGTTCGCAACGTGTTGGGAATAAAGAACATCCACATCCCACGAACATCAAACAAATTCAAAACTCACTTTGATAACATGCATGTCATCCATGCCCTTAGTATGAAATGAAAATATGAAAATGTTTACAGTTTATTCCCTACAACAAAAGCGGCTTTCCTTAATACCAGGACTAAAATAAAATATATGATTTTCTTTTTGTGTCTGTATGTGAATTTGTAGGGAATAATAAATATCTAAAAGCATTACGAGTATATTATTTTCATAGTCAGACAAGGATTTTGCTCAGTTCCTTTATATCTCAGAATTAATTTCGTTCCACAGTGCAGTGGATGAAAGTTGTAGTTCTCGATCGATTCTAATATATATAGAAAGCTTTTTTAATTCGACATCTCTTATACGAAATAATATAATACATCATTGTTTCGAGCACTACATCATACTTCATCTACTCTCATATAAAATTTATGTTGCATTCGTGAGAAGTTTACTATATAAAGCAGCAGAATTTATTTTTCAACTGAAACAAGGTCAAATGTTTACAACTTTAATAAGTAAATAAACTTAAAACGATTACTTCTTTTCTTATTGATATCAAAATTTGTTGTAGATTTTAATTATTCATTTTTAGTTTTTATTTTATTTGTACGTTAAAAATTAATCGCATATATGGTTTATGGAAGGTTATTTGAATTTTTCAACACTGGATAAGTGTACTCTGATAAACTGTTATAGTTCACGTATGTCGTGTTCGTTAAGCTCTCGCCTGAATTATCTACTTTTCCGATTTATGCGGTGGTTGATGCTTCCACTGATTGCTAGTAGGTGGCGGTAAGGAATTAACAGCCCTCTGTATTGCTGTCGCGACTTTTAGTTAGGAATAAATTCCATGAATCACGTTCGTTATAGTTATTAACGTAACAAGACCGATATGTAGCAAATAACGAATGAGGTTGGATATTGTAATCCGAGGCGAAGCCGAGGATTATAACCAACCGAATCCGTTATTTGCGTATCGTCCGTGTGTCGTTAAAAATTTTTCGTAATCCCGTTGAAAGATTACATTTTGATTCCGAAGAAAGAAAAACCCCGTACCTCGCAAGTCTAAAGAAAAATCCCAACGTCGTGCACTCTGTTGTCATGGAACAGTTTGACAGTTTTATAAACAACGTCAGTTTTTTTTTTGTGTTCTCAAGTTCGCTTTAACGACGACCATGGATGAAATTGATGAAATTGAGGAACAAAATCAAATTCCTTCAGAAATATAGGGAGAATCATGTGCTGTGCAGCGAGTGTTGATTAACTTCCGAAAATAACTCAAGAGCGATATCAAAAAGAATATGAAAATTTTGAAATGTGGCGTAAAAGCAAGAATGTAAAGGTGGTTGATGAAGATATATTATTAGCCTATGCGAAATGAAAATCAGAGGTTTATTCTCCCAACTCGCTGTGGACCAAGATTTCAATGTTGTTATTGTAAGCAGAATGATGTTTCGAAATAAATATTTGAACAAGTGATTTCATAACGGCCGCCGGCCGTTATGAAATTATAACGGCCGGCGGCCGTTAACACTTACTTTTCAATTGTCATCTGAATACCGTTAAATCAAAATAACAGTATGGAATTACGAAAAAAACTAATATATTGTGCCGATACTTGATGTAAATCCATTATAATATTATGAGTGAAACTGCACAGTTTTCGATTTTCACTATATTTTGTTAACATGACAATTGTTTCGCCGAACACAGTGGCTCCTTCAGATGTATAGCACATACTTAGTTTTACAATGAGGATATTGAAAGATGAAGGAAGGGAATATACAATAAGAATGGGGAAAACCTAAAGGTGATCCCTTAGCAGGTAGATAGTACACTGTTCATGACATGAAAAAATAGGCTAGGCATATTAGCAAAAAAATTAGGGCTCAGAAACAAATTTTGCTATAGTTTTGATTTTCTTGCCCTTTATGTTTTTTGGGTCGCTGAATACGAATTTGAAGTTTGCTGGCAAAAATTTTGTCCGGACCTTTGATTTTGGGCACTTTTTGACCAAATTTTGGCACTTTTTTCAGTTTTCAGCATATATCTCAAAAAGGAATCCGTTTGATGACAAACTTATTCTAAACAAAATTCAGGCAGACAAAATTACCTAAATTTTTTACACGAAATATTTTTTTGTAAAACTAACCGTTTTGCCGCTAGAGCGCACTCAAAAATCGCCATATTTCCATATCTACTGTCATTCACCGTTTTCGCGAAAATTGACCTTGCTGTGATACTTAACTGTTGCAACAATTTATTACATTATACAATTCGTTTTATATAACAGAAGATTTCTCATAAATAACGTTTTTTTTTGGAAGACTCGCCCACTGATTCTCAATCACTGTGCCGCGGTATTGTTGTGTGCCGCGAAATTCTTAAAGTGTGCCGTCAAATTTTGGAAATGTATATGAAAGAAAAAAAATTGTTGTGGAGTCCTTTTATTGTTGAGAGTCAGGATCCTCCTCCGGCATGCTTAAAAGGTCCCCCCAGTGATATTCAGTCATCGGGATCTGACATAGAGACTGAGCTTATGTGATAACGTCAAAACATGGCTCTTAAAAACCAACTTTGAACATGAATTATTATGAAAGTTTCGGAGTAACAATGTTAGTTTCAAGTGAAACTGTGAATCCATATGAATGTGAAAACTTACTCTAAAGAAAATACAGAGAAGGTGATAGATTGGAAAGACATCGTATAATGTGGGTTAAATTGAAAGGAGCCGAGAACTGGTATAGTTGAATTACATGCTTTTTGTCTATTCATTTCTCACTTCAGAGAAATAACCCATAAAATGAAGAGTTTGCAAAATCAGAGTTCACAGAACGAGGGAAAATTTTAAAACTTCTATCAGAGTGGACGATAGGACGGTGTCGAAAAATATACACATATGGGCGAGCCGTTCTCGCACACATCAAGAGACAAAAGGAATTAGTGGAGACCCATAAACCCAGAGAAACCAAATCAACAGCTCCAGAATGCTTGTTCAGAACAAACTGCTTTATATGTGGATTACCAATTAGGTACCAAACAATTTTTAGCGGCGGAATCCAAAACAACTTCTGATTTGTGAAATTTTGTGTACCAGAGGTGGTTTTAGAGAAAGGGTAATGAAGGACGCACGAGATAAAGATGATGAATTTGGAAGGGCGGTTTTACGCCGAATTGAGCATATACCTGATTTGGTTGCATATGAAGCGCAATATCATAAAAAGTGCCGAATAGAACTTATTGGAAAACGAACACCAAACACAGACGAGCAACAGAAAAGAGGAGGACCATGTGCTTAGGCAATTGATGTAGTAATGCAGCATATAAACACATACATGGAAAATAGTGATGATGAGTGTCAGTTCTCAATGGAATAACTGATGGCCCAAATGAAAGGAGACTACAAACCAGATCAAAGGACAGTGAAAGCTGGACTTCAAGGGATGTATGGCGATGAAATACTGTTCGCTTTTTCAAAGAATAAGCGGAAGTGGTTTCTTTCAAAAATATAGGAGATAAAATATTGAATGACGCATTTTACCAACAGAAGTGTAGATCTGAAGAAGAGAGGCTGCGAATAGTAGAATCAGCAGCCAAAATAATATGTGATGACATCAGATTCTAATTTTACGATGTTAAAGAGTATTCCGCTCCTGACTGTTTCATGGATGATACAGAATCCGTAATTTCCAAAACTTTGAATCAATTTTTCAATTACTTTCCCTATATCCATTATTCATGTAAGGTATTCTGGGTCCGTGAATATTTTTTTGGAGCTCTATAGCGACAAAACGGCTGGTCTACTGATTGTCAACCTTTTTTGTCGCAGCACATTTCAACGATTTCAAAATTTGGCGGCACTCGAAGAAAAAGGTAAGTTTAAAAGTTGTTTACTTACCTATAACACACTGTGTAAAATAGTTTATAATAATAATTTGGAATTTAAAATGAAATAACATGTACTACAAAAACAACAGTATGTTTATAGGGGTTCAATTACAAGTAAATAATAAGAATATTTTTAATAAGGAATTTCAGATAGCAAGGTCGATTTTTGCGTAAACGGCGAATGTCACTAGATATGGAAACATGGCGATTTTTGGGCGCGCTCTAGCGGCAAAACGGTTAGGCTTACAAAAAAACGTTCAGTGTAAGAAATGTAGGCAATTTTGTATGCCTTAATTTTGTATAGAATGAGTTTGTCAAAAAATTATTCCTTTCTGAGATATTAACCGAAAACTGAAAAAAGTGCCAAAATTTGGTCAAAAAGTGCCCAAAAATCGAAGTTCCGGGCAAAATGTTTGCCAGCAAACTTCAAATTCATGTTCAGCGACCCAAAAAACATAAAGGGTGAGAAAAGCAAAACTATAGCAAAACTTGTGTCTGAAAATCCTAACAGGTACAAATATTCAATATTATATTTAGAAGATTTAATAACTGTGTATTATTCATATCTAATTGGTCATCTAACAAATGATTGGATTATTTCATACTATTGATTTCAAGAGCTTCTAATATATTGAGTTCATAGCCTTTCTTTTCTATATGTAATATTTCAAGTTCACTATTAAAAATAAGATTATGTTCCAGGAGATGTGATGCATAAGTAGAATCTAATTGTTCCTTGTCGTATATTCTTATAGTAAAAGTTAGTATTTACTATAACATCTGAAGAAGCCACTGTGTTTGGCGAAACAATTGTCATTTTAACAAAATATAGTGAACATCGAAAACTGTGAAGTTTTATTTACAACACGTTCGTAAACTTGGTTGAGCAATACCTAATGAGGATATTTAATATCGAAGTAAGTATAAATCATTTTTGATTTAGAATAATTAGCAATGTCTTTATTTTGGTCTAAACGTGTGCTATTCTCATTTGAACACAAAACCTATTATAAATGTGAATTCTATCTAACTTCAATTTCTCTCTGTTACTGTTACTAATAGAGGGGACCTATCAAACTTAATAGATATTCACCATGCGTATATCCGCGCTAGAATGCGGCAATCCTGGTGGTAGATTAATTTTACCAAAGTGCTAAAACGAGGATACCTGTAAGGCCGTTGCGTTTGGCAAGCCGTCTACTACACTGTTCCTTGAATAATTCAGAGTGGCAAATTACCTAATTACTGGATACATACCTTGACGTGATGTTACAGGAGGCCAACTGCCATTCTCTTTAAGTTTTCGGTTCAAATTATGCGCTGCTCAAGACTGAACGTCTACCCAGACTTACATCAGAGTAATTTTCGCATTCTTCGATATCGAATCAATATTTAAGAGGTTCGGGGTAATTGATAATGTCTGCTCATTGTTTATAATTTTTTTTTCTTTAAAAATCACGTAGGTATTCGAAGTCGGTCCACATAATTATATAATCTGAATATAATTTACGAAATGACTTAATTAAGAATGGTTCACCCCGACTTTCACCTGAATTAAAGATGTTGTACTGAATCCAATAAGGATTCGATTATTTCGATTTTTTTTGTGTTACATTATCCGATTGGTAAAATAAAGACTGAGATGGATCAACTTTGAATTGTAATTCTATAATGAATATTATTTTCGCTTTTTGCGGGTGATGAACTTATTAATAGTTGTTACTATTTCTTTTAACTAACATCTTTTATGGAAAGTTTCATAATATCAAATTTGAGATAATGCGTTTTATTCGGTAAATGTTTGAAAATTAATTCCTTCCATTGCTTGTGTACACTGAAAGTTATATTTGTATTACTAATAACAATATTATTTTTAGGGTTCCGTACCTCGAAAGGGAAAAACGGAACCCTTATAGGATCACTTTGTTGTCCGCCTGTCTGTCTGTCAAGATTATTTTTCTCAGGAACGCATTGAGTTATCAAGCTTCATATCACATACTCAGGTTTACTGTCCCTTGGAGCTGTGAAAAAATCAAACTTCTAAGCCAACGCAATCGAAAGATACAGCCGTTTATGCAAATTTCGACACTCCTACAGAGTACTTCCCGTGTACTCAGAATTTTGAAATTTGGTCTTATAGCATAGATACAGGAAAAATTGCAAAAACAGTAAATTTTTAGTTACATCATATAATAAAATTTTTGTTTATACGAAACCCTCGGTGCGCTAGTTCGACTCTCGCACTTGGCCGGTATATATATATATATATATAATATATATATATATATATATATATATAATATATTATATATATATATATATATATATTATATATATATATATATATGTATATAGAGTATATATATCTATATATTATATATATATATATATATATATATATATATATATGTATATATGTATATATATATATATATATATATATATATATATATATATATATATATATATATATATATATATATATATATATATATATATATACAGTTTGTCTCACTAAGTTGGAACCATATGGAAAACTTTTTTATTATTCATTTTAGGGAAAAAAGTTATTCTTCATAAAAAGTTCTGCATGTTCTAAAATCTAAACTACAATCATCAGATAACAAATTTTTTCAGTCGTATACGCGGTGTGTCGAAAAATATGAATTTTTCTCAAGAGTAAAGTACCTTTATATCTGAAAATATCGAAAATTGTTAAAGAAAAAAGTTGTTCAGAACTGAAAACTACGTTTAAATATGCAATTGCATCCACTTACAAAAAAAAATCATTTTTTCTTATTTTGTCAACAATAACAATGCAAATTTAACTGTAGTTACATGTAATCTAGTATGCACTGACAGAGAAAATGATTTGTTGATTTGTTAATAGCAAGATATGTTTGAAAGTGAATGTCAAAACGCATTAGAAGTAATAAGACACATAAAAATGGTAGCGATATTATCTTGTGAAGAAAAAATAGAAATTGTTTTGATTGTGGGAGAAAATTATAAGACGCATAGGGAAGCAGCGACTATTTTTAATAACAGACATCCCAATAAAAATATTTTTTTGACATTCACTGTCAAACATATCTTGCTATTACCTAACAAATCAACAAATCATTTTCTTTGTCAGTGCATACTAGATTACATGTAACTACAGTTAAATTTGCATTGTTATTGTTGACAAAATAAGAAGAAATAATTTTTTTTTCTAAGTGGATGCAATTGCATATTTGAACGTAGTTTTCAGTTCTGAACAACTTTTTTTTTTAACAATTTTCGATATTTTCAAATATAAAGGTACTTTACTCTTGAGTAAAATTCATATTTTTCGACACACCGCGTATACGACTGAAAAAATTTGATATCTGATGATTGTAGTTCAGATTTTAGAACATGCAGAACTTTTTATGAAGAATAACTTTCTTCCTAAAATGAATAATAAAAAAGTTTTCCATATGGTTCCAACTTAGTGAGACATACTGTATATATATATATATATATATATATATATATATATATATATATATATATATATATATATATATATATATATATAATAGGCCATTTGAGTTAGAAAACCGATTTCATTAAACAGTTAAACGTTAACCGGAATTCGAGAAATTGAAAGGACAAAAACCAGACAACTATGTTTCATTGAATTTCTCGCGGCCGTCTTAAGTTACTCAACACGTAATATTCAGTTTAATATCAGAAGTCAGGTGTGCTTGTATTAGATGGTAAAGAAACCTCAGAAACCCTTACCCACGTAATGTCAAAACAGGTTCTTCACTATTTGATTTGGGGATTTGTCTTTAAGAAGATAGTTCACGTCATTTCGACTTTGTTGAAATTTATAATTTTATCCTTAAATCAAATAATTAAGAACTTATTTTGCACATTATGTAGTCTATGGTTCACATCATATTAGCAGACCTGACTGCTTGTATTGGACTGAATAGCACGTAATAAATAGCAGCGTAATTACTAAGTTAATACGGTCATAGCCGAGAGAAATTTAATAAAACGTAGCTGTCTGGTTTTTAACTTTTCAATTTTTTTAAAATTCGTTGACGCTAAATTAAATTATATTCTCCGGAAGTTTAAGAGTCACGAAAGAAACATAGACATGTGTCGCGTGATGCACATGTTCACTGGTGGGTAAACAAGCCAAAAACCAGAATATAATTATTCATGTCTGGACAGAAATTTAAAGTTTATCACGTAGGTACGTATAAGTATTTCTCAGGTTGGAAATATCTGATTTTTTATTAACAGCTTTAGGGTGATTCTGTATGTGGCACATTTCCAAAAAAAGTCGCTTCTTGTAATTGTGTTTTTCATATGTTATATATATATATATATATATATATATATATATATATATACATGTATATGTACAGGGTGATACCAAATAACCTGGGAAATACCACGCTAGTCGAAAATATAATTTAAAATCATAGCATATGGTACCACTATGTTTTTTTTTGAACTCTTCCAATATTTGAATAGAAAATGTGGCCTTGTTAGCCTAACAGTGAAGTTCATCTTTTGCATACCCATGATTATGTCTTGAAGTCCTTGCTCTTGGTTGCTGCATATATCCCATCAGATTTAGATTTAGTTTAAAAAATTCATCCCGTAAGATTCAAGCCCATTAACCTTTACCAACCGGCGTTAAACTGAAGTTCTCATGTGAGTTAGAAAAATAAATATAGTATGTAATTTTTTTTAATTTTTAGCATTTTTCGCCTTTTTTTAGATTCTCAAATCCAGCCGTTTTTGTGTAACTCCACATTACAAAAGCAAGAACATGTATTATCAGGTGTCGATTTCATTTGTCTGAAATCATTACAGATTGCAACCAGTGTATTCTTGGACCGTGAAATGTTTTATCACTTCGAGAGATGGTCCCATTATATCAATGCCCGGGCAACCGTACTTGTGAAGAGATATCTATGCAAATTGGGGTCTAGCAAAATTGGAGGTTTAATTGAAATTTACTCTTTGGTAAAAAAACTGAAACTGCTATTCTGATGGTAAAATTCCAACCGTCGAGAGCCCCTCGATAAATACCTATAAAATGTCGACGGTATCATCAAAATTCCGCACACGTACATTTAATGTTACATGAAAAATCGGATGAGCAGTATTGAAGTTTTTTGGGATGAGAGTAACGGGTTTAGTCTGATCCGAACAAAATGGTCCATCAAGAAAATTAACTCTGGAAAATCCATTTTGTAACATTAGAAACTGGTTGAAATTATCCATTTCCCATTGATATTGGTTCGATCCGTTATAAATGCCCCTTTATATTAATTTATATTATTAAAGAAACACATGTTTGATTTTACGATACCTTCAATTGAATCTATGATGCAGCGTTTCACTAAACGGTGGCTTCATCAGGTAGAACTGAATACCAAAATTCACAGAATATACGAGGATTTATTGATATCTAGTTAGCCTAGACCAGTTCCCTGCATAAACAAAATATTGCGTTACCATAGCAACGAACAATAACTTATTAGAAGTGTCAGTGTAAAGTTTGACGTCAAAAAAGTAAACCAGAGTTACGCAATAAATTAAAAGAAAAAATATGTCCACCGAAATTGTGAAAATCGAAAAATTGGAGTATCGAGTCATCATCAAGTACCTGTATTTAAGAAGGTTAAGAGGTAAGCAGATTTACGAAGATATGCTTAACATCCTTGGTGATCAATGTCCTTCGTATGCGACCATGAAAAATTGGACTGCAAGCTTCAAAAGAGGTAAATTTTCCATTGAAGATGATGACCGATCGGGAAGGCCAGTTTCTGTGTCAGTCCCCGAAAATATCGATGCAGTTCATGACAGACCGTCGAATTGGGCTAAAACGGATATCTGAAGCACTGAATATTTCATACGAATGCGTTCATCATATAGTTCACGTCAATTCGGAAATGAGAAAAATTGCTGCAAAATGGATCCCCAAATGTTTGAATGTTGACCAAAAGCGTGCAAGGGTAGTAGCATCGCGTTCGATCTGTGCTCGATTTGAAAACGATGTAGACTTCTTAAACCGAATTGTTACTATGGATGAGACTTGGGTACATTTCTACGATCCAGAAACAAAGCAACAATCGATGGAATGGCGACACTCCGGTTCTCCAAGACCTAAGAAGTTTCGTGTCCAAAAATCTGCTGGAAAAGTTCTTGCTTCAGTTTTTTGGGATTGCCATGGAGTAATCATGATTGATTTTTTGGATAAGGGTAGAACAATAACTGGAGATTACTATTCGACATTACTGACCACTCTACGGGAAAAAATTAGAGAGAAAAGACGCGGAAAGCTATCCAAAGGTGTTTTGTTTTTGCAGGACAACGCCCCTGCACACAAATCTCATCTTGCCACTCAAAAAATTCGTGATTTAGGGTTTGAATTACTAGAACACCCCCCTTATTCACCAGATTTGGCTCCGTCCGAATATCATCTCTTTCCTCAACTGAAAAAAAGTTTAAAAGGTAAATTTTCTTCCAACGAGGAGGTGATAAAAGCTGTGGAGGTCTGATTTGCAGAGCAAGAAGAAACATTTTTTTTGAAAGGTCTAGAGACGTTGCAGATTCTCTGTAATAAATATATACAATTAAGAGGAGAATATGTTGAGTAATAAAATATGTTGACATTGAAATTTTGTTTGGTTCTATAGAAGGCTATGAATTTTTCCTCTAACTGGATTAGAGGAATGAACAGAGAAATACAAATGTATTAATTTTTTTCTTATCAATTGAAAAACATCGAAAACTCTCTAGCCGGAGTAAAACTTGATTAATTTTATATTTTTTTCATTATGCATCCTTTTAAGACGTTGGGTTTTTAATTTGAAATTTGCTGAACATTCATAAGATCTTTGTGACTAGAAATGTCAGCTTTTTTCATAATTCATATCGCCCTAAGTTCAAGTGACGATGACGCTCACCCTTTCTACGAAAAATTTTATATTCAATGTGAAATTAAAAATTGAATATAATAAAAGTTTGGGAAAACTTCTTGATTATCATGCTAACATGCCGTAGACACCAATTTGTCTTTTCTAATTTCTGTGCTCTTCGCTCTTTTTCAATTGTATAATCGTATTGAGAAACGGGTTAATACAAATCTGATTTTCGATAGCACTTGAACAAAATTAATACTACTCAAATTCGGCACATAATTGATTGGGAAGTATGAAGAATAAAAAAACTTACGAATAAATTATGTGCCGAATTTGAGTAGCAAAATTTGTAACAGACTATCGAAAAATAACGTTAAAACAATAAGTACAAATAAAAGAAACATGAAGTCATTCTTGGTCAATAATAAAGAAAAATCTAAGTCGGAGAAAACAGTGGTGTTTACAAAATATTTTGCGACCTGCTTTGTATATTGGACAAACAGGAAGGAATATAAACATTCGTGTTGAAGAACATAAAAAGTCTATTTTACAAAATAAAAATACCACTGGCTTCTCTGAACATTGTAAAAAATTCAATCATTTCCTGGATTTTAACAAAACCCAATTGTTACATTCAGGTAACAACGGAAAGCGCCTCGACCTTCTTGAAATTCTCGAAATAAATTCCGCCCATAATAGTCAATTACCCCTTGTTAACGAACAAATTGATTTTCAGGTATCACCTTTGCTTTCGTCTGTTTTATAAAATAAGATGTAATACTCTGCTGTAGTCAGTCTTGATAATGAGATCATAACTCGAAACATGTCGACTATTCTTTACTGCTAAATACAGTATCTAAATATTTTTATATAGTGAAACATAAGTCAAGTGTGTTTTATTTTAAAGTTTATACTTCATAATAAATTTTTAGTTCAAAAAACGAAGAATAATAATATAATTATTTAAATAACACCTGTTTGGTTTTAACGATTACTTTAATTAAAAATATGATGTGTCGTTCACTACACGGTGGGTTCATCAGATAAAACTTAATACTAAAACTTGGTATCTCAGTTTACATAGACTCAAAACCCTGCTAAATATATCCAATATCTGATGTAATTTGTACAAGTTTTCTCGAAGCATTACCTACCTTCTGAAATTTACGTGAACTGAGATACCATAATTTTAGTATTCAGTTATATCTGATGAACTCAGATATTATAACTGATTTTTTTTTTAAATCTAAGTAATCTGTACTTGATGGAAGTTCATATTAAGAAATGAGAACACGTTTATTCAAACTTAATTTCCACTATATAATATTAGTATATAATATACAGTGCTTTCATGATGAAAGGAACAAATTCATTAAAAAATTAGGTTTCTATTTCATGTTAAAATCCTCGGACAGGTCGATTAGTATTTTTATTTGGGCAATTTTCGCAATAAAAATTTTGTATACAGGGTGTCTCATTCAAGAGCTATGGCTTTGTCATTAGTTTTTTTAAAGGTAATACCCTGTATATTATTTCACTTTACAATTCTACGATAAATTCTTATCACTTTTTGTGAACATACCATATGCCTCAACTTGATGGATTCCCAGATTATAACGGAGATAGTGGAGCACCTGGAGATTTAAAATGTGGATTAAAAGTACAAAAAAAAATTTAGGTAAACATTGTCATTAAATCTGAAGAATGAAATTTCACATGTACCATCTGAATTCATTCACTGGTGCTGTATAGTCCGCAGTTTTCACGTTTTTAACGCTCCAGGCACTACACTACTTCATTGTTTAAGAAAATGCAATTACTTGAGAGAGAACGTATTGAAGTACTTATGATGATTGGTTTTGGAGATAGGGTGCGTTCACAAGAAGAAGTCTGCAATCTATTCAATGAAAATCATCCTGATCGTCCGCCAATTACTAGATCGACAGTCAGCGAAATTGAATCAAAATTCAGGAGATACGGCCACGTTAGAGATTTACCTAAAGGAAGACCACCGAGAGTATCTGAAGAAACAGTGCTGAACGTGCTACTAGAAACCCAAGATAACCCTCATACATCCATTACTACAATTTCCAATAATTTCAATTTATCAGTAGGGTCCGTGCATAAAATACTTAAGGTCAATAAGTATCATCCCTATAAAATTAAGCTGGAACATGAATTATTAGAAGACGATTTTGACCGCAGAGTACAGTTTTGTGAGCAGATTCTTGAAATTCATAATCAACATCTAAATTTCATTACAAACATAATTTTTTCTGATGAAGCCACCTTTACTTTAAATGGCCACGTCAACAGACAAAACTGTAGGTATTGGGCGACCGAGAATCCTCATTGGATGCAAGAATGCCACACACAGCGGCCTCAAAAAATTAATACATGGGCAGCGATTGTTCGAAATCGTATAGTTGGTCCCTATTTTTTTGAAGGAACACTAAACGGAGAGGACTACTTGAACTTTCTCCAGTTCGAACTCATTCCGGCTTTAGCTGTTTTGTTTCCTAACCCACAAGATCCTGACATACCTAATAACGAGATATGGTTTCAACAAGATGGGGCACCTCCTCACTATTCAATCGCTGTTCGACAATTTCTTGATGCAACTTTTCCCAACAGATGGATAGGACGGAGAGGTCCGATTGAGTGGCCGCCAAGATCACCGGACATAACCCCATTGGATTTTTTCTTATGGGGTTATTTGAAGTCTAAAGTTTATTTGAATAGACCAAATAATATTGATGATCTAAAAGAGAGAATCAGGCAGGAAATAAGACTTATCAGTCCAGAAGTAATTGAAAATGTGCAACGGGAAACATTGAATCGACTTCAAAAATGTCTCGAAGTAAACGGACAACAGATTGAACATATGTAAAAATTAAATTAGTAATTACATTTGTGTGTTTTCATATCGTACCTCTCATTACCCACTATCTCCGTTTCTGGCAATCCATCGAGTTGAGGCATATGGTATGTTCACAAAAAGTGATAAGAATTTATCGTAGAATGGTAAAGTGAAATAATATACAGGGTATTACCTTTAAAAAAACTAATGACAAAGCCATAGCTCTTGAATGAGACACCCTGTATACAAAATTTTTATTGCGAAAAATGCCCAAATAAAAATACTAATCGACCTGTCCGAGGATTTTAACATGAAATAGAAACCTAATTTTTTAATGAATTTGTTCCTTTCATCATGAAAGCACTGTATATTGCTATATTAATATATAATATAGTAGAAATTGAGTTCAAATAAACGTGTTCTTATTTCTTAAATCAATGTGTGGTGAAACGCCGAATCTTATATTCAGTTATTTCAATTGTTAAAATCAAACATATGTTTTTCGTATAATATTGTTATGGTTTCGAACCAAGTTACGGTCTATTATCATCGTAATATTTATTACACATTTCGCGAAGACCTCTCAAATCGTTCATATCTCTATTTACAATTTTCAGCAGATAACTGGCTAGACTAATCATTAACTTTTGTTCCAGAGTTGAGAGATCATCCGACCAAGTTATAAAACCCGTGAATCTCGAGGCCCTCACGAAATGGGTTGGCAACATACCCGACGATGTAATTCGCGATATGGCGGAGATAGCCCCAATGTTGTCCGTGCTTGGCTACGATCCCTACGCCAACCCTCCAGAATATGGCAAACCGGATGCAGAAATAGCGAGCAACACGCGGAACATCGAGAAAAACAAGACCCTGTGGGAGCAGAAGGCGAAGGAAATGCTCCTAGAGGCAGTTGGCGATACGGCGTTAGATAGAGAACCAAGCGAGCCCCCCAACAATAACACGTGATAGCTGTTTTATACCGTCATTTGTTTGCAGTTCAAGTGTATCTGGAGAGTTGACAATTAT
Organism: Cynegetis impunctata; assembly: GCA_030704885.1. Lineage (NCBI taxonomy): Eukaryota > Metazoa > Arthropoda > Insecta > Coleoptera > Coccinellidae > Cynegetis > Cynegetis impunctata. The sequence goes on from JARQZK010000730.1 coordinate 126,663, forward strand.
TACTAAATGTGTCATCAGTGAGGAATGAACTCAGTTGGAACTAACTTGAAACGTGTGTTTGCCAAGAATTTTAGTCTTTCGAAGAAATGATCTGTGCAGAATCAACAAGATATATCGATCATTACTATTTATTGTGTACAAATTATTTTATATATAAATAGTTCAATTAAAATATTGGGATCCAGCAATTAACTTTATTCGATCATTTCCAAAAATTTAACACAATTTGTGAAGACGAAATATCAAAATCATCTATCAAAATATGCTTTATTGTCTTTAAAATTATACAATTTATAGACAAAGCGAAAACCTTAACAATGTAAAATATAGAAATAAAAACACATCAAGCGAAAAAATTTAAGAACTAAACAATGTAAAACAGAAATAAAATCTCATCAAACCAAATTTCCATACAAAATATCATATTCATATTATTAACAATAGAACCGAGTACGCGTAAAAAAATTTTTTAACGAAGCTCATGCTATTCAATTTGGTCCTCTACAGAGTAATATTGTCTACCCAAAAAATAAGATTTTGTTCTTTTCCGAAAATTGGGCAAGAAAGTTATAGATTTTAATTCATCTAGAAGGTGATTGTAAATTTTCTTAGCATTGTAAATAATGGACTTTTTTGTTAATTCAGGGGAAGGAATAGGAAGATGAACATGATGTCCCGGAGGTCTAGTAGAATACCCATGCAAATATAATTAGATTCAAAAGCAAATTGAAATTCATTACTTAATAAAATTCAAAATATGATTAATTTTTTTCATAACTTGGTTGTCATACAAAGGTGAAACTGAAAAATTATTCATACTTCAAACTAGATCATTGGGTGAACAAAAGAAAATAATGCCTTAAATATCTTATATTCCACAGAATTATCGCTGGAAGTATTTGTTCAGCGCTGTATCTCGTAGTTGCGGCTGTTATCAGTACTAAGCTATGAATCTCAAAACTCACATGCATTTATCAGGATTAATTTATTTTTGCTGTATAACATAGAGTAATGGAAGCTCATCAAGTATGCAAAGCTCTCACGAAAGCTAACCTAGAACTTCCATATCTCAGTTTACAAAGACGCTTATTTCGATCTAGAGGCACAGTTGTATCTCACCTCCCGTACGAAAAGGTCAGACCGGTGGTAATCTCCTCATTTCCATTGTTTTAGAACGCCAAAACACATGCTGGAGTTTGTAATATGTTGAAATATGTACGCCGGAATATAAAAAACACTCAACTATAAATATTTTAGGAAATCATATTTTGACGTGTACTATACGCTTTTTTCAAGTTTTCATCGCAATGTTGAGCAGTATACACCAAGTAAAATTGAGCATAACTATCAGACTTAATGTTTTAAATCGGTTAGCCTTTAATATTGTTTCTAAAATATTGGACGCAAATGAAATTAGTGCTATGAGATATACGAATTTTTGAAATATTTCAAATTAATAAACTCAATAGTAGAATCATCAAAATCAGTATTATAGTATTTTCAAAGCTAAATATGTATTACTAAAAATTAGAAAGCTAGGCTATGTGTGTATTTTTATATTGATAATAATTTTATTATATTAGTAGTTATGAATAATTTTTGACAGTATAATATTAAAATCAGTATTGAATTTCTTTCAAGCTATAACGAAGAGGAAAAATACTTACGAAAAGGTTTCAAGAAAATCATCGTCTTAAGTCGAGTTTATATTCTTATTAAAAAAAATTGAATTATACTGTGCGATTAATATGCATTGAAAAGTCTCATTCTCACATTGCTTTTACTACAAAGTAGAACCTCTTCCAACAAGAGAAATATTTGCTCTCAACTTCCTCCTGGAATACCTTGAACATTATGTGCGAACTATTGAAATATTTATGGTTTCAAGGCGCCTTAAACGAATTAAATATTAGCATACTGCAATATTTCGCAATTTGATATATTTTATTCACAAAAGTTTCCTTTCAGTATCTCCCATTTTTCTCAATCTATAGCGAAACTTTCGAATTCTTCGCACAATTTCTTCCTTATCGTGGTCGAAATAAACCAGGTTGCAAAAACCATGTTATGTGTAATTTCCAGGAAAATGCTGTGCATTTTGTCAGTACATAACCCAGAGACTTGGAACTTAGACGTATAGGTTCCTCATTTGTTGTTCACTTTCCTAGTCTAAGAATAATCTCACCTCCAGTCACCGTAGTCAAACGGACCATTGAAAATTGTTCATTTTACCCGAATTTTTTCCATAGATGAAATAAATTCGAGATTTTGGGTAAGCGAAATTATACAAGAGGTAAGAGAGCAAGATCCGAGAGCCCCTAGACAGTACTTATTTTCTCAGCAATAATATGTATGGGACAGTGGCTACATAGGGGGGGGATCAAGGGGATCAATCCCCCCCATGAGCCTCCGATAATTATAATAGAACTGAATACAAGTCTTCGCATCTATGTACATATTTAAGTACCTTTACATGAAATTTACTAAGCACTAGCACCTCTTCTGCCATTATGTATGTGCAATCATAAGAAAATTACCTAGATTTTCCGCGCTTCGAACAGGCCGACCAATCAGGAATGGATATAATTTTGACATTATAAAGTAATTAGTAGTTTTGAGCATATTTTATTCAATGTTGAATTAGTAAATTTAATCGCTATGAGCAAAAAAGTGTTTAAAAAGTTCAAATGGCTCTATTGGAAAATTTTTATTTCGAAAGGAAGAAGTCAACCAAAATCTCCACGCACTTCTCTTTCTAAATTGTATACTATACTTACTATTAAACAAAAGTGCTCGAGCTTTTGTTTAATGGTGTAGTATTATATATAAAGCAGTTTTGTTCAATAGTATAGATAGTATAAAATTTAGAAAGAGAAGAAGTGCGATAAAATTTTAAACACGTTTTTTGGTCCGATCAAATTCCTGTTTATATTCGAGGTGCGTGACTTCTGCTCATAGAAGATTTTCAATCAATATCTTGAATATTTTTTAATTTAGAGTATATGAAGCTCTTTGAAAAATAAGACTAAATTTTGGATTTGATTGTCAATTCAATTACTCCATAATATTTTGAAGTTAATAAAAATTGTCGAGTTGGTAAAAATTTTCTTGCGATGGTTGGATCATGAATCTTGGAGAAAGATTTTCTAATCATGAGAATACAGTCTAGTTTACATGTGCTTTTGTGTTCAACTTTTTTCATCAGTCTCGGAAGAATATAAGCAAATAGCAAGTAGATAGTTTTTGAAAAAAAATTAAGTTCCGTTCGTGAAAATTGTTAAAGTGATAAACAATTTACTGAAAAAAAGAAAACAGTTTGTTTTTTCAAATATTTCAAAAACTGATAATTTTATTTTGATATCTAAATGAAGATACAAAAAGAGGAGGAAATTTCCTATAAGAAATTTTTAACTCCCGGAACTGTAGGATACAAAGGTATTTATAATTTTTTCAGAGGGGTAAAAATGCGGCCGAAAACAGGTAATCTGGCTTGCGAAAGTCACGCCCATTTGGGGCACTTCAACAATAAACATTATTTAACTACATTAAATATAGAAATTAAGGAATGAAAAATTTCAGTTTCTTACTGGATAGGTAAATGAACAATAATCCAGCGACAACAAATTTTTATCGCTATTTTTCGCGCATTAGTTATGCGCTAGTTTTTTGCTGCTTGAACAAGAATATTGCAAGTGTTTCTAGTTTCGAAAAATAGATCTCCGTTAAGAAATTGGATTGTTTAGTTTGTTCCTAACAATTTACTTAGTTGCAAAATTAAACACTCTAATAATAACTTTTTTCTCCTGATTCTCTTATAAACAACGCATTTATTTATAACAATTTTTTAAACAATTGGAGATGAACATTGAAAACAACTATTTCCATGTAGCTTCCGATAATAAAAAACGGACCATTGAAATCATAAAAAAAATTTCATTTTGATTTTGCAAAACTACGTAGATTGTCTGAAAAACTGAAAAATTGAAATTTTTTATTTTTTCAACAGTGATTTACTTTAATAGCTCCAAGAATGAAAGAATCTCAGATCTATACATGAACAGTTATCACAATTTTCATATTCAAGCACCAAAAAATTGTTAATTAACTAGGTATTGCATAACTAATAGAAAAATCTCTATTATCGCCGGATTATTGTTCATTCACCGATTCAGTAACTTGTCATATTTTATATGGTTAAATAATGTTTATTGTTGAATTGTCCTAAATGGGCGTGACTTGCCCAAACGAAGTTACCCCTTTTCAGCCGTATTTTCACTTCTCTAAGAAAATTATGAGTATTGATTCTGCAGTTCCGGTAATTGAGTTTTTCTTTTGAAAATTTTTTTCTTCATTTTGAATCTTTCTTCAGATTTCAAAAATCTCAATTATTTTTTGACATATTGGCAAAAAACCAATCCACTTTTTTTCAGTAGGTATACTGTTTAAAACTTTCACAAATTTCGATTGCGAATTTTTAATTTTGTCAAAAAACTTCTTCCTGCTACAAATCGAATAACACTTTGTTTTTAATTTCCAGAAACTGCTGAAAAAAGTTGAACAAAAAAGCACTTGTTGACTAGACTATTTTTATTAACTCCAGGGACCCACAGTTTAACGCCGGTTCCGAACGGCCAATGGTCTTGAATCTAAGTCATTACCCAACATATTATTTTTTGAACCACCAAAATCCGGACATACACTACACTCAAGAGCAAGGTGGGACTCGAACCCGCAATCCTCTGTTTACAAGCGATACACCTCACTGCTGGACTACCGAGGTTTTCCTCGACTAGACTAAATAAGATTAGATAAAATGAGGCCTCGGTAGACCAGCGGTAAGGTATACCGCTTGTAAGCCGAGGATGTGGGTTCGAGTCCCACCTTGCTCTTGGGTGTTGTGTATGTCAGGAATTTAGTGGTTCTAATTATGAGATTAATTGCTGGGTAATATACTTCGTTAACAAGCCCATTGGCCGTTCGGAACCGGCGTTAAACTGTAGGTCCCTCGAGATAAAAAAAAAAAGATTAGATAAAGATTTTCGGTGTTTTTCAAGCATGATTTATACGAAGTTGACAAAGCAGCGGATAAATTCATCAAAACTGACAAGTGTTATCAAAAAAATTTTTACTGCCACACCTGCTGTTCTCGTAAGTTGAAAGTGTGGAAGAAGTATTTAATTCGTCAAGGCGATGTCAAGCCAAAGACTTTTTTTTGGCCTATTTTGTACTACATGAAATATTATTTTTTTATCAACAAATAAATTTTTAGACGAAAAGCTTATGGCATTTTACACAAAGCCATATACCCCCCCCCCATCGCAAAAAAGTTATCTACGCCACTGGTATGGGATAAAGTAGTGTTCGCATACTTGCTAGCTTGGGACGACAGCCACTTTCCAGGTGCTAAATATCGGAAAAACCCAACTTACTCTTCTTAAATTCTCAGGTCTGATTTTTTTATATGTTTCAAAGAAAACTGTTAAAACTAATATTCATCACTGCCAGACACTTCCCGTCGGCGGAACCTTTGCCCGACGCTTTGAAAGTTTCAAAAAAATAATGGAATTTTATTTATTTTATACATATTATTATTATTCATTTACTTATATTATATATATTCTCAGTCTTGATTTTTATATATGATACTCAGGGAACTATTTCAACGCCTTCTGTAAGCAGCCAGATCGATCGTAATGGCCAGCAATTCCCCCAGACACACTTTAAGTGTCCCTCGGAATATGAGCGCAATGACATGATTCGTACATTTAAACGCGTCGTGCTCTATGTTTGAGTATACGTACTTTTGTGCTGAGTATATAGTATTTTATCAAATCTGTTCAAAGCAGAGTGTAAGATGTTCGTGTAACATATATATTAAACACGAAAGTAGGTATACTCAATTATAGGCAGGCGAAAGTAGACAGTGAGTATAGAAGGGAGATCGACGCGCATAAATAATAACTCCTTGTGCTCATACTCAGAGGGACACTTTATGTGTATCTGGGGAGATGTTTGGTCCTCGGTCTGGCTGCTTGGAGGCGGTATTGAAATAGTAGCCTGATTATCATATATAAAAATCAAGAATGAGAATATAAGTAAAGTATCTTTTTTGGGACCTTCAGAGCATATGGCAAAGGCATCCACGGCGAAAAGTGTCTTGGAGTAATAATCATTAATTATCAAAGTATTTTAATAATAATGATAATAATAATAAGTTCTATATTTCCAACAGGTATGAAACCCAATTACAGAAAATAATTAAAGTAAAGCTAAATAGAAAAGAAATCAAACCACAGCGCCAGAGACAAAAAGAGAAAACTAATATGAACAAAATAAAAGTAATGTAAAAGTAATATCAACCTGTATCCCGAAAGCTAAACCTAAACCTAATACAAAAGATAAACTAATTTATCATTTAAATCAGTAGCAAGAACAGGAACAAGAGAAAAGAAAATTACATAACAGAACAAAAAACATAATAATTAAATAATTAAAGATGTAACGGAACCACTACTTAGCTTAACTTAATTCAATCCAATTCAATTCGATTCAAATTCAACTTAAGTACATAACTCCTAACAATAGCTGCAAGTGAATCAAATTGAACGTCACATTCACTCGCAACTGAATTGAATGTATACCCCATGAACCAAATGGGAGATTGCATTAACGAGTTCGTCCTTGGAGTCTCTAGATGGAATTGTTCCATATTACGGAAAGCTTGCCTCGGAACACGAAATATCAGAGCAGACAAGAGAGAAGGGCAGTCAATACTGTTGTGCAGTAATTTGTATAGAAATTTGAGACATAAAATTTCTCTTCTACCCTGCAATAAAACTACATTGAATCGACTCAACAATGCGTCATGACTAACTCCTCTCTCAGTGGATAAACTTTGTCCTCCCTCCAAACCAAGAACTTCAAGAACCTTCTCTGAACAGCCTCAAGATGGTATTGATGACAAAAATAAATAGGATGCTTGCTACGTATAAGAGATTGAAAAAGACTTATAAAAGTCGAAGGCAAATACTTGCCATTTCGAATAATGAAACCATACATTCACGAGGCAGATGAAACAAGCTGGGAGACGTGTGGAATAAAGACCACCGACGAAATAATCAGACCTCAATATTCTTTGAAGCATATGAAAATTAACCCTGAGAATTCAAGAAAAGAGTTTTTGCCCACCTTTAGCACCTAGTACATGGAAATTAACCGTGAGTCCAAGTGTGGAATTCCAGTGCTCACTAACATTATGTTTAAAAATATCTCACGAACTCACGGGAACGCGCTCCGTAAATACTTGTTGTGATATTCGCAATATTCAACATTCAATTCATGTATAATATACATATGACCATAGTAAATAATCATAAACATATGACCATAATCAACATTCCAAGGAAGCTGGAAGTATATGAGTTTTTAAAATAAAACACTGTGTTACTGTGCTCTGATATCCCATACTCTACAGTAGTAAAAAAGACTCATGTCAGGAAGTAATTGTTCTTGCGGCGGAATTCTATATTTTCGATCTACCTTATATATTTGGTGGAGGGCGCTCTGGGTTGTTATCCATATAGTAGTTCTATCTCGATTTGTATTGGGGAACAATAAGAAGTATGTCTGTTCACTCCAAGTCAAGTAAGCTGCACTGAAGAGATCTAATATGATCGAAACAGCTGTATGCTGATCTTGAGTCGGGGTGACTTGACATTTTGAATAATTCACTGTTGCATTGTGATTGCAGATTTCGCGTAGCGGAGTACATATAACCAGCTCCCTTGGAAGATGGTTTGATAATTTTAAATTACTGAAAAATTTTCCTTGTGATATATGAAATTGACTATGTTCATCAAGTATATTGTTCATAAATTGAAAATGTTTTTTGCTTCAATTCATCAATAACTCTAAATAAATCCCCTCTTCGAGGGGCGGCTATTCGAAGGCGGCTATGGAGGCTAAGCTGCCTCCTCAATAATATTCCGTGTATCACTACTATATTATATTGAATAGTCAGCATTCAGCATATTCATATTAATCAAAATGATATTATTTTATGCACATACCTTCCTTTCAACCTACATTATATAATATAATTTATTAATTACGATAGAAGGTATTTACATTTACTGCTTACTGCATTTCATTCATTTCAAGATTTCATATCAACAGTGGCAATGCTGCAGAGGCTTAATAAGGTATAGACGCGTTCATTATACCATATGCCATGCCAGAGAGAAAAGGAAACGCTGCGAATGAATATACCTTATTCACTTTATTGAAATAGAAAAGACCGGTAAATGCAACACCGATTGAAGCTAGCTGCTCGGTTCAAAGAGGATACATTAATTCTCACACAATGTCGACCAATCACAACTATAGGCTTTCGGGTAAAATCGAGTGAATTCATTGGACATGGACCGTTGGACGTTGTCACTAGTCGTGGACGAAAACAGTTTGTTTTGGTTTTAATTTGTTTCGCTCGCGTATTGTTTTTAAAATGAGATCGGTTACTGAAGTTAATTTTAAAAATTTCAATGGTGACTTAGTGGAATATTTGTTATCCCCTAACTTTAGTGCACTATGTTATGACGATAAAGTTTCAATAAAAACATTGCGACCTACCCCGGAATTAAAAATTTGGTGTAGCATAACAAACAACAGAATCGCGGTTTTATTATCAGAAATTATGAGAGACATCCTTGGCTAACCGGATCACAAGTAAAAAAATAAATTATTTTGTTGGCAGTTTTTACTTTTTTCGTTCTCCACTCTCAAGAGAATTAAAAGTTATTAACGAAATTCAATGAGCCAGGATCGTTTGAAAAATATCAGTTTGTTGTCCATTGAAAAAGAATTGGTAAAACTTTTGGCGAAAGACAAAAAATTTTATGAGGATATTATAGATCATTTTGCTTACGTTAAAGATCGCAGAATCCCGCTAATCTTAAAAAATATATGAAAACATTTTATTTGCTCTCACCATCTGTCCCCCACATATTTCTACAAAGTAAAAGGTAACACTGCTGATTTTTTTTACATTTTATTTTTCACAGGTTTTGTTTGTAGTACTAGGTACTTTTTTACTTAGTCTAATACCAAAGAATTCGTTGTTCCTTGTGAAAATCTTCAAAGAATTTATTTTGTGTTTAATTTTATGTAAACATTATTTTTTATTTAAGGCTTCTGCCTAGGCATTGGCATCTATGCAGGAATTATGAAAAATAGATGTCTATACCAAAGAATTTATTTAAATTTTTTTGTATAGGTCTAAATGTATATTTTATTTTGTTGTTATTTTATTAAGTTTTGTTTTACTTTTATGACAAGAATTTTATTTTAATCAATAACAAACTCTCACCTGGTTGGTTCTTGCTGGGCAACAATTGATTAATTCCTCGAATAGGTAACACATTCGTTAAGTAGGTAGGTAGGTACCTATTTTGTGAAAGAAAAAAAATTTGATGAATAGATGAATTGATTAATTGGCTGAGAAGAGTTTTTGTGAATATTATCAATAGGAGTTGTAGGTCTCAAGGTAGTCACTCGAAAGTGAAAACAATTTTTTTCCCAAAGAAATCAATATTATAGGGTGCTTGTTTTACTTTGATTTTATTTAAACTATAAGGCGGTTGACCTTGAAATCCTAAAAATTTTCGCCTATGGTATTTTTTAACACCTCTTGTAGCCTCCTCAAACCAACACCTCACGAGCCGCCACTGCCCTCTTCAGAAAATATATCAAAAAAGACAAATTCTACTTACAGTCATTCCTACCTTCATCTACCATTGAATAATTTTAGTCTAGCAAAGTTCCCTGCATAACGTAATACATTCTCCAGGCATCATTCCACTCCACACATCTGGTCTGAAATACTCCTGAATAATGTTAGAAATGCATTCAGATCCATTTCTCAGCTAACTTATTTTTCGGTTCAGTTGGAAGTTTGCGCATTCATCACTTTCTAGAGCTCCTGCTAAAACATTGTTTGTCAGGCTTTATTACAATGAGAGCAGGGTGAATATGTGTCATTGTAACGTAACGCAAATTCACTTGAATATTTCATACCGTTTTATCTTATTAAATAAATTTGCACTTGAATATTTTCCTGATTTATTGAAATTGATTATTTAAGCTGAGATGAAATGAGTTAAATAACGCTTTATCTGGAAAAAACATGGAAATATCAGGCACTTTCAAATTTACTAGTACTTTGGGGGAAATATAGGATTTAATGACATTCATGGAAAATATTGAATATAATTTTTCAGTTATACAGTATATTATTCAGTACACATACATTTATATATATATATATATATATATATATATATATATATATATATATATATATATATATAAAGGTTTCAGTCACATTGCTCGCAGATTTAGCATCACCTGCAACAAGCGTTCCAAGTGATCAATTTTTCTGTGCAGCAGGAATTATTTATGATCCTCGTCGTAACAGACTTTTGGGGGACAAAGCTTCCAAGTTACTCTTTTTGAAGTTCAATTTATCATAATTTACTACGATATGAAGGTGCAATATAAAGGTGCTAAATATTTGATTTTAAGAAATAAAAAATACTCTGAATGGAATTTAATAATTTTTCATTGCTACCTAATGACCTATATATAGAATTTCATCTATGTATTCAAAATTAATACCTAAGGTAAAAGATCCGTCAAAAAAGTAACGGATACGGATACAGAACTTTCTTTTCTCTCGGACATCGGCGGAAAAAAGGAAAGGAAAAACACGTGTTTCATTTCTCCCTGGAGTATGTGTCAGGGAAGCTGGCTGCTTGAGTTTGGGATGAACTCCTTCAGCCAGATCAGAGGATACACTTGTATGTACAAGTGCATTAAGTATAGGTGAGACGGGATACTTATGGAACATAGGAAGTGTGGGTAGGGTTCAGAGGATTAATACTGACCCAGCATTCGCCTTGTAAGTTTGCAAGCAGTGACTTACATTACCATGAGGAAACCTCTGAAAAACACTCATGGCAGACCAGTCGGCCCCGGGGTTTGAACCCGAGAACTCCAAAATACTAGCCAGCGTACCTAACATACTCGACTAACTAGCTTGGTGACATCGGCGGATGAATATATATGTATATATATATATATATATATATATATATATATATATATATATATAATCGAATTGTTGTTGCCTGTGAACTATATCTAATCTCTTGATAATTATTAGCAATAACAGGCTTGTTGAATCTCTAAAAACTCGATTTTATTAAAAAGTTGACGTTTCGCCACGACATTCGTGGCTTTTTCAAAACTTTAAAAGTTTTGATAGTTCCGCCACGAAACTTTTTAATAAAATCGAGTTTTTTGAGATTCAACAAGCCTGTTATTGCTAATAATTATCAAGAGATTATATATATCTATATATATATATATATATGTATTTATATATATGTATATATATATATAAATATATATATAAATATATATATATATATATATATATATATATATATATATATATATATATATAATCTCTTGATAATTATTAGCAATAACTGGCTGGTTGAATCTTAAAAAGCTCGATTTTATTAAAAAGTTGACGTTTCACTACGACATTCGTAGTTTATCAAAACTTTTGAAAAAATTGAAATCTCCTTGACATTTATTGATTTGAAAAAATTTGAATAGACAAAGACTGCTTTGTCTCGCTAAAATTTTTTTCCGAATGTGGTTGTTCTTTGTTATTTATTACGTGCTATTCAGTCTAATATCAACATTCAAAATTGTTATCATTAGATGGCAAAGGAAACCACAGAAACCTTTACCTACGTAATGTTCGAAAATAAAAATAATAGGGTACTATTTATCTAACAACAAAGAAATTAGTCGCAGGAAAATATTAGAAAAGTAGAGCAGAATTATCGGTATAGAACGTTTATATGGAAGCAGCCGTTGACACGTGTTTCGAACTCTTTGGTCCTCATCAGAACGGCGTAGCAAAGCATTGGATTGAAAATTTGGAGATGAAAATAGTACAACAAACAATTGTTTCAAAAGTTTTGATAAACTACGAATGTCGTAGTGAAACGTCAACTTTTTAATAAAATCGAGTTTTTTAAGATTCAACCAGCCTGTTATTGCTAATAATTATCAAGAGATTAAAAATAGATCACAGGCAACAACAATTCGAATAAATAATTATATATATATATATATATATATATATATATATATATATATATATATATATATATATATATATATATATATATATATATATATATATATATATATATATATATATATATATATATATATATATATATATATATATAAATATATATATATATATATATATATATATATATATATATATAAATTAAACTTCAAGTGTTTCCTTTCCTTTTTTCCGCCGATGTCCGAGAGAAAAGAAAGTTCTGTATCCGTATCCGTTACTTTTTTGACGGATCTTTTACCTTATTAATTTTGAATACATAGATGAAATTCTATATATAGGTCATTAGGTAGCAATGAAAAATTATTAAGTTCCATTCAGAGTATTTTTTATTTCTTAAAATCAAATATTTAGCACCTTTATATTGCACCTTCATATCGTAGTGAATTATGATAAATTGAACTTCAAAAAGAGTTACTTGGAAGCTTTGTCCCTCAAAAGTCTGTTTCGGCGAGGATCATAAACAATTCTTGCTGCACTGAAAAATTGATCACTTGGAACGCTTGTTGCAGGTGATGCTAAATGTGCGAACAATGTGACTGAAACCTCCAAACTTTTTACTGTTAATCTGCCAATACTTTAGCTGGTCTTGATCTCTTTCATGATATATATTCGATGAGCAAATTAGCTTTCGTATCTGATATTTGATTTTCAAATTCCTCATAGTCATCATCACTATCTAACATATTAGCAATAGACTCTTCTAGACTCTGGCAATGTTCTTTTCTAATAGTAATTGGTTTATCTTCAGTACTTATCGTAGTTGCTGTGAGATTCACTTCAGTTTCTAAAGCTGTAAGTATTTTTTTTTTAATTTCTTTAATGAGAGTACCACTGAAGATTCTAACTTTTTTTTTCTGCCAGAGTATCTTCATGTTCATTAGGTGTACTTTCCTGATATCCTAGAACCCACCTGAGTGTGAGTTTGTTATGATTCCCCAGGACCAAGAATTTCTGTGAACATTCCCAGCCAGTTGTGACCTGGAAGTTTGCTAGGGCTTTCAGCGCTGCTTTACTTTATGAAATATGTGGATACGAAGCAATCATTAAGTAAGTATGAGACTATCTTAAAATCAGAATAGTGACATTTTGTAATACCTACTGTAAAATGTTTTCATCATTACTCAATTTCATTCTCAATTAATGATATATATTAAGTGAAAGATGTGACATTAGCTTACATTTTATCCATTACCCCAGAGTTTCCCAAAAGCCGGGGCGCTACCCGGTACCGGGCCTCGGAAAAAACTACCGAGTCCCAAAGAAACTCCAAAAAATCTAGCTGCTTTTCGTTACAGTTTATTTATTTTCACGAAAGTTCATAATATAACTAAGCAAAACTAAGTATATCGACATTATTGAATAAATTAATTGTGTGCAAAATTACATTAAGTATACTTTTATTCTTTCTAGGAATATATCGAGCTCATCTTGGAAGAAACTATTTAAAAGAAATAACGTCCCACAATGCCGCGACTTGTGAGGGCAGAGAAACTCAAATTATTTTGATTTTAATTATAAAAAAACTTGTACCTGTTCATTATTCTTTGTAAGTTTTTTTCTATCAATTGGCTATCATGTACAAGTTGCCTATTTCTTGCAACTTAGAACATGTAAACGCATTACTTATTATTGTAAATAAAACTTTCTTTTCTGATTTTCACTGTATTTTGTTAAACATAACAATTGTTTCCCCAAACACAGTGGCTCCTTCAGATGTATGAAACATATTAACTTTTACAATGAGAATATATATATATATATATATATATATATATATATATATATATATATATATATATATATATATATATATATATATATATATATATATATCGAATCAAGGAAAGGGAAATTCAAATTCGATGGAAAAACCTAAATCTAATCTAAGCGCAGGTAGAAAGTAATTTTTTTTTAAACTCAAGGGACCTACAATTTTATGCCGGTTCCGAACGGCCAATGGGCTTGAAACTGAGTAATTACCCAACAGTTAATCATAGTTAGAACCTCTAAAGAACCCCGCACGGGGACCCATATAAAATGGTTCTCGTTGGAATTTCTTCATTTTTTTATATGTTTTTATATCCTTTGTTATCAATAAAATGTGAAGGTTTTAAACAGTTTCTATGTCTAGTTTCGATTTTATGGATGTTTGAAATGTTGCGATTAAGCCAAATGTGATAATGCTTTAAAAACATTGTTAGTGTGAAATAATTTTTGTTACAATAACTTTGGGACCAACTGTAGATATTTCACGAATAATATATATTTTGCATTCTTTTTTTAACAATTGCAGATCAGAAAAGATTCTCTTCTCTACAGGGCGACTCTAAAATAGTTACAATGTTCGTCAAAAATTAATTTATATAACCGTATTTCTTAAACTTTTATTGGTATTATATTGAACACTTTTGAGAAAATCTAAATATTAAAGACGCTACTTTTAATAATGACAATAACCGTGTCAATTGTTATGTGTGTAATGTTTTATGTGAAGTAAGATTTACAACAAGATTGGTAAATAATGAAATCAATGAACACACGAAGCAAATAGCTATTTTGAGAAGAGAAAACTCAAACCACCCTGCCTTGGAGTTTATCAACAATTCTCGAGTTTGTTTGAATTGTTCAAGATCTCTTAATAAAGAAATTGAAATGGTACAACAGGATCCGGAATGTTAAAAACTGAATGTTTTAAAGCAATCAGCGAATGCGTTTTGTGTAATTTGCAATGGACACAATCATTTAGGGCGAGTTTCAACAAACTTTATTACTGACAGTTTTATAAAAAGCAATATTTATGTTCCGGAAAAAGTGTGTGTTTTCTCACGACATTTGGACGAAAACGGCCTTTTACTGCCAGAACTACTACCCGGTTTGCAATTTGTACATCGATCGTATAAGCCTAAGGGTACCCAATTACAACGAATCTTACAGCACTTACGACAGACAATTAATAATCAAAATAAGGGATTTGAAGGTGTTAATGATTTCACTGACGATGATTTTCCCTGTGTTTATTCCTTTACTAACGTTCAGTTTGAAGAACTGTATACCTCATGCGGGGGTGTTGAAGATAACGATCATTATGTAAGAGCAGTTTCAAAGAAGGATCTTTAACTTTTTTGTGTAAAATGCGTCAGGGTATATCTGATGAATTTTTAAAAGTAATTTTTAATTATTCAAGCATACAAGCTGTAAGCAATGCAGTTGCTACTACAAAAAGATCGATTATGACTGGCTTTGTCCCGCAAAACCTCTTTCTTCAGGCTATTACTAGAGAGGAAGACATTAATAATCACATCACAGAATTTGCTAATGAATTATACAATCCAGAACCAGGTATGCCCCGAGCAATATGTTATGTTGATGGTACTTACAGCCACATACAAAGAAGCGGAAACTTTAGAAGCTTGAGGCAATCATATTCAACCCACAAACACACTCATCTGGTGAAGCCGGTTCTGGTTACAGCTCCAAATGGCTATATATTAGATATTCACGGGCCATATTTTGCAGATAGCAAAAACAATGATGCCTCACTATTGCACGCAGAATTTGAAAGAGATACCAATGGATTGCAACAATGGCTTCAAGCAGGTGATATTGTGATTTGCGATAGAGGGTACCGCGATTCAGTACCGGTACTAGAAGAGTTGGGAATGTCATGTCTACTTCCAGCTTTTCTACAACCCGGACAAAACGAGCTGTCAACTGAAGATGCAAACCAATCCCCTATTGTCACGAAAACAAGATGGGTTATTGAAAGTCGAAATGGACATCTAAAAACTATTTCAAGTTACTAGAAGGAGTAAGCCCAATGTCTCAAGTAACTCATTTAGGAGATTTTTACCGTATTTATGCGGCTCTAATCAACAAATTCAGGTCAACTATAAACATGCGGAATGCAGACATTGCTTTGGCCAGGAGAATGCGAGAGAAATCCATCAGGGTAAATCGTCTACGACTAAGTGTTTTAGAGAATAACTTGGCCCATATTCGTGCAAATTGGACACGTTTGAATTCAAATCATTTTCCGGATGTTCCTAATTTGGATTGGGAATACCTAAGTGAACTTTCATTTGGAGTTTACCAAATTGGATTAGCATCCTCTTATATTCAGGATAGCTTTGAGGAAAAAGGAGCAAATGTCTTCGATATTGATCAAAGGATCATAGAACCAGGGCTACTGAGATGACGTTTATCCTCCAGGTTCAAAAATGCAGTGAAATATCAGTTATGGATTATACCAATAATTTAGAGAATAACTATGAAGAAATAGATAATGACAATATAATCTTAGGGTACTACTGCACTTGTAAAAGTGTATCGAGAACAGTGGGGAGATGTTTCCATATTTGTTGTGTCTTGTGGTATTTGGGCTATGCACGTCAACAAAATAATATTAAATATCCCAGTAGGCTTCTTTTAGAAAATATCTTAGATGCAGGTAATAGGCCGCCATAGTTAACAGTTTTCTGATTTTGTTAATATACGTTCTAATATTCAATTTTATCTAAATATAGTTTGAATAAATTACCATCATAACTGCGTTATATGTATATTATAATATGAACTAGATACCTACAGTACTTAGATAATTCCTTATGTTTTCTCAAAAGAGTTTACTATAATACCAATAAAAGTTTTAAGAAAATATTTCAAAAAATGTTATGAAATTCAATTTTTGACCAACTCTTTGACTATTTCAGAGCCACCCTGTAGGTACTGATCTGAAATTGATAGAAAAATGATAAAATATATATATATATATATATATATATATATATATATATATATATATATATATATATATATATATATATATATATATATATATATTCTCTGGAAACTGTTCATATAATTTTTCTCAAAAATATTATAATAAATTAATTGCACATGGAAAAATTCTTGTAAACAATTATCGCAATTGGCTTAATCGCACCATTTCAAAAATTCATAAAATCGAAACTAGACATAGAAACTGTTTAAAACTTTCACATGTTGGAGATAACAAAGGATATAAAAACATATAAAAAAATTGAGAAATTCCAACGAGAACCATTTTATATGGGTTTCCGTGCGGGGTCCTTTCATTGGACATACACAACACCCTAGAGCAAGGTAAGACTCGAACCCACAATCATCGGTTTACAAGCGATACACCCTACCGCTCGGCTACGGAGGCCTCAGAAAATAATTGGTACAGAGGAGAGTAAACTATAACAGGTACAAAGATTCAATACGTTACCTAGAATAAATTTAGGTAATTCTAGGTAACGTATTCAATGTACTGTTTATCTTCATTTCAACAATAAAAACCCATAAAAATTTTTAGGTACTGGGTCACGAAGGAAAAATATTAAAATAACTGGGTCACGAAGAAAAAAGTTTGGAAAACGCTGCATTACCCCAATTTCTTAAACGTAAAACGAAACAAATTGTTCAGAAGCAAAAGTCTCATGAATCATACGATTACACTTCATCTTCGAAGTAATCGTTAACTAAATAATTGCCCCAGTTTATATTAAATGAACCAGCCTTGAGCTTCCATATTTCATACCTGTCAACGAATTTAGGTGTAAAAGAAGTTGAATGAAATATATGACCTCGAGCTTTCCTAAACAATTTGTAGATTGAAAAACAAATCTCTAGAGAGGAAAGTAAAGCAAAAGCAACATGGATTTTTCAATTCCACATTTCATGAACCCGAATGGGGATTATATTCTCTTCAGAGTGTCTGAGCGAAAATGGAATGTGAAGGAATTCAATCTGAACAGGAATAATGCTTTTATATTAAATGAGATTCTGGTTTTTTTTTATTCAGGCACTTTCACTCGTATTATTTCTTCTTTAAATAATCATCTCATTTTCTACAGTTAAAAAATATTTGTGTCACTACGATCGTATTTTTCGCGAAGTGTATTGATGGCGAAGCAGATCGAGATTGTATTTGAAAGGAATAAATTATAGTTTTTAAAAATACGCTTTCAAGCAAACTGAACTGAAAAGTATAAAAAAGATTATTTTATACATTACATAAAGTGAACAAGGAAAATTCTTCAATAATTTAAAAAAATTATCAAATAGAGCTGTGGCAAACCGTATGTATTCGTTACTAAGTAACGAATACTTCATTAGACTCGAAGTAACGATTCGTTACTTTCGAACTAGCATCGTTACTCGTTACTTTCGCATTTTTCGTTTGCGCATGACTTTGAGCATGTATTTGTACTACTGTTCTGTTTATGAATATCATATAAAAATATTAAAAATTAAATAATAAGAAAACAACGTGTCTAAAAACCACAAAATGAAAATAATTTTTTATTCGACTAGTTTCGCCTGTTACAGCATTATCAAGACTGAATACATGTATTCAGTCTTGATAATGCTGTAACAGGCGAAACTAGTCGAATAAAAAGTTATTTTCATTTTGTGGTTTTTAGACGAGTTGTTTTCTTATTATTCAATTTTTAATATAAATATGAACTACCACAGAGTTGATTCATCGTCCATCGAATTTATCATATAAAAAAATTAAAATTTATCTTTGGGTAATAATTATTAAGGTAGATAACCGTGACGTCAGATGTTTAATTTTTATTAGATGTACGAGTGAAAAGATGACCACCACAAGTCACACGAACTTTACTTCACTTTTTTACCTACATATTACATCAGTTAAGCACTCACATATTTGATAATAAAATTTTCTCAATAAGTATAAAGAAAAACATGAAAAAAAACAAGACATACCTCTGAAAAAATTTTCAAAATTTAAATCACAAATAATTATTATATTCACATACCTTAAAAAAATACCAATTTGCCAGTACTAATAAAAGTAATCTGCAGAAACCAATTTATGTGAAATTATTTTATTTCAAAATGTTATATAAAATAAGCCTTAAATCTTTAGAAGCAATTGAACGAAGAGTTAATATAAAGGGGAGATGAATCAATTTGAAAATAATGAGTTTTGAGTCTTGAAATTATTACAAAATAATATCCTTTTTTGATCACTCTGTTGAATAATTTGAAAAAAAAAACCTAAAAAAATTCAAAAGCCGTTATTTCAGTAATAATATGTATCAATGGTGTTTCCTACAAATATGCACAAGAATTTATTGTAATTAATAAAATGCAATCAGCTATCTATAACCCTAGCCTACAGGAAAGTGTCCTATAATCCAATAAATCATACTAAGTATAAATAACGACACATAAATATTAATGCAATAAGGAATATGAGCTTGAATCTTTCAAATTATCGTTATATTATACGGAACTAACGAATCTTATACGAAAGTAACGATAACGAATGTAACGAAACATACGAAACTAACGTATATGCGGTATATCTGTAAAGTAAACTACTAACGAATCTTATACGAAAGTAACGATAACGAATGTAACGAAACATACGAAAGTAACGATAACGAAATCTAACACTAAAGCGTTCAAATCTTTCCTTATACGGAAGTAACGAAAGTAACGAATACTTAGTAACGAATACTCCATCATAAAGTAACGAATACATACGGGTAACAAACTTTTCGTTACTTTTACAGGCCTATTATCAAACAACTTTCCAAGGAAGCTGGTTATACGTATTCAGCAACGCAAAATCTGCATTCACAATCGAACGGTGAATTATAGAAATTGTCAAGTCACCCCGACTCAAAATCTGCATACAGCTGTTTCGATCTTATTAGATCTCATCAGTGCAGCTTATTTGACTCGGAGTGAATTAACAAATTTCTAATTGTTCCCCAATACAAATCGTGGTCAGTAACAATGGATGAATAACAATCCAGAGCGCCATCCCACCAAAGATATTGGGAAACAACAATTCACCGCTTAGACTGAAAATGCAGAAATTCGTCGCTCAAAACGCGTACCTCCTGATATGAAGATATCTACTCTACAACAGTGGTGTATATGATTCCAAGGCACACTAACATAGTGATTTAAAACCTTTGGATATACTCACGAGAGCGCGCTCCGAATATTCTAGTCGCTTAATACGCAAAATATAACAATCAAATCATGAAAAACATACTAGTCGACCATGGTCAATTTCATACATTACATAAAGTGAACAAGGAAAATTCTTCAATAATTTTAAAAAATTATCAAACAACTTTCCAAGGAAGCTGGTTATACGTATTCAGCAACGCAAAATCTGCATTCACAATCGAACTATTATTTCTATAATTCACCGTTCGATTGTGAATGCAGATTTTGCGTTGCTGAATACGTATAACCAGCTTCCTTGGAAAGTTGTTTGATAATTTTTTAAATTATTAAAGAATTTTCCTTGTTCACTTTATGTAATGTATGAAATTGACCATGGTCGACTAGTATGTTTTTCATGATTAGATTATTTTATGATAAGAAAACCAGGGGTGCTTTCTACTACATTTTTATAATAACTTATTTAATAAATAGCTACCAATGAAATATTTGGAACATTTGATATCCTTTTTTTTCAGTTCGGTTTGCTCTTAAAAAGTGTTTTTTAATTTTTTTAAACTATTTCTTATCGCATCTCGACCTGCTTTCCGATTAATACGCGATGCACTTCGCATAAATGCGATCTCAGTGACGAAATATCCCCACTCGCACGTTTTTTTCATCTTGTTGATCCTTGGTCAGGACATAAGGACACAGCATTAAAAAAAACTCTATCGCAGCGAACTGCATTAGAAAAGCAGGTTTTCAAAACGTATCCAGTTTGAAAAATCTGTTCATTCAATTATGATTTTTTATCCAAATCCAGAAAACAAAAATTCCGCCCTTTATCGTGTAAACAAGATTCATTTCTTCCCCCGGGCGGTCAACCCCCAATTAATTCGAACCAAAACCAATCCCATTCAAGATATCATACGAAACTACCTATTTACAAACTTTCAACTCTATTGCTTCAAAATTGCGCCGTTTTTCGTGTAAATAAGATTTATTTTCCCTCAGGGGGTCAACCCCCCAACCAATTCGAACCAAAACCAATCTCATCCAATGTATCATACGAAACTACCTATTTACAAACTTTCAACCCTATTGCTTCAAAATTGCACCGTTTATCGTGTAAACAAGATGTATTTCCCCTCCCAGGCGGTCAACCCCCCAACCAATTCGAACTAAACTCAATTCCATCCAAAATATCATACGAAACTACCTATTTACAAACTTTCAACCCTATTGCTTCAAAATTGCGTTGTTTTTGACTCAGAATTCTTTCGGACTGATCCGATTGTGATAAAAATTTGTGAGGAAGCGTATTTTACCCTCCTTTTCAAAAGTTATATAGTGCTGATGTGTGCTTTTGCCCTGGGGGTGAATGCCACCCCTTTTTGAAAGGTAAAATTTAGAGAAAAAAAGGAACCCCAGGAATCGATAGAGGAGTTAATTTTAAGCAACAAAGTTTATTTAAAGTTTTTTATATAAGGTAATATTTTTCGAGTTATCCGCGATTGAAAATTTTGATTTTTCAATGAAAAATGCTTGTTTTAAAATGGTTTTTTAGACATTGCTCAAAAAAGTTTGGTTTAATAAAAAAAATGATCAGAGTCATAATTGAAGCTTTTGGAAAAACGAATCGATTGGTTTTTGGAAAATTATTTTAGGAGCAATAGCAAGCGAATTATAGCTTATTGAATATGGGTATTTGTTCGTTTAAAACCGAGTTCCAACACTTTAACGTTAAATAACGGAAAAACCGTAAGTTTTTCAAGGAAAACCTATAACAATTTTTTCAAAAAACTCGGAAAACCCTTTCAAATGAGCTGTAGAAGAAGTCGTTTGCTTGAAAATTAACGGAGATATAATAAAAACAATTCACTTATCTCACTTTTTTGGAGAAAAAATCAGCGCTTAAATCAGTGTATTAACCACAAAATTTAGAATTAGCAGTTGCAACTGTATTCATAACTTCATCTCGGTACTAGCAACAAGTTCTGTGAGTTTGGTCGGTTTAGATTATCTAGATTTAAAAAAAATTGCATTCAAATTTGACTTTATATTTGAAATTTTTCAAAAAAATTTCTTTTTTCAAAATAACTCGAAAAAAATGAAATGATGAAAGAATACGAACAATTTTTTTTTTTTTTTTCCTATGAAAATTCATTGAGATATTACAGTTTTAAGGGTGCATGTGAACGCAAGAACCATCTTAGCCAAGCCCTTTAAGCTGTGAAATCTTAAAAACGAAGGGCTCAAAAAAGTTCATGCTCACATGTCGTGTAGCGCTAGGAATTACCTTTGAAATGCGATTTTGAGAGTTTAAATACCTTAAAAATTAAGGAAGTTATGCTTACAAAACCAATTGCGTGGCTAAACTATATTGTAATTTTAATTAATAAAATATTCCATTATGTATGAAATGTATTGATGAAATAAACTATTATGTATATAATGTACTTACATCTTTTATTTGAGTTATTTTCAAATTATTATAAATTTATCATTGAAAAAATTAAAGCTGACTTAAAGGGTGGTTTTAAGGGTTGAAAATTCAAAATGTCTTTCAAAATATATTTCACAATAAGTATGAATATATAAAAATAATTTTTAAACAAAATTTCAATATGAATAACTGATAGTTGTAAATATTTTTTTTTATAAAGGGGTAGTTACTGTAGTTTTTGAGGGTTGATATTTTGCAAAAATTGAAAAATAATTTGACAGCCTGTAAGACATTAATAAATTATTATATATTGATCATAAAACAATTTACAGGTGTTAGACACCCATTTTTTTGAAGATTTTGTCTTAAGGGGTAGTTTTCAAGGGTTTCAAAATTGAGATAATCTTCAAAATATATTCTAGAATATGTATGAGTATTAATTTTATATATTTAAATATAATTAGAACAGAAATAACTCTTACATTCATAGTTTTTAAATTTTTTGTATAAAGGGGTTGTTTTCACAACCTTAAAATAAAAAGCACACATCGGCACTTTATAACTTTTGAAGAGGAGGGTAAAATACGCCTTCTCACAAATTTTCATCAAAATCGGTTCAGTCCGAAAAACTTCGGAGGTAATACCGTATTTTTACTGTCAAATACTGGACTAATAAGCTTATATACATACATACATATGAACATATATATATATATATATATATATATATATATATATATATATATATATATATATATATATATATATATATATATTATATGTATAGATATATTTATAATCTCTGGATAATTATTAGCAATAACAGGCTTGTTGAATCTCAAAAAACTCGATTTTATTAAAAAGTTGACGTTTCGTCACGACATTCGTGGCTTTATCAAAACTTTTAGTTCACAGGCAACAACAATTCGTATATATATTTATATATACTTATATATATAAATTGAATTTGAGTTTTTGGTGCCAAGCATCATAAGAAGTCATGAAAAAAAAACTATCTTGGTCCTAGGTCCAACTATGCTAATCGCACCCATTTTAATAGGCAATTTTTCAAAGTAAAAACCTGCTAAAAATTGTAATAATATTTCCGAAGTAAATCCCTACCGATATTTACGTATTTTGTAATATATCAAAGCATTTGAATCTTACGAGCAGGCATTAGCAATCTTATGCCCATACCACGAATCTACCATTTACTCTGAAAACTCATCAAAATCTTAGAAACTACTGATTGTAGGCAAAAACTTTAAAAAAAATACCCCGAAAGTAACCCTTCAACTTATCACTTTTTCTAACCAGAGTATGAGCGCCATACGTGCAGAATTTAGTACACTCACACTAACCCCCATGCCTACCCTATACAACGAATACAACATTCTCTAATAAAAATAAAGCTTAGTTGACTTTCAATACAGTGCAATAATCTATTATTTTCAGGAAAAATACGACTAAAAATAATAAGGTTTTTATTTTCTATGAGAACTACAGTTGTGTGACAAACTGACATATTTACTTATTATTCGTCTCTTTTTTTTAGTTTTAATCTTGAATTTATTGAATGCAGAATATTTTCATTTGCGTAACAAGTAAATTGAAAAGATATATGTGGCAAGTGATTATATTGTCAAATTTAGTTGATTTATTTTTATACTATAATCATCTTTATAATATATTAACTGTTTCTTTGGTTTCTTTTTCTTCAATTTCACGCTCAGTGTTTCTTTATTTTTAAATGCCTTTTCACTTCATGCTTCATAGGTTTTTTCAAGAGTCGTTCGTTTTGTTCTCGTAAAACAAATCAAAAAGTCATCAGCCAACTATTTATTCATATTGCGACAATGAAATATCAGATATTTCTCTAGAAAATATGCGCTACGTATTACATAGATCTTCAACAAAGCATTTTTCATCTATGAAGATTATTTGCTTCTTTTTGTCAAATTTTTGAAGGAAAAAATTATTTCTCGAAATTATGAAGTCGTCCACTTCCTCGAATAACTAACAATAAAGCTACGACTTTACATCCACCAATATGGTTTTTGTCGATCTATAAATTATTCATGTCCCTCACGATGCACCAGCTTTCATCCCCACACCTTATTTCACTCTACGTGAATTTTTTACACATTAATTACAATTTATTACACCTATTCCCAAATTTATTACAGTTGCAGACCTCAAGTTATGAGAGTGTGGTGTAGAATTAGTCTAAAGCTGCATCACACTCATACCATACCTATTAATTATTTTCGATTCAGAACTTTTCTATAATTTATTACAATTAATTACAATAAATTACAACCATTTCCGGCCTCATTACAATTGCACAATTTCAAAATATAGGTAGCGAATCGAAAAATTATGACAATAACAAATAAATATAAGGATATTCATTCATTACAATAGCCCACTCGATTTTATGGATACAAAAATGGTCAGTAGGATTAACAAAATAATACGAAACAAGCTGCAAGTGAGTGGGTTATTGTAATAAATAATTTTTGATTCAGAACTTATTTTCTAACCTAAATTTCGGAATAGGTGTAATAAATTGTAATTAATGTGTGAAAAATTCAAGTAGAGTGAAATAGGGTGTGGGGTATAAAAGCTGATGCACCGTGAGGGACATAAATTATTCCGATATACTTCGACTTGCCGCAGTTCAAATCCAGCAATAATTATTGAAATAATCTATGGGTACTTGAGAATCGTCAAAACCATTTTTTTTCCTAGAGTTGCTCAGTAGAAAACTGTTACTTTTCAGTATTTCAAATATTTTCATTATCAACCGTCTGTGGTCCAGATGGTTGGGAAGTTGTCTGGGGCACAGACTGTACCGGGTTCGACTCCCGGATAAGTTATGGGTGTTGTCAAGGGCGTCGCCAAGGGGGGGGGGGTGCAGATAGGGGCAGTTGCCCCCCCTAGAGGTTCATGTA
Source organism: Cynegetis impunctata (assembly GCA_030704885.1). Classification (NCBI taxonomy): domain Eukaryota; kingdom Metazoa; phylum Arthropoda; class Insecta; order Coleoptera; family Coccinellidae; genus Cynegetis; species Cynegetis impunctata. The sequence continues at coordinate 152,251 of JARQZK010000730.1, forward strand.
GTCAAATGCAAAGAAATCAATGTCCTAAGTCGGAGTTAAGACTGAGTCCGACGTGAGCGTTTGCGGTGTCCATAATTGTAATCTTTTGTCGAATCATTCTCTACGTTGATTGACTATCGTTATGGTCAGCATTGCTATAAACTGTGTTGTTAGGTTATGTTTTTTTGATAGACTTTAAAAGTTGAAAAACCTATACTAAAAGTTGTTTGCTTTGATACCCATCAAAATGAACAGTGTTTAGTACAGATTTCTCAACTTTGAAGTTAGTTTGCTTTGCACCCACTGGAGTTAGTTTGGACAGTGATTCAAAACTCTTCGTATTGTATATAAAAGGGAATAGATTTTTCAGTTATCATTCTTCTACCTACCTATATGATGTACATTATTGTTTCACAGTGAATTAAAAAAGGAAAAAGCCTAGCGGAAGAAGCAGTGACAGCGATGAACAGGATGAAAAAGTTCAAAGGAAAAAGAGAACAAAATGGAAACAATATCTCATAAATCTAGGTCGGTTACCACAACGGCAGATACTCAGTCTCAGGAACTATAGTTCCGAACTCTTATGTAGGCACAAGTCCTTATGATGATTCCGAGGCTGACCTGCCGATACCTTGCTCGTCCAAAGATCTCGACTTGGATCCCGATTCTTTAATAGATGACTGCAACGAAAATGACATCGGTCTATTTATTGGACGAGCATCGTTGTTATCAACCGAAAAGAAGAAGGAATTGCTGGACAACTGTTGGTCCTCTTCTGCGACATACAATTTTGTGGAAGACGCCAAACATTTAAAGAGAAAATTTAATTATTCTTGGTTTTAAACGTACTCTCCATGGTTGGCTTATTCCAGGTTCCAAAAAGGGTCATTTTGTATATATTGTACGTTTTTTCCGCCAAATCCAAGCACTTTTCGAGGACTATTTGGATCATTCATCATAAGGCCATTTTGTGAGTTCAAAGATTTTCACGAGCAGTGCAAGAAGCACATCGAAACCCACTTCCATAAGGTGGCACTGGAAGCTGCTAAATAACTTCTCGGAAGTGTGCCTGTGGATGTGCAAATACTCTCAGGATATTATTGAAAAAAACCGAAAAATTATATCATCTATCAATTTCTACATTACATTTTGCGGGTCGCATGATTTAGCTCTGAGAGGTATACATTATATTCTCGAGGACTTCTACAAGCTGCGAATTGACACATTGAGCATGCTCCGGGGTACATGCTCCGGGGTACGCAAAAAATACGCGAAAGCTTTGTTCTTTCATTGCTCGTCCCACAAACTGAATCTGGTATCAGGAAAGATATAATTAGATTTTTTCGGGAATCAGTTTTGAGAAGGAAGTTGATCTTAGCGTTATTGATGTCCTAAAAGAGGCAAAAACCTTTTCCTGAAACAGGAAAAGCATTGAAAATTTTGATCGCTCTATCGTGCACAACGTGTACGGTCTCTACCGTACACGTTGATAGAGTGATCGTTTAGCAGACTCAGGAGACTAAAAACCTGGTTAAGCACTCTGGGGGAATATCGCCTCAATGGTCTGGCCATGATGAGTGTGCAAAGAAAACATATCAATGAAAACTCACAAGATTTTCATAATAAAGTGATCGAAAAATTTACAAAAAACCCACGAACATTGTGTTTCAATTAACTTAATAAAAAAAAGATCTCTCTTTACTACTTCCTTATTAAAATCTTGTAACTGTCAATGGACAATTTGATTGCCTCCAAATTCTTTTAATTCTATTATTATTTTATCCAATATTTTGCCACAAATTCTTTTTGTTCTATTATTAATAACTTTGCTTTTAACTGTATTCAAAATTCATACTCAGCCCATCCTCCATATATCAACTGCCCCCCCCCCTGAACTACCGGCTGGCGACGCCCTTGGGTGTTATGATTGTCCAATAATTGCAATTTGAAGTTATATATTCTGCTGGGTAATGTAGGTACTAGATTACGATCCCATAAGGGTAGATGATGGGACACAGGCGAATTATCGCCTGTGTCCCATAATCCAATTAAAAAAATATATTTTCATTGTCCGGAAGTTGAACAATTTCCAAATTATTACATATTGTCTAACAGTTTCATATATATAATATGACATTTTCATATATGCACTCTTATTTATTGTTTTTCATTTTATGATTTCAATTTAGTCAGATAATTCAGTTAGTTCTAGATGATGAGGAACACTAAGTAATCTGAATTGGTACTTATAGTGCTATTGATGATTTTAAATAGGAATCATTTATTTTTTGAACAAGGCATTTCAATAACCTCGATGTTTCACGAAAACATTTCGTAGTTTGAACAAGTTCACTTTTAGTAATTGATTTCATGAAACTCCACTGTTATATAATTCAAAACTGATCAAAATTGGAGCAAACATATTTTATTTTAAATTGAATTGGCATTCACTTGGTGAAAGTTCATATTCATAACTTTATAAGGAAATAAAAAAATAACTTTTCACAGGTTGAAATAAAAATCTATTGGTAAACGCGTTTTTTTTTTCTTTGAGTTCATCTCTTACTAAATTATGGTATTACAAAACAGTCTATTTATACGAAAAATTGAACATAACAAAGGGGTTCCTAGAGAAACTAAATAACAATAAGCAATTCATTCAGAGCTATTGGTAGGTACATTGAACAGATTAAGAAGAGGAGAAGGGTTTACTTCAATCTGGTCGTTAACTAGGTTTCCAGAATTTTTATATTTATTGATGTATAGGGATTCGCAACAGTTAGTTTTGTGGACACTATTTTCTAACTGTAATATTTTATAATTGTAATTGAAGATATGGTAAAATAGATTTTTTTTGTAATACCATAAGTTAGTACGAGATGAAGTCAATATTATGACGAAACGCGTTTACTCAATAGATTATTATTTCAACCTGTGAAAAGTTACATTTTATTTTCTAGAAAAATACTATTTTTCTTTATTTATAGTGTAACGTTTCTTGCAGCGCAAGAGATTACATTTAACCTATTCTAACCAAAAAATACATCACATTACAGGGAAACTTCCTCATAAATATTTCAAAAGGTTACAAGGAATGAAATCATGCGCTATAAATGTTTCATCCGAACTCTGCGTCTCTTAGGGTTTAGCCTCTGAAAGTTGTAACCCTTGAATGGCCCGAAAGAGGAACTCCGACTTCCGCTTATTCCCAGAGCCCTAATTCACTCTGTCTCTTCTGTAATTCATTCTTTGACAACTGTTTCAGCTTAACATTTTGAAAGTGAAATGTGCTAATAGCTTGTAGATTGTTCTGAAAAATTTTCTGGTAAAAATTCATCCGAATATATAATCTGAATGTATATTTGCATCAGGGGCGGCTATTCGAAGGCGGCTATGGTGGCTAAGCCGCCTCCGCAATATTATGTGTATCAGTACTATACTATATTAAATAGTCAGCATTCAGCATATTCATATTAATCAAAATCATATTATTTTATGCACCTACCTACTTAGTGGAATATTTGTTATCCCATAACTTTAGTGCACTCAGTTATGAAGATAAAGTTTTAATAAAAACATTGCGACCTACCCCGGAATTAAACAATTTGGTGCAGCGTAACAAACAACAAAATCGCGGTTTTAATATCAGAAATTATGAGAGACATCCTTGGCTAACCGGATCACAGGTAAAAAATAAATTATTTTGTTGGCAGTGTTTACTTTTTACTAGGGAAAATGTCTCTGTTTGGGGCCGCTTAGGATTTGACGATTTAAAAAATTTATCACGTTCTCTGGAAAGGCACGAAAAATCCCAGGAACATGTCGAGTCGCGGATCAAATTTAAATTGCTTAGAAAACAAAACATAATTAATATTATTGATACTTGCTGGGCAACAATTGATTACTTCCTCGAATAGGTAACAAATTCGTTAAGAAGGTAGGTACCTATTTTGTGAAAGAAAAAAAAATTTGATATTTTGATTAATTGGCTGAGAAGAGTTTTTGTGAATATTGTAAATAGGAGTTGTAGGTCTCAAGGTAGACACTCGAAAGTGAAAACAATTTTTTTCCTAAAGAAATTAATATTTTAGGGTGCTTGTTTTATACATTACATAAAGTGAACAAGGAAAATTCTTTAATAATTTAAAAAATTATCAAACAACTTTCCAAGGAAGCTGGTTATACGTATTCAGCAACGCAAAATCTGCATTCACAATCGAACGGTGAATTATAGAAATTGTCAAGTCACCCCGACTCAAAATCTGCATACAGCTGTTTCGATCTTATTAGATCTCATCAGTGCAGCTTATTTGACTCGGAGTGAATTAACAAAGGACCCCGCACGGGAACCCATATAAAATGGTTCTCGTTGGAATTTCTCAATTTTTTTATAAGTTTTTCTATTCTTTGTTATCACCAACATGTAAAAGTTGTAAACAGTTTGTATGTCTAATTTCGATTTTATGAATTTTTGAAATGTTGCGATTAAGGCAATTGCGATAATTGTTCACAAGAATTTTTCCATGTGCAATTAATATATTATAATATTTTTGAGAAAAATTATGTGAGCAGTTTCCAGAGAATATATATATTTTATCATTTTTCTAACAATTTCAGATCAGTACCTACAGGGTGGCTCTGAAATAGTCAAAGAGTTGGTCAAAAATTGAATTTCATAACATTTTTTGAAATATTTTGTTAAAACTTTTATTGGTATTATATTAAACTCTTTTGAGAAAACATAAGGAATTATCTAGGTACAGAAGGTATCTAGTTCATATTATAATATACATATAACGCAGTTATGATGGTAATTTATTCAAACTATATTTAGATAAAATTGAATATTAGAACGTATACTAACAATATCAAAAAACTGTTAACTATGGTGGCCTATTACCTGCATCTAAGATATTTTCTAAAAGAAACCTACTGGGATATTTAATATCATTTTGTTGACGTGCATAGCCCAAATACCACAAGACACTACAAATATGGGAACAGCTCCCCACTGTTCTCGATCCACTTTTACAAGTGCAGTAGTACCCTAAGATTATATAGTCATTATCTATTTCTTCATAGTTATTCTCTAAATTATTGGTATTATATTTAATCTTTAACTGATATTTCACTGCATTTCTGAACCTGGAGGATAAACGTCATCTCAGTAGCCCTGGTTCTATGATCCTTTGATCAATTTCGAAGACATTTGCTCCTTCTTCCTCAAAGCTATCCTGAATATAAGAGGAAGCTAATCCAATTTGGTAAATTCCAAATGAAAGTTCACTTAGGTATTACCAATCCAAATTAGGAAAATCCGGAAAATGATTTAAATTCAAACGTGTCCAATTTGCACGAATATGGGCCAAGTTATTCTCTGAAACACGTAGTCGAAGACGATTTACCCTGATGGATTTCTCTCGCATTCTCCTGGCCAAAGTAATGTCTGCATTCCGCAAGTTTATAGTTGACCTGAATTTGTTGATTAGAGCCGCAGCAATACGGTAAAAATCTCCTAAATGAGTTACTTAGGACATTGCGCTCACTCCTTCTAGTAACTTGAAAATAGTTTTCAGATGTCCATTTCGACTTTCAATAACCCATCTTGTTTTCGTGACAAGAGGGGATTGGTTTGCATTTTCAGTTGACAGCTCGTTTTGTCCGGGTTGTAGAAAAGCTGGAAGTAGACATGACATTTCCAACTCTTCTAGTACCGGTACTGAATCGCGGTACCCGCTATCGCAAATCACAATATCACCCGCTTGAAACCATTGTTGCAATCCATTGGTATCTCTTTTAAATTCTGCGCGCAATAGTGGGGCATCATTGTTTTTGCCATCTGCAAAATATGGCCCGTGAATATCTAATATATAGCCATTTGGAGCTGTAACCAGAACCGGCTTCACCAGATGAGTGCGTTTGTGGGTTGAATATGATTGCCTCAAGCTTCTTTGTATGTGGCTGTAAGTACCATCAACATAACATATTGCTCGGGGCATACCTGGTTCTGGATTGTATAATTCATTAGCAAATTCTGTGATGTGATTACTAATGTATTCCTCTCTAGTAATAGCCTGAAGACCGAGGTTTTGCGGGACAAAGTCAGTCATAATCGATCTTCTTGTAGTAGCAACTGCATTGCTTACAGCTTGTATGCTTGAATAATTGAAAATTACTTTTAAAAATTCATCAGATATACCCTGACGCATTTTACACAAAAAAGTTAAAAAAACCTTTTTTGAAACTGCTCTTACATAATGATCGTTATCTTCAACACCCCCGCATGAGGTATACAGTTCTTCAAACTGAACGTTAGTAAGGGAAGAAACACAGGGAAAATCATCGTCAGTGAAATCATTAACACCTTCAAATCCCTTATTTTGATTATTAATTGTCTGTCGTAAGTTCTGTAAGATTCGTTGTAATTGGGTGCCCTTAGGCTTATACGATCGATGTACAAATTGCAAACCGGGTAGTAGTTCTGGCAGTAAAAGGCCGTTTTCGTCCAAATATCGTGAGCAAACACGCACTTTTTCCGGAAAATAATATTGCTTTTTATAAAAATGTCAGTAATAAAGTTTATTGAAACTCGCCCTAAATGATTGTGTCCATTGCAAATTACACAAGACGCATTCACTGATTGCTTTAAAACATTCAGTTTTGAACATTCCGGAACCTGTTGTACCATTTCAATTTCTTCATTAAGAGATCTTGAACAATTCAAACAAACTCGACAATTGTTGTTAAACTCCAAGGCAGGGTGGTTTAAGTTTTCTCTTCTTAAAATAGCTATTTGCCTCGTGTGGTCATTGATTTCATTATTTACCAATCTTGTTGTAAATCTTACTTCACATAAAACATTACACACATAACAATTGACACGGTTATTATCATTATTAAAAGAAGCGTCTTTAATATTAAGATTTTCTCAAAAGTGTTTAATATAATACCAATAAAAGTTTAAGAAGTAGGTAATGTTATATAAATTAATTTTTGACGAACTTTGTAACGATTTTAGAGTCGCTCTGTAGAGAAGAGAATCATTTCTGATCTGCAATTGTTGAAAAAAGAATGAAAAATATATATTATTCGTGAAATATCTACAGTTGGACCCAAAGTTATTGTAACAAAAATTATTTCACACTAACAAAGTTTTTAAAGCATTATCACATTTGGCTTAATCGCAACATTTCAAAAATCCATAAAATCGAAACTAGACATAGAATCTGTTTAAAACCTTCACATTTTATTGATAACAAAGGATATAAAAACTTATAAAAAAATGACGAAATTCCAACGAGAACCATTTTATATGGGTTCCCGTGCGGGGTCCTTTCTAATTGTTCCCCAATACAAATCGTGGTCAGTAACACTGGCTGGATAACAATCCAGAGTGCCATCCCACCAAAGATATTGGGAAACAACACGTATAACCAGCTTCCTTGGAAAGTTGTTTGATAATTTTTTAAATTATTAAAGAATTTTCCTTGTTCACTTTATGTAATGTATGAAATTGACCATGGTCGACTAATATGTTTTTTATGATTTGATTGTTGTATTTTGCGTATTAAGCGACTAGAATATTCGGAGCGCGCTCTCGTGAGTATATCCAAAGGTTTTAAATCACTATGTTAGTGTGCCTTGGAATCATATACACCACTGTTGTAGAGTAGATATCTTCATATCAGGAGGTACGTGTTTAAGCGACGAATTTCTGCATTTTCGAATCTAAGCGGTGAGTTGTTGTTTCCCAATATCTTTGGTGGGATGGCGCTCTGGATTGTTATCCAGCCAGTGTTACTGACCACGATTTATATTGTGGAACAATTAGAAATTTGTTAATTCACTCCGAGTCAAATAAGCTGCACTGATGAGATCTAATAAGATCGAAACAGCTCTATGCAGATTTTGAGTCGAGGTGACTTGACAATTTCTATAATTCACCGTTCGATTGTGAATGCAGATTTTGCGTTGCTGAATACGTATAACCAGCTTCCTTGGAAAGTTGTTTGATAATTTTTTAAATTATTAAAGAATTTTCCTTGTTCACTTTATGTAATGTATGAAATTGACCATGGTCGACTAGTATGTTTTTCATGATTTGATTGCTTGTTTTACCTTGATTTTCTTCAAATGATAAGGCGGTTGACCTTGAAATCCTAAAAATTTTGGCCTATGGTGTATTTTTTAACACCTCTTGTAGCCTCCTTAAACAAACACCTCACGAGCCGCCACTGATTTGCACAGATTTATTCTCCTCAATTAATATCAAGTTTTTTGCAGACGCCTTGTGGGGTCGAGGTTAAGTGACTGTGTACAGGCGTCCTGGGTTAGGTTTGGGTGTTTGTGTATGTCTGTGATTTTCAGTGGTTCAATTATTTAAATTAGCAGTTGGTAAGGTATATTACTTACAACCCCATAAGTCGTACGGAACTGATGTTAAACAGTAGATCCATAGAATTTAAAAACTCGTGAGCAGTAGAGCTCCATCACCAAAGTCGTTTTTTTCACGCGAAATACACCGCGTCGAGATGCGATTATAACGATTAGATTTATATTTTGAAAAATTATGCTTATAGCAAACCGAATTAAAAAAATGATTAATTTTACTTTTTAAAAAAATTCGCGAAGTGCATCGTGGTTGAGGAAAAAAGTTGAAACCTACGAAGAAACGCACCTCGACATCAACTCAATCCACATATAGGCCAAGCTACAGAGATTTTTTCATGTAAAAAGTGTTAGAAGAAAACCAGCTGCGCCATTGTTTGTAAAATAGTTCTACATGATATAGTGATATGTTATTCACTCGACTTTATTATTTATGTCTTTGTTATGAACAATTTTATGCAAAAATCGCATTATTGTAGAAAATGAAAAGACAAAAAAAATGAGAGGTCGCACGACTCGATCAGACCCTTAGTCTAAGGGAAAATTGGAAAAAAAACGTCCAAAATGCAGTTTTTTCAAAAGTTCATAACTCGGTTATTTTTTGAGTTGTAACGTAGATCCTCCGGTTAGTATTATTTATCAATATAAACTTTATTTGTGCGAAGAGCAGGAACTGTCCGATGCATAGTTTTTGATCTGTGGCCATTTGATTATGTTACTATGCAATTTTCCAGCAGACCTGAATGCGACAGATATGGTCTGATTTCAATTTACTAAAAAGATTTTGAAAGTAGAATTCTCATAGCTCAAAACGTTCATTTTGGTTTTCCATAAAAACGCTGAGAAATATGTTAAAAATAAAGCTGAACATGACGAAAAAGGGCCGAGCGCGTTAGAGTAGTTGAAGAGTGGAGTAGAGCAGCAGGCAAGGAGAAGTATGACATTCGAAAGCGTCGGCATTCGTATGTAAACGTTGTCAGATAATAATTGTAAACCCCCACTCTTCATCTACTCTCACGCGCTCGGCCGTTTTTTGTCATGTTCAGCTTTATTTTTAACATATTTCTCAGCGTTTTTATGAAAAACCAAGATGAACGTTTTGAACTATGAGAATTCTACTTTCAAAATCTTTTTAGTAAATTGAAATCGGACCATACCTGTCGCATTCAGGTCTGCTGGAAAATTGCATAGTAACATAATCAAATGGCCGCAGATCAAAAACTATGCATCGGACAGTTCCCGATCTTCGCACAAATGAAGTTCATATCAATAGCTAATACTGGCCGGAGGATCTACGCTTCAACTCAAAAAATAACCGAGTTATGAACTTTTGAAAAAACTGCATTTTGGCCGGTTTTTTCCAATTTTCCCTTAGACTGAGGGTTTGATTGAGTCGTCCGACCTCCCATTTTTTTCGTCTTTTCATTTTCTACAATAAGTTTATTGACACCATCACGATTACTCTGACAGTTTCAATTTTATAAGCAAAAAACTAAAAAAAAACGATTTTTTGCATAAAATTGTTAATAACAAAGATATAAATAATAAAGTCGAGCGAACACTTTTTGCACAAAATGCTCACTCTAAATCTCTGTAGCTTGGCCTAATACAAAAATTAAGCCTTTTATCGTGAAAAAAAATTCGCGTCGCGTAATGATAGCGAAACAGATCGAGATTCAATTTGAACGGAATAGTCACCACGAAATGCAGCGCGGTTGAGAAAAAGAGTTGAATCCAAAAAAGAATCTTAAGTCAACATAAACTCAATATACGTACCAATTGTCAATACTCTAACTCAATCTGCAGAGGCTGTGGAGTTCGGCAATTGATTTGAAAATCAATAAAAAATAAATCGGAATTAAATAGAACTATATTTACAAAAGCTGATAAAGGTAATACGGTAGTAGCGTTAAATCAAGAAACCTATTTATCCAAAACTAAAGAATTCTTAAACTCTGGTAATTATACAATTTTAAATAAAGATCCAACAACGAAATTTTCGAAAATTATCAAAATTGCAATTAATGAATCAAAGTCAATAATTAGTGATGGTGATATGAGAAAGTTAGTCATAACTAATCCACAAGCGCCTCAGTTATATTCTTTAATTAAATTGCACAAAAATGGTTATCCCATCAGACCAGTAGTTTCATATATAACAGCTCCAGCCGTTAAATTATCAAAATTTTTGATTGACGTAATTAAGAAATATACGAAATTTGAACCCAAGTACGCCATTAAAAATTCAAACGAGTTGATCAAAAACATTCAAAATATTGTATTACCTCACAATTCAAAATTATTTTCTTTAGATGTGAACAATCTGTTTCCTAGCACTCCGCCTAATGAAACTGTAAATTTAATCAAAAATTTTCTTATTTCTAATAATGTTCATCCACTTATACAGTCAGATATTACTCATTTACTGGAAATTTGTTTAGAACAAAATTATTTCAGTTTCAACAACGTGTGTTATAGTAATGAGGAAGGTTTGATTATGGGAAATCCGTTAAGCCCTCTGTTATCAGAAATCTTTATGGATAATTTAGAGAAAACTATTATGAACCACTTCAGCAGTAAATACTTTCTTTATTGGTATAGATACGTTGATGACGTCATTGTTTGCTACACTGGTACAGATAGACAATTGGATAATTTCATTACTTATATTAATTCCATACACCCTCGTATTAAATTTTCTCTAGAAACTGAAATGAATAATTCTATTAATTACTTAGATTTAACTATTACCAGAAAAAGCAACAAACACGAATTTTCAATTTTTCATAAACCATCTCATACAGATATTACAATTCATAACACATCACTACACCCTTTTTCACATAAATTAGCGGCTTATCATAGTATGATTCATAGACTTTTCAAAATTCCGTTGTCCGAAGCTAATTTTTGGAAGGAATTGCATATAATTAAACAAATGGCAGTAAATAATGGTTATTCACCTAATATGATTGACAGCCTCATTCAGAGGAAAAAATACAAAATGGCAATTTCAGAAATTTACCCACTTATATCCGAAAAAAGTAGAGTATTTAGCAGTTTAACATACTTGGGCAAAACTTCCGAAAACCTGAAATTGTTTTTTCAAAAACAAAATTTCAAAATTTCATATAAAACCAATAATAGCATTGGAAAATTGATTAAAAACAACAAATCAAAAATTCATAGAGATGAACGTACTGGTGTTTATAAACTCGACTGTAACGATTGTGAAAAATTCTATATAGGACGTACAATTAGAAATTTCAAAATTCGAATACACGAACACCAACGTAGCTATATTAAGCAGAAAACTGATTCTAATTATGCGTGTCATCTTATTCAAGAAAACCATACCTTTAATCACAATTATAATATATTACAATTTGAAAATAGTCTCCATAAAACCAACTGTTGGGAATCCCTATACATAAATAAATATAAAAATTCCGGAAATTTAGTTAACGACCAGATTGAAGTAAACCCTTCTCCTCTCCTTAATTTGTTCAATGTAGGTACCTACTAATAGCTCAGAATGAATTGCTTATTGTTATTTAGTTTCTCTAAGTACCCCTCTGTTATGTTCAATTTTCGTATAAATAGATTGTTTTGTAATACCATAGTTTAGTACGAGATGAAGTCAATGTTATGACGAAACGCGTTTACTCAATAGATTTTTATTTTAACCTGTGAAAAGTTAGTTTTTTATTTCTTCATAAAGTTATGAAAAAGAATATGAACATTTTGAAATGTGGCGTAAAAGCAAGAATGTAAAGGTGGTTAATGAAGATGTATTAGTAGCCTATGCGAAATGATAATCAGAGGTATATTCTCCCAACTCGCTGTGGACCAAGATTTCAATGTTGTTATTGTAAGCAGAATGATGTTTTGAAATAAATATTTGCACAAGTGATTTCTTAACGGCCGCCGGTCGTTATGAAATTATAACGGCCGGCGGCCGTTAACACTGACTTTTCAATTGTCATCTGAATACTGTTAAATCAAAATAACAGTATGGGATTACGAAAAGTAAATAATTAAACGTGATAGGTTTTTTTATCAACACCTAAATAACAGATGTGATTTATGTAGGTAGCGGCCCGCGAGACACAACTAAAATCTGAAAGTGGCCCAAGAAAAATAAAGTTTGAGTATGGCTGCATTATTCTGATCAGAACAATCCCACAAAACCAAGAGGACCGCTGGCATTATTCGATTCAGCGATACAGTTGAATAATCTGTTATTTTCGCGAAAAATAAGACAAGAAGCGATTGCATAAACAATAGGCAATCAATGAATTGCAAAAGAAGGAAATCAATTGAAGAACATTCGCAATTCCACAAATGTATTCAATCAAATGAACGTGTCGGTATGAATTCGCAAATGATATTCAAATCAAACAAATAAACTAAAATAATCGGAAAATTGTATTCGCCATACGAATGGTGAATATCTACTTTATGAATAAAAGATATTACTTTTCCTGAGTTTCTAACCGAAGTTACAGTTGTAAATATATATATATCCGTGTCCCAGGAGTTTTCTGCGAATAAAGAATAAAGTTTCATTTGCTTCTACGTAACCTTTATTCTAGGTAAAGCTCGTTATCTCAGCTGGGTTTTCTATTACTTTCAAAAGATTTTACGCTGAGCGTTCCTAATAATTATTTATCTTTCTTCAGTTTTTACGTTCGTATATGCCACGCTATGAAATTAATATTGAACAATGAGAAATTAATGATAATTTTTATCGCGAAGTATATATGGAAAAAATTTTATTTCTCCATATAGAATTTTTCTGTTTGAAAGTTCAAACCTATTGAATGGAAAATCTTTTAATAAATTATATCTTACACATAATAAAACTTGCCATCAGTAGTTATTCCTGACGTCGATAAATAATACATTTAATCTGAATTCACAAAAATTTATCATTTCATTTCTTCAGATTAGCAGCAAAATGCTACCGTCTGTCTATTAAATATATCGAAGAAAGATTATTTATATGCTCAGGGAATTCCATTACTCAAGCAAAATGGGTAAAAGTAGTTGGTATACCAACTTCCTGAAGCTTTACTTTAAATGCAGGAATACTAACCAACATATGTAAACAATTTAGGGTGACAGTAAGAATATGCGTCAATATCCCCAAATTTACCACATGCAATAGAGTACCAGCATAATAGTTACACATTGGCATCCAGGACCCAGAGCGTTTAAAGCAACTGAGACTGAGAGGTCGTCCAAACCTGAGATCAGACTATGCCATAATTGTTATTTGGTACCTAGATATATTATAAATTTGGTTATTCGGTCCCCCAAGGTTCTGTTTTAGGTCCTGTCCTCTTCTTATTATTTACAAATGATATTACGTATCTGAAGATCAGTGGAGAAATTACGCTTTATGCGGATGATACGAGTATTACTTCGAGCGATCCTAATTCTGCGACGATGCACTCCGAAATGACAATTGAAGAGTGGAAGTAACAAAGGTGCTAAGTGCCAAAAACAAAGTTTCGAGATAATCAATTGAAAAGTAATAAATCTTTGAAAAGATGTGATTTTTGTTTATTATTATTCAAAATCATGACAACGGTTAACGGAAAACCAATTCCTACTCAAACAAATGTAGATTTCTGAACAAAGCAAAAAATAAACGCATAATAAAAAATAAAAAATAGAAACGGGTGCCACAAAATTTATTACTACTCTGTAAATTAACATCGGAAGGAGTTTTCAATGTGTTTTAGTATTTTTTTAATAAGAAAAAACAGGTTGAAGTCAAATTAATACTGATATTATCGTAATTAATACAGAAATCGAAAATAAAACGACGAAAATAAACAAGTTTTTCAAAAAACAGGATGAGAATCGTAGTACAAATTTGCCCGTTTATAAAAAAAAACACAAACATTCGCTGCTTAGTCCTTTGGAATGCTCAGTTGTTCATGTAAAAATCTTGATGTAATGGAAGCAATCTCATTTGCGCCTCGTCCTGCTACACCTTCGTGCCATAAAAACATATAAGCCTCGTTTGTGTCACTTACATGGATTCCGAAATTAAAGCACGAGAGCTGTGATAAGTAAAACATATCAGAATGGACCAGCTTGGGAACAAACATGACCTGTTCAAGATCTATAGACAAACAGACCTGACTTCCAGGAAGTAAAGACTCACATGTATCTTCTTTCAAAATATTCCTGGCTCGTTCAGCTCGTGTCTGATGTAATTCGAGTTCTATTTTGACTTGGGCACTTGTTCCGAGGCTTGCACGAACTTCACAATCTAGTCGATCACAGGTATTGCAAGTGTCCATTCTTGGTCGGCGAAATGACAGTTTTGCGAAGTCCTAAAAAAACAGACCCGTAGAACTTGTATGTTACTGCAGTTCCAGGATTACGTTGTTGAAAAGCTCTGAACAATGTTGATATTCAAATCTGGGCTTAAGTACTCTTTATCTGATTTGGCTCTTGTATAATGACCAACATCTCTTGGTATCAAATTTATATGGGCTTTTATGGCTTCTCGGTCAGTTTCAGTAAATTTTGGCTTCTTATGACATGTTCTTCTATCAACATAAAACATATCGCCAGCTTTCTTTTTAGTGACGATCACATCCAACCTTTTCCTCGAAACTGCAAAGGTATTCATGAAAGTTACCTTACAAACTGCAACAAAGTTTCCGCTTCTCGTTGGAGGGGTGTAGCTTATTGTTACTTGACGTCTGCTCTCCACAGGATCATCATAACTGCCATGTCTTCGCCTCTTAATATGTCCCAGATGAATGAGGTTCATCAGATAGGAAGCCTGGCTTTTTGAGGATTGGGTATAGAATTTGTCACACAAATTTTTACGCCATGGATATTCTAAATCCTTGCATGAGAATTTGCATTTACAGGCGACCTAAACATAATAATAAAATCCGTAAATTATATATTCTTGAGTATGTAACAATAACAAACCTGTTCAGTCGGCAATGCTTTTTCTGCCGTTTACGTGTTTTATGAGCCTTGCCAGCCTCTTTCAGACACTTGTTCATACCTAAAACGACCACTGCCACTTTTTCGACGTTGTTGAATTTGGTTAAATTCACTCATTTTCTGGATTTTTGGGACAAACACACAACAAACACGTTCCAACGCCCACCATGCACTGTCCAAAACAGCTGATTGGCTGATTCATTCTGGCACTTGTCCCCATTGTTAAGAAATAAGCTCGGCGCTTACCGGTAGCTCCATCTAAACTTGCTTGTATGAAGCTTAATCTAAATCCCCGCACTTACCTCCTTTGTCAGGGCATAAAGCATGTCGTTTAACACCTTTCTACGGCAGAAACCGAATTTCGGAAATTATGGCACTTAGCACCTTTGTTACTTCCACTCTTCAATTGATGTCCTGATCTGATGCAAACTTACTTTGCTTCAATGTAGATAAAACCGTCGCCTTATTTAATAAAGATAACTCCCAGGATCTATTCTTGCAAAACCTTACCATTAAAATAGTCGATTCTGTTAGATTTTTAGGCCTCTCTATCGACAATAATCTCAAATTTTCACAGCATGTGCATGACTTAGCTAAAAAATTATCAACGGCCTGTTCCGCCATTAAATCTATCTCAGGTGAATTAGATAGGGCATCTACAAGAATTGCCTATTTCGCATTGTTCGAATCTCATATTCGTTATGGTCTTCCATGGGTTCATGTAATTCTTCACAACTTAACACCATTCTCAAATGGCAGAAGAGAGCAATTCGTTACATGTTTGTACTGAAAAATAGGGATTATTACAAACCTTATTTCAAGAAAAATGGAATTTTAACGATTCCTTCTTTATATTTACTTGAATCTGTGTGCTTGTATCATAAGTATTTTCATGCCGTATCCTTGGTGTCACAGAACGGGTGTTCCACCAGATCTTCGGAACATCATGTTCACCTCCCTTCCTCTGGGAGAATTTGACACTCTCGGGTTCTATTGTGAAGGTTGTATATATTTTGTATGGAAATATGGTGTGATGTGTTTTCATTTCTAGGTATTACATTGTTTAGTTTGTATTTCTTTTTATTGATGTATGTTTATATTTATGTTTTACATTACATTGTTTTCGCTTTGTCAATAAAGTGTATAATTTTTAGAGACAATAAAGCATATTTTGGTTTGATTTGATTTTATTTTGAAATATGATTTTACCAAGTTAGTTAGCCAAGTACTAAGTTACGCTGGCTAGTATTTGGGAGATCTCCGGGAGGACTGGTCTGCCATGAGTTTTTTTCAGAGGTTTCTTCATGGCGTTAAGTCCCTGCTTGCATACTTACAAGGCGAATGCTGGGCCAGTATTGTCCTATGAACCTCACCCACACTTCCTATATTCCATAAATATTCGGTATCACCCATCCCTAATGTACCGGGTGTCTGATTAAGAGAGTCGCGCGGCTGTATCTCACAAACTATACGTCGTATAGACTTACGGTAAAAAATTTTATAACCAAAGTGGCCAACAGAAAATCCTGGAAATTATTTTCAGGTTTCTAAGATGGCCGCCAGGGGGCGTAACTTCCATCTGAAACTTTTAAAGTGATTTTTTTCTGAAATTCATCTAGCGAATATACCAAAAAAATATTTTCTGTTTAAAGCTGAGCTTCATTCGAGTCATTTTTATTTGACACTTTTTGACGTATCTATTGAAATGAAGTGGTGGGGGTTGATTCAATGTTTTTTTGAATAAACAGCTGTAACTCCTGAACGACTGAACGGATTTCAACAAAGTTGATCTCGTTGGGAAAAGCATTTATTGCTTCATCGAAAACATTTTATCTGTGGTCTGTCAAATTTTTAGTTATGCCGGTAGAAAGCGTTTTTTGATATAATAACAGAAAATTGCTAATTTCTCTAAAAAATTAAATGCAATAACATAACTTTTTTTCCTTAAAAATGTATTGTGATGATGCCAAAATAGGCTAGTGAAAACCGTATCTCGATACCTTATTCCTAGCCTAAAATATCGAAGAAAGAAAATTTAGTTATCATATGATTCAAAAAGATGCCATTACACCGGTATTTATTTTCATTTATCTATATTTTTTTCAAGAATCAATGATGAAATTCAATAATTTCATGATTTTCAAAAAATTACATTCTTATTTCAAAAACTTCAAAAAAATCGAGTGGAAGCATCATAACCAATGTAATAATATGCAAGTGCAATGTAGTCAGTATATGAAGAGCAAGCCATGGAGGAAAATCATATGCCTAAAATCAACTTGTCAACAAATACTAAAATTATACATATAGTGGCAGTTTAATAAGTTTTTGTGGCAAACAGAAGTAAGGATTGAAAAAGATTGAAATACATTTTACAAACAATGAAGCTGTTGATATCACTGACGGTTTATTTTGAAATTCTTCAAAATGTGGCATTGGCACAAGGAACGCCAATTTGGAAATCGAGTTCCATATAATCTTTGTGCCATTGCCGCATTTTGAAAACTTTCAAAAGATGCCGCAAACATATCAACATCTCAATTGTTCGTAAATGCATTTCAATAGTTTTCAGTCCTTACTTGTGTGTGCCACAAAAACTCATTACACTGCCATTATAAGTTCATTTTTAATATTTGTTGACAAGTTGATTTTATTTTTCCTTCATGGCCTTCTCTTCTTATTCTGACTACCTTCTTGCACTTTTACAAATTATATTTATTGATTATTATGCCCCTAAACGATTTCATAAAAATTTTTCGAACTAAGAATAGTAGTACCTATATGATAATCATGGAATGATGAAATTTCATCATTGATTCTTGGGAAAATATAGATAAATGAAAATAAATACCGGTGTGATGGCGACATTTCGAATCATATGATAACTAAATTTTCTTTCTTCGATATTTTAGGCTAGGAATAAGATATCGAGATACGGTTTTCTCTAGCCTATTTTGGCATCATCATAATACATTTTTATGGAAAAAAAGTTATGTTATTGCATTCAATTCTTTAGAGAAATTACCAATTTTATGTTATTATATCAGAAAACGCTCTTTACCGGTATAACTAAAAATTTGATAGACCACAGATAAAATGTTTTCGATGAAGCAATAAATGCTTTTCCCAACTAGATTAACATTGTTGAAATCCGTTCATTCGTTCAGGAGTTACAGCTGGTTATTCAAAAAAACATTGAATCACCCCCCACCACTTCATTTCAATAGATACGTCAAAAAGTGTCAAATAAAAATAACTCGAATAAAGCTCAGCTTTAAACAAAAAATATTTTTTTGGTATATTCACTAGATGAATTTCAGAAAAAAATCACCTTAAATGTTTCAGATGGCGGTTATGCCCCCTGGCGTCCATCTTAGAAACCTGAAAATAATTTCCAGGATTTTCTTTTGGACACCTTGTTTATAAAATTTTTTACCGTAAGTCTCTACGTCGAATAGTTTGCGAGATACAGCCGCGTGCCTCTCTTAATCAGACACCCGGTACATAAAAGTGGATCCTCTGATCTGGCTGTAGGAGTTCATCCCCATATATCAAGCTGCCGACCTTCCCGACACATACTTCAGGGACGAATGAAAATCGTGGCCTTTGTCATTTTTGTTGAAATATCATTAGGTAAATGAGGGTGTACAATGAGAATAACTGCCGATGATTATGATGATTATATATATATATATATATATATATATATATATATATATATATATATATATATATATATATATTGGCGTGGATAGGGGGGGGGGATCAAGGGGATCAATCCCCCCCATGAGCCTACGATAATTATAATAGAACTGAATAAAAGTCTTCGTATCTATGTACGTATTTAAGTACCTTTAAATTATATTTACTAAGCACTAGCACCTCTTCTGCTATTATGTATGTGCAATTATAAAAAAATTACACAAAAGTGTTTAAAAAGTTCAAATGGCTCTATTGGAAAATTTTCATTTCGAAAGGAAGTAGTCAACCAAAATTTTCACGCACTTCTCTTTCTAAATTGTATACTATACTTACTATTAAACAAAGGTGCTCCAGCTTTTGTTTAATGGTGTAGTATTATATCTAAAGCAGTTTTCTTCAATAGTATAGGTGGTATAAAATTCTGAAAGAGAAGAAGTGCGATGACGTTTTGGTTGACTTCTTCCTTCGTACATAAAATTTTCCATTTCAGCCATTTAAGTTCTTTCAAACACGGTTTTTGGTGCTAGTGACCGATTAAATTCCTGTTTTCATTCGAGGAGCGTGACTTCTGCTCATAGAGGATTTTCAATCAATATTTAATATTTCGAATATTTTTTAATGTAGAGTAGGTATCAAAATATGAGCTCTTTGAAAAATAGGACCAAATTTTGGATTTTATTGTCAATTTAATTACTCCATAATATTTTGAATTTGATAAAAATTGTCGAGTTAGTAAAAATTTTTTTGCGATGGCTGGACTTCTACATCATAAATCTTGGAGAAAGATTTACTATTCATGAGAATACAGTCTAGTTTACAAGTGATTTTGTGTTCAACTTTTTTCAACAGTTTCGGAAGAATATGAGCAAATAGTATGTAGAAGAATATGAGCAAATAGTATATAGATACTTTTTGAACAAAATTAAGCTCCGTTCGGGAAAATTGTAAAAGTGATAAACAATTCACTGAAAGAAAAAGAAAACAGTTTGTTTTTTTCAAATATCTCAAAAACTAAAAGATATTTTGATATCCAAATAAAGATACAAAAAAAGGAGGAAATTTCCTATAAGAAATTTTCAACTCCCGGAACTGTAGGATAAATAATTATAATTTTCTCAGAGGGATAAAAATACGGCCGAAAACAGGTAATCTGGCTGGCGAAAGCCACGCCCATTTAGGACACTTCAACAATAAACATTATTTAAGTATATTAAATATGGAAATTAAGGAATGAAAAATTTCAGGTTCTCAGGGATTTACTTTAATAGCTCCAAGAATGAAAAAATCTCAGATCTATACTTGAACAGTTATCACAATTTTCATGTTCAAGCAGCAAAAAATTGTTAATTAGCTATTGCATAACTAATAAAAAAATTTCTATTATCGCCGGATTATTGTTTATTCACCCATTCAGTAACTTTTCATATTTTATATGGTTAAATAATGTTTATTGTTGAAGTGTCCTAAATGGGCGTGACTTGCCCAAACGAAGTTACCCCTAAATATATTAGAAAGATTTTCGGTGTTTATCAAGCAAGAATTATACGAAGTTGACAGAGCAGCTGATAAATTCATCAAAAGTAACAAGTTTGATCAAAAATTTTTCACTGCCACACCTGGTGTTCTCGTTAGTTAAAATCGTGGAAGAAATATTGAATTCGTCAAGGCGATGTTAAGCCTAAAAAAATTTTTCTACTTATTTTTTACTACATGAAAGATTATTTTTATCAACCAATAAAACTTTAGACGAAAAACTTATGGAATTTTACACAAAGTCATATCCCCCCCCCATCGCAAAAAGCTATCTACGCCACTGTATATATATATATATATATATATATATATATATATATATATATATATATATATATATATATATAAAATATATATATATATATATATATAAATAATAAATATATATATATATATATATATATAAATATATATAATTATATATATAATAATATATATATATATATATAAATATATATATATATATATATATATATATATATATATATATATATATTATAAGAACTATAATCGTTGTAAAGTAGATAATTCAATTTGTACCACAGCATTTCCCAAAAGCCTTTGTACATAGCCTGCTGGTAGAAATAACCATATACAAAATATATAATAATATAAAAGTCACTTCCATTGGTAGAATTTTACCCTGAGTATTTTGAGATATGAAAAATATTCATCACTCCACTAGAATAATGGGTAGAAATTCAAATTTCCAGTTTTTCTTTTAAAGTCAACTTATTATAATTGTACGTTTGAAATATAATATATAATTCATCATCTTCACTAAAACGCAATGTATCTTGATTCGCAGAAAATAGTCCTGGAAACAACAAACAAAATAATGTAAACCAGTAAATTTTCTCCTCCGAAGTTAATTATTCTCTGATCCGAAGTAATCAACAAATTATGACTGGATACAATTAATATCCAGATATAATCCAATTTGTTAGAAGGAATCAACAGGGACCTGCAGGGAAATTCGGGTAGATGTAAATCCCATGGAATTTGGATTAATAGTCTCAGTTGGTCCTGTGTCGTATGAGTTAATTAATCAGAAGGTCGATCAACCATGTAGATGACTTTAGAAGCTCATATTAATCTATTTAATGGAGGGTGAATTATGTGCAATATGTTCGAGATCTAAAATTCCAATGAGATTAAGTACTTGGCGTCTCCGGAGGATTATACTCAACTATTTCTAACTATATAATTTGAAATATGGTCATTCTGTATATCAGAATTTTATTTCATTCTTCAATTCAATGAAATGATGCACTTCTTGACATGCCATTGCAAGATTCATTAGTAATTTATGTTCATCAGGAAGATGTGAATTTGTCAGGAAAAATTCTACGAATTTTGATGTAAACCGTTGATTTGCAAATGTCGCCTAGAGTTTGTAGTCTATACAAAAGTATTCTACTTCGATTCGTGAATTCTCAAAATTTTTGCATGAATGTAATATTTGCATTACTCTACTTCATTAAAAACAAATTCATGCGAATTTGTATAGCTTTTACAAAAATAATTTTTTTAAATATTTCATTTTTTTTTAGTAGGTAGGTACTTAAATTATTACTGGTAGAAATACTTGTGTAGATATGAACCTAGAAAGAGACTATCAGAAATGCAACATAGCGATTCATTCTGATATTCAAGCTGATTTCAAAGCACTGGAGCTCCCATGTCTTCGATTCGAAGTTGCTATGGGAGTGTCAAAGAAAACTCAAAATAGGCAAGAATAACAAGGTCTTCTTAGACTGGCTTCCTGGTCACTCGGGAATCAAAGGAAAAGTAGAGGCCCAATTTACTTGCCAGAAAGGGAGCACGAACGCTCTTTACTGACCCAGAATCGTTCTGTAGTATAGAAAAATGCACCTATAAGTAGGTGAGTGAAACCGGGACACATTAGTATGGAAAAATTTTTAAAAAATCATTAGCAAAATAGTGAGTTTCTAGCGTTTTTTCAAGCCTCGCTAGTGACTGGAGGGGGGAATGTTGGAACCCTCATTTGATAGTTCTACACACCTTTTGAAATTGAAAAAGGAATTTTTGCTTCATAAAAATATATAATTTTTCATTTTTAATGATAACTCTTTCTGGTCTACCATCTAGAAAGAAGTGACAATAAAATAAAATTTGAGATACTTCAAAAAATTGTTTAACTGAACAATTACTAAGTCTCATTATTTTTTGTAGAGCTATAACTTTTTGTTTTACTACAAAAACAATCAAAATGAATCTTTTTTTTGTCAAACTAAAGAGACAATTAATTAAGAAGTTGACGAAGTTAATCTTTATTTTAAAAACAAAGCGCTCACGTCTCTCTGCTCGATAAAGTGATAGTGGTACCTATATACCTCCAGTAGGTATATACTGTTGTTATAATTGAATTACTTAGAGCCATTTTAGAGATGTTTTCCGTGACATCGATAAAACCGGTGGGGACACCGGGACAATAACAAAATACCGGGACTGTCCCAGTCAAACCGGGACGTATATCAAGCCTACCTATGAGAAAAAATTTCGGGATAAGAAGAAAACCGATCAAGAAACACTCTGGCGAAATCTTCTAGAGATGGATCACTCCAAATAGTTCCTTCGGAAGTTTGAAACTACACGATCCAAAGGATATCTGGATCTAAGTATGAAACTCCTCACTGACTTCCTTACAGGATACTGTTGCCTCTGGAGGCATATGATGAGATTAGTTTTATCAGAAACTGACAAGTTTAGATTATTTGGGGAGGAGAAGGAAACTCCTGCTCACCTGGTTACAGAACGCCTCGCCACTACAAGTCAACTAAATGAATGTTTTGGACAAGAAACTTTGAGAACCTTCGGAGCCTTCCCAGATATTGGAATTCATTCGTACTCTGGAACTAGAAGGCAAGCTGTAGAGGGTACAGTAGTGAGCACAGCTCCGATAGGATCACAATAGAGCTTAAGGTCGTGATACAGTGAAATCCCATATTGAATAATAATGAAGGACGCCCTACTGCGTAGCACTAGGAATGATAAAACCCCTCGGCGCATGTTCATGTCGTCAATATTTTTTTAATGTACCTATTATATAAATTAAATAACAATGAAAGTCGATTTTACGAATGAAATAAAGGAAAATTGCAATAAATGTATTAATAAGTCGATATTACGAATAAAATCCGTGAAAATTTAGCAAAAAAATTCATTGTTTGACTGTCGAATTCGAATATCCTATCCCGGCTCATTTTGCTGCAAATTATGAATCAAATTGATAAGATATCTCTATGGATGGGAAGCAGACACAGACGCAGAATCAAGCTTAAGCTATCAACGTCGCTTGGTTACCGTGGCACACAGAGCACTTCGACGCATGTTTTGTAGGACTTCGTACATATCGACCTTGGCGCATGCGCATGTCATAATGCCTATTATGGAGGGTAGAGGTAAGGAGGACCATCTCATATTGGAAAACAGTCGCAAAAGTGTCCAGTTGTAAACTGCAAATTGCAGTTCCAAAACCCTCCAGAGCGGCGCCAGAATAGCAAGAGAGCATGAAATAGGAAGGGATTCCATGCCGCGCTGTTGCCAACTTTTGTAATTGGGATTTTGAAGTTTGAAAGCTAGGTTATGTAGTTTATTTTTGAATGGGTGCTTTTATTATCTTATTTATTAGTTTATTGAATTAGTTTATTTTTGAGTCACTGTATTTTCTTTCCATAGAACTCAGTTCGTCTTCCAAAATTTTTTCAAGATACCTACTAGTCCAAAAATGCCGCTCTTCTGTTTAAAATGTGTAAAACTGTAATCGACTCATCGTGATATTCAAATCGCCATAAAAGATGCGCATAACATTGAACCTAAATCTACAGAGTACGATGAATCTGTTGGTTTTTAAGTGTCGGGAATAGGCCTGGGTAACACAGTGAAATATTGGGTGTTGAAACAATGACACTAACACAACCTAGTGTTTCAACACATTGCGTTAGCAAAATTGTGTCACGATGAAGTCGTGAGTCATGCGTTGCCTACATGTATTAAAAACAAATATGGCACTCTTAAAACTGAAACTGAAGCGCAATTTAAACACTTCTTATAATTTATTAGTCTTCTACAAGAATTTGTTAATGAGGTAAATAAAAGTAAAAACGACTTCAATATGACAACAGCGCGTCATTTGAAATGTACCCACTTGCTATTGTGGCGCCACCAATTTGACGATTTTTGACGGACACTTTTTCATACACAGAGATGGTCCTCCTTACCTCTATACCTCTACCCTCCATAATGCCTATCTAAAATATGTGTTTTATCGATATCCGTTAGAATTTTTAAAATCGGGCCAGTTACCAACTTTTTGTCGTGAGACTATAACCCCTTTAGCTTCGCCTCGGGGTAAAAACGCTATATTTTTTTATTCTTCGTTGGTAAAAATTGGGAATTCAAATTCCCTAATGAAATCATATGTGTTTTATCGATATCCGTTGGAATTTTTAAAATCGGGCCAGTTACCAACTTTTTGTCGTGAGACTATAACCCCTTTAGCTTCGCCTCGGGGTAAAAACGCTATATTTTTTTATTCTTCGTTGGTAAAAATTGGGAATTCAAATTCCCTAATGAAATCATATGTGTTTTATCGATATCCGTTGGAATTTTTAAAATCGGGCCAGTTACCAACTTTTTGTCGTGAGACTATAACCCCTTTAGCTTCGCCTCGGGGTAATAATAATCATGCTTAGATTATTTCAAAATTATTTCAAAACTTTTGTCCTGTTGAAGCCTCAGTAAATTTTTAAATTAAATATCCTGATTTCATTGTGTGATATTAACTACGCTGAATGATTATAAAAGCATTGTTCTCAAAATTATGTAATAAATGTAATATAAAGTATAACAATTTATACTTTTTTTCTTTAATTAATGAAGGCAATAATGTTCCAGCTTTATCTTGTTTCGCTGTTTGTCAAATCAAAGATTATTTCTTTTGTTACTTACTCCATTCATTTTCAATATTAGAAAGCGAAAAAATAGTGTTATTATGGTTGACAAAATTCACATCATTGCACTAAACCTGTTTTACCTGCTACAAATCTTTCGTTCTTTATGATAAAGAAATGTAGCTGCAGCCTCCAGAACTGCCAAATAAATTTCATTTTCATAAGTTAACAATATTCAATTCACGAGAAACTGAATCAATTTCCAGGCGAAAAAGGAACAAAGAAATTGAGGTTCACTTACTTCCGTTTTCATGAAACGGTTTTACGTCTTACAAAATTTATTACCAACATTTATTTGCGCTTTTGTGCCTTTCCTTATGCCCCTCTGGTATATGGGTTAATTTTACCCTAATTTCTCTTCAAATTGAATATAAATGCATCTCTAAAATATCATAAATTACAATACCGAAAACGCCAGTTTCGCCTGAAGCTGGCAGAATTTTTATTGGATGATGAAGAGGCAGCTTTAAGAATATATTTATGATCTACCTGAAAATGGAAGAATTTTTTCATCTTCGTTTTTTAATTCTGAACTCAAGAACAATAGATCTCTTTTTGCTTTTCACCTCGGAATTTTCTGTTTTTTATGAAGGAGGCAAATCATTTATTATTAAAATAAATACCCGATAATGAATTTTTCTTATTACTTGGTGAAAAATAATCAATCTTTATATTTAAAATAAAAACTTGCTCAATGTTTCTCAATTAAATCTAAAAATTTTCCACAAGTAATCAACATACTCTATAGAATGAACTAGAAAAGAGCAGAGCTATTTCTTTTATAGCAGCGTTTCTCAAACTTTTCAAACTTTTCTGGCGACAGAAGCCATTTGGAAAATAAAATATTTTACGTAGCCCTAAAATACGCAAATCATGATTTTATGTTCATTATTCAATTATAATCATTGAATTCCATGAGAAACGTAGGTACCTACCAAAATAAGTACATTATACACTCAGTGCCGGATTAGCTACGTAGCAAATGCTACAGGCCCCGCAAATTGGGGGCCCCGCGCTCCAACGCCTGTCTGACAGTAAAAAAAAGTAAGTTTAGATAAGCGTAAAATATCTTCTATGCCTTGAACGCGAAGCGCTTAGGCTATGCTTCACTCACACCTAAAAATCTGAAACTCAATTTTGTCACGTTAAATCGAAGGTATAGGTTGTATAACACCTAACACGAGAAACGTTGGTATCAAAATCTCCAACTATAATTTTAAGTTGTACCACATTTCTGAGAATTTAGCGCTAGCCGCACAAGTTATGTGTTTGTACTACTTGCCCTGCACTACTCGCAAGTTTGTAGCACTGCAAAACTAACAGGGAAATTCCCTGACATCATCTATCTAGCTGGTCGTATAACCCGAACAAATAAAATAGGATTCTATTGATTATCAAACTATTAGAATTTAATGTACATTTTGGCACAACGTAAAAAACTGTGAAGAGCTCTTTAGATGTTAGTCTAGCATTGTATTTTAGTTAGATCAGTTTACATTCCACCATATTATTGTAACACCAACACTTGTGACCCCCTGGCTAATGAAAAAGAGTGGCCCAAGTTTCTTGTCAGTTCTCATGGCTCAATCAGCTAACTGACCGTAGGCAAATTGGCTCAAATAGCTCTTTCACAAGTATCATGGATGTCATTTACTTACATGAATATGAATTTGAATTTGATTTTGCGTATGTAGCTTTGATTGTATGTAAATAATATACGAACTATTTTATTACCTCAGTTAAAAAAAGCCAACCAGTTTGATTTGTAAAACAGTAATAAAAAAAATATAGGAAGTTTATTTCAAAAACTGGTATCGTTACACGCACACAGATATACGTGTTCCTGCATAGTCGCTCCGGGTTGTCAAGCACACAGATTTTCGGTTTTATTCTCTAATCTGAGTTTAATACCATAAACTTGAGAACCTGAAGCAAACCAAGGGCCTCTTGGCCAAATTTGCTACAGGCCCCGCGCTAGCTTAACCCGGCACTATATACACTACCGAATTCTACATCAATAAACAAAACAACACACAATAATTCAATCCACAAAATAACAATGTAATGTAATGATTCCCATTGTAAATTGATGTAGATATCTTATTTTAGTAGCACGAGAATGAAGTTTTCAGTATTCGCCGACGACTCATGCTGCAAATCATACGAGTGAGAAATGACTCATATAAAGTTAGCACTACCACATGCGAGATGAAAGGTGGCATAATGTGATTAATTTGTCGCTTTTTTGTCGTGATTTTGTCGTGCAAAAAAAAAATTTGTCGCGAAATTATTTTTTTTTGAAACCAATGGTAATGCTAACTTGATATTAAGTTAGCACTACCACCTCTGGAAAACGGTCTTCCAATGATCGGACAAATGTCGCATATGGTGCATAATTTGTCGCTTTTTTGTCGTGATTTTGTCGTGCAAAAAAAAATTTGTCGCAAATTTATTTTTCCTTATATCGATGATAATGCTAATTTGGTATCAAGTTAGCACTACCAACCATCTTCTAATATTCTGATGAAAGTCTCGTCTCGCGCATAATTTGTCGTTTTTTTGTCGTGATTTCGTCGTGCAAAAATTAAATATGTCGCGAAACTTTTTTCATAAACATAATGGTAGTGCTAACTTGATATTAAGTTAGCACTACCACCTCTTGAAAACGGTCTTCCCATGATCGGACAAATGTCGCATCTGGTGCATAATTTGTCGCTTTTTTGTCGTGATTTTGTCGTGCAAAGAAAAATTTTGTCGCGAAATTATTTTTCAATATATCGATGATAGTGCTAACTTGATATCAAGTTGCACTACCAACCATCTTCTGATATTCTGATGAAAGTCAGAGTTATGATTCAAATATGAAAAAAAATTTCAAGAACAATGAAAACGCATTGTTTTTCACGACATAATTATAATTATTATATTAATTAATTAAACTTTTTTTTATATTCTATGTTTTTTTTAGTCATCTATTAAATTTCTAATAAAAACTCGCTGATCGAAAATGAGAAATGTGGCCGCTGCTGAATTGATTACTGTACACTGTTGGGGATGTTATTTTTATTTCGATAGTAGTAGGTACCATAAAAAATTTGTTTTGTGAATTTATATTGTACGAATTATGTATTTAATATCAACAAATATGAATTAGATTAAATGAAAAATCGTATTTCCTACATGTAGCGCTATATTTGTTTCCCCACGTCATGAAAAATAATTTTTAAATCATTAAGGTCACTGTTATAAATACATTCCCAAATTCAAAATTTCCCACGCTTGAAAGCTTGCATCTTCTCGACATGTACCCACCGCTAGATGGCAGCCAATGCTCCCTAGCACTTTTAAAAGCAATGAGTTTCTGTGAGTCCCCGACACCTGACTAAAAGAATCAAACCTTTCTGATTGAGGTTAGAGCAAAAGAAATTTTCGTATTGTGAAAATTGTTATCGTGATATAATGAGTGATCGGCAGCAGGAAACGAGAGGACTTATTAAGCCAGAAAGATCGTGAAAGAGTCATTCTTAAATATAAAGCAGATACCGTGAAACGAAATGTGATTGTTCATTGTTTCTGCTAAAAACGATGTTCGGGCGAAAATCGCGTCGGAATTGGGTAACAAAGTAAAACCAATTGCCTTGCACTCGATAACAGTGTGGAATAGATACAATTTGTTGGACAAGGTTCTTGGTCGCAAAAAATACACCTTATTTCATATATTTTAAAAAATCTACTAAGTTGGCGCAATTTCGTTCAATTAATTTATAATAAAAAATTATGTAAATATGGATTCTAGAGAACTTTAACCAGGATTGCAAAAAACATGTATTTTTAGTATTATACATGGTTTTTATTGTGTTTGAATTTTATGTTTCAAACAAATAAAACTTAGAAAAAGCATTGTTTTAAACATAATATTAATTTAAGATATTTGATCTATTCGTCCGACTCTATACTAAACTGTCTCGATCAGCTGTGTACGAACTAGGGACGTTCCGATACAAGTAAATACGAGTAAGTATTCGATACGTTTGTTTCGATACCAAGTACTTTTAGTATCGAATCAATCTTGCGATACTTACTCGGTATCGAAACGAAAGTACTTGGTATCGAATCATTCAGGCTCAGATTGAACGGAACGAAACGAATGTTACTTTTTTACAAAATCTGACCGCATTTTCTTTCTGATCAAAAGCTGTTTCGATGGGTTCTGTGCTGAAGTTATATTACAGTTTCTTTCTCTCACTCGCATGCAGGGTCCCGCTCGTAGGCTGGGAAAAAAGAGGTTTTTTCTGTCTACGGTCGGGGTCGCGAAAAATCTCTATTTTCAGACTCGTGTACCTACTTCCAAAGTATCGATACTTACTCACATCGATACATTTTAGAATTTTTTGGTAATTATTTCGAAAAATTATAAAATCTCAAAATTCATTAAATTTTTGTTAATATTGTGCTGAAAAATCAGATTTTGCCGCTGTCTCACTTTTTTTCTTCCAAAAAATTAAACTTACTTGACTTATTCTAACCTCACTATCCTAACCTCCGAGTGCAAGATAAAGTATCGAATTCATGAGTTGGAAGAATTTTAAATTGCAAAAAATCTCTTTTCTTAATATAAAATATATCTATTATATGAATACGATACTTTCCAGAACTCGGAGGTTAGGTTCGTGAGGTTAAAATAAGTCAGGTTAGTTTAATTTTTTGAAAAAAAAGTGCGAAAGCGGCAAAATCGAAGTGCATATTCGGCTTTTTCAGGCCTAGATTTGTAATTAACAAATATTTTATGAATTTTGATGATTTTGTCATTTTTCGAAATAATTACCGAGAAAAATCTAAAATGTATCGATATGAGTAAGTATCGATACTTTGGAGGTACTCATATGAGTAGTATCAAAAATTGATTTGAGTACTATTTATATGAGTAGGTATCGATACCTTGTATGTATCGGAACATCCCTAGTACAAACTACGTCGCGCCACCGCCGTGAAGCTGTACCGGTGAATTCCCGAAATGAGAAAACTAATTGCTTTGAGGAACCATTGGCCTGGGGGAACCACAGACCATTTACAAATTCGCATTGCAAGTTGGCTATTGCAATAACGTCTACTGTACTGTTAGTTATTTATTTAGGAAAGTTATTTTGTGTTGTTTACCGTTTTAAACGTAAGCAGATGTTTAAAACATGTTTAAAACAGTTGATTACAACAAAATGTGTGTACTTAAAGAACCTTTGATTATATTTTCGGAAACAAAATATTTGTTTTCCCCTCCCTACGCTTCGCAGGACTATTGAGAGAGACTTTTTGAAAATTAGTTGCGCCAGATTCGACTTCTATCAAATTAAAATCAAATGAGTATTTTCGGCGAGAAGTTTTTTTTACCACCACTCATTTTGTCTCATACTAAGACTCTGTTTTGAACAGATTAGAAACTTTATTTGGAATAAATTTAATTGAGTTTTTATGAAAAACAGCCATTATCAATTGATTAATATTCAGCCTTAAGAATATGCATTGTATGGCCCATCAATGGTTTTACTTTATGGTCAACTATGGGAATTTTAAATTCATCAAAAGAAAAAAAGTTTCGCGACATATTTTATTTTTACACGACAAAAAAACGACGAATTATGCGCGAGACGAGATTTTTATCAGAATATAAGAAGATGGTTGGTAGTGCAACTTGATATCAAGTTAGCAGTATATCATCGATTTATGGAAAAATAATTTTGCGACAAAATTTTTTTTGCACGACAAAATAGCGACAAATTATGCACCAGATGCGACATTTGTCCGATATTAAGTTTGCACTACCATTATGTTCATAAAAAACATATATAATTTTTGCACGACGAAATCACGACAAAAAAACGGCAAATCATGCATGAGACGAGACTTTCATCAGAATATTAGAAGATGGTTGGTAGTGCTAACTTGATACCAAATTAGCATTGTCATCGATTTAAGGAAAAAAAAATTTGCGACAAAATTTTTTTTGCACGACAAAAAAGCGACAAATTATGCACCAGATGCGACATTTGTAGATCATTGGAAGACCGTTTTCCAGAGGTGGTAGTGCTAACTTAATATCAAGTTAGCACTACCATTGGTTTCAGAAAAAAATAATTTCGCGCAAATTTTTTTTTGCACGACAAAATGACGACAAAAAGGCGACAAATTAATCACATTATGCCACCTTCCATCTCGCATGTGTTAGTGCTAACTTCATATACTATACATTGAGAAATGAGCATTCTGTGTAAGTTATAGGTTAAGTGGGGGAATACCGCGCACCTAAGGGAAATTCTAGTTCCACAACCACTACTTTGAAAAATATAAGATTGGTCTGAATGCCTCAAATATTTAGTAATAATAAAATTCTTGTGCTGCTATTTAAGTTTCGGACTTTTGATTTTCTGAAATTTTTAAACTTATCTTCTTCATGTGCCGTTTCCCTTCAGGAGGTTGGCTATCATCATTGCTATCTTAATTTTGGACGCTGGTGCCCTAAACAGGTCAGATGACGTGGCCTTAAACCACTTCCGCAGATTTCTAAGCCAGGACATTCTTCTCGCTCCAATGGTTTTTTTTCACGATTTTTCCCTGGATTATGAGGCGTAGAAGTTCGTATTTAGGACCTCTCATGATGTGGCCAAGATATTGGAATTTTCTTTTCTCAACTTCCTGTAGGATCTTCCTTTCTTTTTTCATTCTTCTCAGAATCTCCACGTTGGTCGTATGTTCTGTCCATGGTACTCTCAACATCCTACGGTAGGATGTTGTTAAACTTATCAGCTGGTGTATTTGCGCGGGTTTTTCCCATTTTCTACGACTATAACATATAATAGTGAAATTGATGACCTCGGTGCAAGAAGAGTACAGCTCCTATTTTCAAAACTTTTCAGAGACAATTGGAAACGGTTTAAAAATTTATTTTCAAAGATTTTATTTTTATATTTCACGTTATTCTAGATTTTGTCGCTTAAAAACCGGATTTAATAATATTTTTTAAAAACAAATTATTCGTAATATAATATAAGGTTTATGTATTGGAGTTGTCTTGCTTTTGCTCAAATGCATGTGTTTTTATTGGTTTCCTTGGTGAAAAAATGAGAAAATAGTGACAAAACAAACATATATTTTGAAAATAGTACAGTAGGTTACATGTTTGCTTTATGACAAAAAATG
>JARQZK010000730.1:190000-220000 GCA_030704885.1 Cynegetis impunctata
TGAATATGGATTCCATATAGATAGACACTTCTGGTAGGGAATAATGGACAATTTGAATATACCGCTAAAAATCCCCGCCATGTCAAACATGCAAGATATCTCATTTTGTTGAAAATTAGGTTAGCTATTTAGATTTAAGATTATTTATTACGTCTGGCAACAGTGTTCACGATCGACGTCATATACAATTGGTGACGTACACGCCAACGGTCGCTGGACAGACTATAGTAATGCCTTAAAGATTATGTTAGTACAAAAGTTAGTACAATACAAAAATATCATGACTATAAATACAAATATCAATAACATATCATACTTAATGATCATTTTAATGTTTTTCTACTTCATAATTATTTATTGAAATTTTTGAAAATCAATCAGATGATAAAATATGTTAATATAAAAAAACTTCAATTCAATTTATATAAAATTATTAATAATTAATATTTAGGATTAATAGATTACTGTCAAGTAAAGTGTTAAAATTGATCTTTCATAAAAGTGTAAAACATTAAGGTCCTACAGACTATATCGGCAGTAATATCAAAAATCAAGCTCATCATTTGTTATTTCCTTGGGAGAAATGGTGGAGTGGAGTAGAGGTATTGGGCAATCGTGTACAGTATTTAGATCTGAACTCCAAGTGATTATTGTGATCGATTAAGTCGACGAAGCTTGTGCATCAAACCAACTCACAAAATTGAAAAGTACTCACACTACTTAGTACGACAGAGTAGTGTAATAGAGCAACCAATGAACTTGCTGTCGTCAAATAAAATATCAGTTTTCAAGTAATGCAAATATAAGTCTTCATCTTAACTGAATAATAGTTTGTAATTCTCTAGTAAAAATTCTTCCGAATATAGTTAACGTTAAAATCATATACTCAACCTTCCATCCAAGTTCCTTTGCATATTTCACTGAATGTAGTTTCAATTTCCTGTAAAATAAACAAACCAATTCAGTCCAATGTAATAAGTAGTCAAGAGTGAGTAATCGGATATTAATTAAGTATTATAAACTTTTCTTGACAATCAATTTATAGCTAATACTTATAACATCATTATTTAGAAACATGACTTTATAGAATCCTAACAACAGTATTTTAAAATATCGTTTTCATCATTTATTTCTCAATTTTATATAATTTCAAATATGTGAATTATACAAGTTACACACAAAAAAATATCAATGAGATTAAAAAAATTCAAAATTTTTTCTGAATAAATATTTAGGTACAAAAAATTATAGGAATTAAACTAGTAGTTATAAAAATTAAAAATAATGTCATACTTTTTATCTCTCTGGAAATAAGTCTTCATATTTTGGGGGTAGATCCTTGTCAGCTTCAATTGGTGGTGCACTGGTAGATTGCTGTGATCCAGGTAATCTTGTACTTCCTGATTCATTCATTTCAATCACTCTTGACTAAAAAATTCAATATGAATGAGAATTATACAACATTATTTCATATATTTTTCTCTTCAAAATATATGAGTCAGAAAATTTATAAAAACTTAAAATTTCATTCAGTCAATTATAGATAACAATAATATGAAACACACCTCTCTGGATCTTTCTGGATGTGAAAACTGCTCCGAGAAACATGCAATCTTGTGCTTTTTGCAAGCCCAAATGCTGATTAAAAAAGTAGCAAACAAAACAAAAAGAAAAGAAATTGAACTAACAAGTAGTTTTGTTCCAATAGAGGGGGGCTGCTCTATGATAACCTAAAAATTAAAAAGAATACTAATCAAGAGACTGATTCTTAAAATTAATCATTATGATTTAAGACTATTAAATAATAGAATTTTCATATAACTTACAAATTTTGAACATGTTCCCTCATCCACACAACCTTTCAAAGGGCAGTTGACATAATTATCATTGAAAAAGCTATTATATATACAGAAATCAGATGACTCTTTACAAGGTCTGTATGTTAAGTCCATTAGACTCGTCTGAGAACAATCTGAAGTAAAATTAAAACAAACATAATTTTATAAACAAGTTTTTTCCAAATATCTGTTCTAATTTCCAAGATTTTCTTCACATTTATAACTAAATTTCAAACCTGGGACTCCAATAAATTGTTTGTTCTCAAAAATAATTGTTTTTATCATTAATTTAATAATTTATTTCACGAATACTGGTTTCTTACATTCAATCCATGAATAATTTGTAAATTATTAGGATAAGGAAAAGAGAATGAGTAATGTTTTTTAAAGGCCACCCGTGTATTATATATTGAATTGAATATATTTATCACTAAATCTGGTAAAAATTTTGAACTTCTCTAAAAAAGTATTGTTAGCAAATTAAAAGGACTGCTTAAGGCTTCAGTGCAAATCCATGTAACCTTAATAACAACATATTTATACACTTACTTCTATATGCAGTGAATATTACTTTAAACTGTAAAGTTTCATGTCTTTTAAAAGCTTCCTTTCCAATATTGATATGGGTATATAATTTATGTTTTTTGGTCCTGAATGAATTTTCATAATTAACAACATCCAACATTCTTGGTTCACCATGCATCTTTGAAACTACATCAAATTTTCCACAAAACTTATCACTATTTGTCCCATCTTTTGAAGTAAACTGAATAAAATCAATACATTGTCCTGTTGAATCATTCCTTCTCATATTGAGGGACTGGATAACAGCTATTACTCCATCTGTTTCACTTGGATAATTAACTTTGAAAGAACAATATAATGCATCTTTCCAGTCATTGTAGTGAAATTTGAATTCACCTTCTAGTATGAGTCCAGAGTTATCATGATGACTCAAAGGTTTTGTGAAAACTCCTAATAACTTAATCGGATTGCATATAGAGTGTCGTTCATTCTCAAAGTTCACTGAAATTATTATTAACGCAATAAAATGATTTAGAATTTTATCACAGTTAATTAACTCACATTTCATATATCCAAGGCACATAGGTAAAGCAGAAATAGTTAATAGTGTAATCGTTGAATTTATAGTTATCTCAGAATACAATTTCATAATTTTTTGGGTAAAAACCAAATTCTTCTATTCATTTTTTATAAAAGTTTACTTAAAGATTACAAAATTGTTGTAATTTAGTGGAATATAATTTCTTTCAAAGGAATAATTAATTGATTTATGATTTATGTCACTTATGATTCATCATGCATGATACAAATACAACACTGAATGTTGCAATGTTGCCAATCTCCAAAAATAACCCAGACTAGAGCCTTCCCTTCACTTCAATGTAGTTCTGGTGTGCTCTGAGCTCCGTTTGTTATATTTGTCTTGGTCATTCATTGCATGGGAGCACTAGGTTCTATTTCTGGTGGCCATTTTTCCATTACACTAAATCATTGTTATTGCAGAGCATTATTTAAAATTATTAAATTTTTTTTATATATAAACAAGTTCCTTTATTTGATATAAAACTATTAACTGGTAATCAATCAATATATTCAAAAGAAACAATCTGGTTGGATAGTTCGAGCAATGTGATCAGAGTAGTTCTTCGATCAGATTTTTATACTGATTTTATGGTTGTAGCTTAAAAATGAAATTAATTGTGGAAAATTAATGAACCCTTGCATATATCAGAAAAGTTTTCACATAATAATTTAAGATCGGAAAGAACAGAAAACTTGCTTATCAATTTTATAAAATTGAATATTTGAATAATTTGCATTTTTCACATTTTTGATTGGGCAATTTTGATGAAAAATAATTTGTATATTACTCTGGCACCTGTTATGCCATTCTGAGTTCTGATTAAATATTTCAAATTCATGTAATGATCATACAATTTTATTCTTTATGGTAGAATTATATTAACCAATTAAATGAGAGGTATTTTCTGAAAAACTTCATCAAAATTGTGAAATCGACAACAGTTCATAAACATAAATATTATGAATGTATCAAAAATGAGCACAGAACTATAAAAATATTTGTGATCTGTGATAGGACTATTCAAAACATGTTCAGAAATTATAAATATAAATTACATTTTTCATTCCTTTGAGTAATAGTAATAAGATTGCTTTATTTATTGGAAACTATGAACGAGTTTCTTAAACTGAAATGGTTGTGTTTTGAAATTCATTATTATTTGTTATAACTACTATTTTTTTAGGGATTCTACTTCAGACACATCATATTTGGAAAAGCAAGCTTGTTTTTTTATTCCTAACGAAGTTTTATTAGATTCTTACGTCTACCAGAATCTAAGGAAACGCCTACCAAAGCAAAAAAAAGTATTAGGTTTGAGTAATATAGTTACCTTTTTTCCAGGCAAAAAGTATCTACCAAAATTTCCTAGATCATCATCGCTCTCTAAGCAGCAATTAGAACATTGCCTCAATGCTTTAAAGTTATTGAGTCTAAATAAAAATACGACTCAATTAAAACAAACTGAAGCATACAGTTTAGAAGTTTTCAATGTAAG
Organism: Cynegetis impunctata; assembly: GCA_030704885.1. Lineage (NCBI taxonomy): Eukaryota > Metazoa > Arthropoda > Insecta > Coleoptera > Coccinellidae > Cynegetis > Cynegetis impunctata. Next base: position 194,442 of record JARQZK010000730.1, read on the forward strand.
ATTTTAAAAGTGCATATGATTTTAAGTGATAGGTAAAATTATATGTTTTCAGAAATTTAGTGGCAAATTAGCTGAAGAAAATGTTGCATTCAACATATTTGTGAAAAACTCATGGGAGAATGATAGAATATTAATTGGAAGATTAATAAATAATCTGTATAAATACGCACTGAGTTGTTATCGTAAAAAAATTCAAAGGTATTTAGGATACAAAAATTTTTATAAAGAGGAATCTTCATTAAGTATAACATGTAGTGAACAAGATAATGTTACAGTTGAAGTGAACTGCATTAAAAATTTATTAGAACTGGTAAGATTTAGTCAAATCATTATTAAATAAACATAGGGATAGTTTAGATACCCATCATCACTTATCAGGATACGAAAAAGAAAATTCATTGGATTGTATGAGAATTGATATGCAAATTGAACTTTTAATGTGGTTGAAAAATAAAGAATTCTTGGGGTGATAATTTATCTTTGTAAAAGATGGATAACATTTGTTTTATTGCCATAAGAATTTTCAGAACAGAAAAATGATATCTGAAAGAAACCTAAAGGAAATCAGCTGTCTTTCTAAGTGTATTTCAAAGTATTGAAATATCAATATTTTTTCAGAAATTTTGAGAATCCAATCAAATTACACATCCATTCCTATAGAATAATTCAACTAATGGATGCTTTTCAACTAAATTAATTTTTAATAAAGCAGACTATGTAATTTGGTATAACCACTTAGTATTATTATTATGTAAATAAGAGTATTTAATCATAACTAAAAAATCAACTCTTTTCCAATTATATCCATAGATGAATAATTGGAAACAGCTCTTATAAATTTTGCTAATTTTATATACTAGATACATAAAATATTAAGAACCTTCTCCAAAATTTTTGTGCATTAAAGTGCATACCTCATACCCAACCTCATCAAAATGTTTTTAATATGCACTACATATTATATTCCAAAGATCTCTTCTTAGTACAATAGTTTCTCATGATTGTTTAAAAATGCTTCCCAATATTATTTAAAATTTGTTCTTTCATTCAAATGATTTCAATTTTCCAGGGAACTTTGGCAAGATTCTCTCAGCCATCACTAAAATTTGAATGTAGACTAAGTGCACAAACATTGCCATCCATTCCATCAAACATTCGAAGTAACTCAAAATTTCCAGGTAATTATACTTCTGCTCAGAATCTTTTTATATGTGATAAATTTAATAAAACTAATGTCTTTTCTGAAAGAGTAATACATAAAATCTTCTTATATTCAACTGTTGTAACTGCTACTACTTAAAATTGATCGTGATGAAACTCCATAATTTAATTTTTGCTTTATAATTAGGTATCAATCAAATACTGATTTCAGACATGTTATCAGTTTATTTTTTTATTGCATAGTCATTTAATATCTGTTGTGAAATGATAATTTCATTCTACGCAATGTCTAGAATCAGATTAGAACATGCAGTTCACATTTATAGTTCCATCTGTTTCATAATTATGGTATGGTATATGGTGAACATTACTCATTTTATTCAATTTTTAACCCATTTCTAAAATGAACATTTTCAACATTAGTAGCTGAATATTTATGAGTTATTTTATTTTCATTAGTAAATAATGTTCTGATGACTGTTGGAAAATATTTGTGTTGATAGAAACAATATACCTTGTCTATTAATTGAAATGAATAAATTAATAGTGAACTGAAAATCAAATCAAACTTCCTAAAAATTAAATTCCAACATTTATGTGTATTTATATATATATATATATATATATATATATATATATATATATATATATATATATATATATATATATATATATATATATATATATATTTATATATATATATATATATATTTATATTTTGTATTTATATAAATTTTCGGATTGTCGATTACTCACACTAATTTCTAATTTCAGTAAGTCAAGATGAAAATATTCGACATTTGTTGAAAGAAAATGACTTTGATGTTGTCATATCTTCTAGTGGTTTGAAGAGGTTACTCGATAATACTGATCCAAAATCAAAATGGTCAATTCCGGTAATAGTAGAGTTGATTAAAGTTGAGATAGGTAAGATGCATATATTATATATTTACTTGATATTGACTTATTTTATTGAAATTTTATATATTTTTATATACTATGGACCTAATAGTATCTATGTATGTGGGTTTCCTGTAAATGTCAAAACTGAGATAATTATTTTCTGATATATATATACAAAACTAGGAGTTAACATCAATATAGAAACAAAATATAATGTTACTAATTCATTTGAGTATTATAAAAAAAGCTATTTTAAATACACTGAGAATTAATATGAGGTCTGGTTTACCTTTATTCTCATTACTGAGTGAAATTTTCATGTAATATATATATATATATATATATATATATATATATATATATATATATATATATATATATTTATATATATATATATATATATATACATACAGGGTGTCCCAGAAATCAACGTCAAGCCGAAATCTGACAATAGCCCAGGTTGTGACAGTTACTAGAAAAATATTTTAAAAAATCTTGGTCATGTACTTTTCAAATTTTATGGATTCAAAAATAAATCTCAAAAAGTGACACCTTGTGATGATCTTTCAAGTCATGTGACTACAAATATCAACTTTTCGTCAGTTTGTTTTCTGTGACGTTACCATGAATAACCCTTATGTAAATTACAGTTAAAAGTTGAAACATAACTACCTCAGTTTTAAATAGAATGTTAGATTTTTACCCAACATTGAATTCAAAATTATTACATCACCCAACTTTAACCGCGTGTAGTGTAAAAAAAATGTACTACACTATTCTGCCAAGTAACATTAAAAGATGGCGCGTTTAGTCTGGATTCCAAAATGGTATGCCACTTACTAATTGCTAATTCTTAATTGAGAAAAAACTTTTTTTTTTTAATGAAGCCGGATTTCATGCAAGTTCGATTGAGACGAAGAGTGACGTTATTTGACTAATGCGAGCGAGACAGATGGTGACGCTACTTTTATCTAAGAGCGAGACGGATTGACCCATCATTTCGTCAGACAGATAGAGACGCCACTCTGGCGAAACAGGGATGCGTTAGGTAAATTGTGCAATACTTCAGTATTTGTATTGACTTCGTACTTACAACTGTGGCTTTGTTTATTGGACTTGATTTGCATTTTGCTTTGAATTTATCTGCACTGTTTCTGACGACTCCGGACTTGTTTTAATGCTAATCCCGTGTTTTGTGTAGTCTGTTATCGTGCCATCTCGATACACCGCACAGGAATACGCCAACATGCATCTCATTTATGGAGAATGCTTATGCAACGCCAATGCTGCAGCAAGAATGTATCGTGAGAGATGCCCAAATGATGAGCACTATCCCGATCATCGAGTATTTATTAATGTGCATCGGTCATTATCAGAGGGCCGATTCCCTAGTCAAATGGTTAGCGAGGGAAGACCCGTAATGCCCTACGAGGCCGAAGTCCCGCAAGCAGTTGAAGAAGATCCAAGTATCTCAGTACATGGAATTCAACAGAGCATAGGAGTCCCCAAAAGTACTACACAGCCTATTTAAAAAAAAAACGAGTTTTACCCATACTATGTACGACGAGTACAAAGTCTGCTACCTAGAGAGAGTGCGATTTTGTCAAACGATGTTGCAGAAGCACCGAGAGAAGTGGCCTGCCCGTTCACCCGATTTAAACCCCATAGATTTCTTTTACTAGGGTACGATGTAGGATATCGTGTACTCTAAGCCAATTCAAAATTTAGACGAGCTGCGCCAATGAATTGCAGAAGCCGCTGAATACATCAACTACACGCGGTTAAAGTTGGGTGATGTAATAATTTTGAATTCAATGTTGGGCAAAAATCTAACATTTTATTTAAAACTGAGGTAGTTATGTTTTAAATTTTAACTGTAATTTACAGAAGGGTTATTCATGGTAACGTCTCAGAAAACAAACTGACGAAAAGATAATATTTGTAGTCACAGGACTTGAAAGATCATCATAAGGTGTTACTTTTCGAGATTTATTTTTGAATCCATAAAATTTGAAAAGTACGTGATCAAGATTTTTTAAATATTTTTCTAATAACTGTCACGACTTGGCCTATTGTCAGTTTTCGGCTTGACGTTGATTTATGGGACATCCTGTATATATATATATATATATATATATATATATATATATATATATATATATATATATATATGTATACTTTTTTCGATTCAACTTTTTTTTCTTTCAATCTATGAGGTTACCTCCAACTTAAAGTGAAGATTTCTTCGTTCAAAACCTACTTAAACCTGCAAACAATCCAATTTGCAAATGCAATCAAGTTTCAAAACGTCTCTCGTCTCCCAGCAAAGAAAGATGGCGGAATTCCTTAAATAATCAAAATGATTCTTATCCTTCCTAAATGAACACAATTGTTTTTGTTGTGTAGTGTTGACGATGGTCACGAAAATAGAAAACATTATTTCTTTGAGTTTACCTACCAACTATAAACAATGTTGAACAACCGAAATTACTCTTATTTTCAAGTTTTACTTTCAAAACGTCTTTTGTCCGAACCTAACGAACCCTTACGTACAAAAAGTTCCGAAGTTCGACTAAGGCTTTTCTTTTGGAAAGACCATTTTACTCAGTAGCAGAATTTTATTCTGTAACTGAATTTCACAATGTAACATAGACCCTTGAGATCCACATTTAGTAGCAACATATATTAATGTTTTGTTTTTTTTTTGTAATATACAAAATTTTATATCTGTATAATAAGTTTAGTTGACAAATATGTTGATTCTTAACATATGTTTATACATATGTTTATACGCAATTCACAAGGAATATACAACAAAAACTCATTTAAAACCGAAGACATGTTAAAATAACGTGAATAAAGCTAAAAAACAGAAATAAATGGGCTCGAAATATCAATTTATACCATTTAGTTGATATTTCGAGCCCATTTATTTCTGTTTTTTAGCTTTATTCACGTTATTTTAACATGTTTTCGGTTTTAAATGAGTTTTTGTTGTATATTCCTTGTGAATTGCAGGAACTAGAGTTCAAAGAAACTGTTGTATACATGTAATTTTGTTGTTTTTTTATATATATATAAGACGAACTGTTTCGGTGTAACATTCTTTGTCATTCTTTTTAAATTGTAGATGTCCTGAGACATCTACAAAGAGACTCAATAAAGAGTCGAAACGTCGACTGAGACAAATTTGGTTGTTTAGATCATAACTCCTTGCCGAATACCCAGCTATAATTAATATATATATATATATATATATATATATATATATATATATATATATATATATATATATATATATATATATATATATATATATATATATATATGTGTGTGTGTGTGTGTGTGTGTGTGTGTGTGTGTGTTTAGTTTAAAAAGTTTTATTCTATCCATACATTTTCAGGAAATGAAACAATTATGAAGAAGGTTGTTTTTATTGACAAACCATTGGTTCCAAGCTATCAAGACCCAATAGATTTAAAATACTACAGCATGAAAAGATTGGTGAAAACAAATTTCTGTCAATATGAAGCTTTTAGGTAATGGTAAAAATTGAATCTTTTAGTATCAACTCATTTATATAAACTGTTCTAGTTTTGAGAAGCAAGATACTTATCCAGATGAAAAGTTAGCAAATCTTAATAAAAAACTAATCGATCTAGAGAAGCAAATGAATGGAACTTTAGATAATAAAAAAGAAAAACACAGTACAGAAACATCACAGGAAACTGAGATGGGGAAAGATGATGAAATGTCATGTAAGCTACACCATCTTTAAATTATCATTTACTGAAACAAAGTAGTCATTTCATATTATATGTCTTATAGGGAAAAAGAAAAAAGGAAAACCAGATATTATTCATCATAATGTCAACTATCGATTGTGGAGATTCAAACAAATTGTAAATAATAGTACTCTTATGAAAAATCCAATGAAAAATACTGAATTAAACTTATTGGTGAGGTCAAAACTTGATGGATGTGAAGTAAGGAATTCTTTTGAAATAATAACATACATATATATATACAGGGTGTACCAATCTTACGACAAACTTCGGTATATGGGTTATTTTAAGAGATATCAAAAAATGTTAATAACAAAACTGGTAGATGTCTTTAAGGTCCATATTTTGAAATTATCTCGAACTATACAGAGTGTTGCCTAACTTCGTTACAAACTAAACATATGGTTTTTCAAATGAGAACCCCTGTATATTATACCGAATTCGGATTACTCACATTTTTTTGAAGCTTTTGATATAAGATTTTGCTATGTTATACAGAGTACTTCAAAAGATATGGACACGTTTATATGAAAATCGTAGGTAAATCAACGCTCTGTAGCTTATTGCGCGATGAAGAAAAAATTTTTATTTTGCCTAACAGAGTTTCGTAATATGATGCAATATCTCCGTATTATATTAAATTTTAATTATTTTTCATTTTGTATACAGGGTGGACGGAAACTCGAACCTTTCATTTTCTCTCTTATTTCAAATGGAACACCCTGTATTTAATAGCACAAATAGAATCTTCTATTATGTAACTTTAATTTTTGTCAAGCATTCCCTATACCCAAAGTTAATAAAAACAGAGTTATTTTGTAATATTTATTGTGAACTATAATTATAAACCTTATATGTGAAAGCAATAAACGTTGAATGTAACAAAAAATCCTAAATAATAATAAATTTTAATAAACAATATATTCTTAACAAAACAAGTCACCAAAAGTATAATTCTAACCGTAATACTAAACTAAGTGTTCATCGTTAACATCAATTTCAACGCTAACTGAGAAAATGTAATGGTTTCCAGCATTGCATTGATGTTAACGGGAACACTTTGAACATTTAGTTTAATATTACGGTTAGAATTATACTTTTGGTGACTTGTTTTGTTAAGAATATATTGTTTATTAAAATTTATTATTATTTAGGATTTTTTGTTACATTCAACGTTTATTGCTTTCACATATAAGGTTAATAATAATGGTTCACAATAAATATTACAAAATAACTCTGTTTTTATTAACTTTGGGTATAGGGAATGCTTGAAAAAAATTGAAGTTACATAATAGAAGATTCTATTTGTGCTATAAAATACAGGGTGTTTTATTTGAAATAAGAGAGAAAATGAAAGGTTCGAGTTTCCGTCCACCCTGTATACAAAATGAAGAATAATTAAAATTTAATATAATACGGAGATATTGCATCATATAAATTATGTTAGGCAAAATAAAATTTTTTTCTTCAACGCACAATAATCTACAGAGCGTTGATTTACCTACGATTTTCATATAAAGATGTCCATATCTTTTGAAGTACTCTGTATAACATAGCAAAACCTTCAAAAGCTTCAAAAAAATGTGAGTAATCCGAATTCGGTATAATATACAGGAGTTCTCATTTAAAAAATCATATGTTTAGTTTGTAACGGAGTTATGCAACACTCTGTATAGTTCGAGATAATTTCAAAATATGGACCTTAAAGACATCTACCTTTTTTGTTGATAACATTTTTTGATATCTCTTAAAATAACCCATATACCGAAGTTTATCGTAAGATTGGTACACCCTGTATATATATATATATATATATATATATATATATATATATATATATTTGTCCTTTTTCAGCAATAACACGCAATTTGAGTTTGAAAACTGACTTATTAATTTCAGACTACATCTTCAGGCAGTCTACAACCTGTGATTGTAAAGCCAAAAATAGAATTACAGTTACAATATGGTGCCAACATTCCAACAAAAAGTGAATTATCTAGAGAATGGACATCATTGTTTTTCAGGCCATTCGCAAATTTGTACAGAGGTATGTCTATAAATGATCATTATAATCTTGCCAAATTGAAGAATTGTGCATTTTCTTCAAATTTCAATGTAAAAAGAAGAACATCTGTTTATGTAGAATAAATAATTAGCAACAATGATTTTGATCAAATTGAGTTAACTAACTATGGATGCATTGGTTTTTGAAACGGCTCAACTTTCAATTAAGTTTCACCCTCTCGTTTAACTATTCTCTTACTAACAGGCTTAAATATGTAGAACTTGTAGTGTGGTCAACTTGCAGATTCTAACGAAGTTAAGAGTTGAATGAGGCTGTCCGCTTGAATTGTTAAAGCTATAAAATTAAAATAATATATAACACAAAAAGTACTTCAGATTTCAATCATGTAACAAAGAATATTATTCTATTAAAACTCTTCAGACACCAAACTTATTTATTCAAATAACACAAGTCGAAATACACCAAACTGCATTAAAATTGTAAGTACCTATCGCGAACCTGCACTGCCTTACCTCTCGGTGGTTGAGAGGTTTATTTTAAGTAAGCACCAAAAAGAACATAACACAAATTGATATGACACTCGGTCAGCATTGTTAACTGAATTGGAATCTGCAAATCGATGTTTTTGTTTTAGTGAGAATGCATTGGAATACTGCAGAATTTGTCAGTATTGAAAGGTGCACCCTACAGAAAGTAATGGCTGAGGCAACTTCCCTTTACCAGTATAATCCATACTTGGGACTAGGAATGTTGAATAATTTATTTAACGAATTAACAAAGTTAGGAGTTGGAAATTATTTACTTGTTCATCAACCCAAACAGGAATTTTTTGTTTCCTTATTCGCAGAATGTGAAAGGTGAGTTTATTACAATTGATCTGAAAAATACTCTAAAAAACACTTTTCTTGATTTCAAAGATCAGTTTCATTGAAGAAGTTACAATGAAAAGAACTGCATGAAAAATACTAACCAAAAAGAGTATATTTATTTGTCCTGTGAATAGTGTATCATGGAATGTATTCAGCTTGCTAAAACGTATCTAACGGAAGGTATGAAAAACGCGATAATAAAATTTTATAATAATTTTATTTTTTTCTGAGAGTAGCATGTTATCAAAATTAATATAATTGATTATTTTGTTCGCGGTGCGGATTCAAAACCAATTCGAAATTGACATAATACGCAAGCTCGATTCAGTACCGTTTCTGGATTATTTTGAACCGCGAACGAATTTAGAACTAGTTTACGGAAATGACTTGCGCAGCTACGACTGATTGGTGTGACGATGGACAATGTGACTTGCGGAATCAACTAGGGATGTGACCTCGATTCGGAAAAATCGATTAGTCAATAATCGATTTTTTTTGCTTAGAGATGAATCGATTTGTGAAAAATCGATTTAAAAGAAAAATAATCGATTTTTATTTATACTTCGACTTTCTATACGAAAAATGTCTATTCGATGTATTAGTGGAAATATATTATGAATATCTAATTTTAATTCAATTGAAGTGAAAACTATTCAAGATAATAAGTATCAAAAAATAGCCAAATGGACCATTTTCATATTTTCTTACTTTCGCCAGCAAATTTTAGTAGGAGTTTTACTAGAGGAAGACATTTTTATGGTTAACGACAATTATTTTGACACTTCAAAACTTCAAAGATGAAAATAAAAACCATAGATATATACTATATATTGAGTACAGATATATATTAAGATATCTATGGTATAAACAAAAAAGATCACAACTTATTATATATTAGTACGTACAGATGGCGCTGATTTTTTATCGACTTGTTCAGTAAACTTATCCATTTTTTCATCCATCGCACAGATAGCTCCCTTTACAAAAATCGATTCAAAATGTGTAATTCTTATAATCGATTTATTGAAAATCGATTATAAAAAATCGACAATGACAAAAAAATAATCGATTAAAATAAAAATCGATTATTTATTCACATCCCTAGAATCAACATTGTTTGGTTAGATTACCGAGCAATCGTGAATAAGCAAGTCTCGAACTAAAAGTTATAACTTGATCACAAGGACTGCCGTAACCAATTCAAAAATTTCAAACCCGATTTATCTGTACACGCAGAACTGGAACTAAAAATTCAGAATTTAACGAATCGCGATCGCTGTAATTAAAACTACGCCTGCGAATAGTTCGGAATCATTTATGTATTTTTTCTTAGACATTTTAAGTCGAATTCTTCGAAATGCATATTATGGAAAAAATAAAAAATATATATATTTTGAAAATAAAATATGATTTGTGGATATTTTAATGCATATTAACAACATACCTTTTCACAATCAATTAAATCTAAAATCAAGTTTATTTTGGAATTAGAAGAAATTCTGTTTGATAGCAAAGCTTAGGCAGTAAATTATTTGTTGGATGTAAGTGTGTTTGTGAAATATTCATTTAATCAACTACTATGTAGAAAAATTATATATAGGGAATATTCTTGTATGAGAATTGTTGAAAATTGTTTCTGCATAAGACTACTATTTCTAATTTGAGTTACCTTTTTTATAGCCACATCTGTTAACGATTTTTATTGTAGACCGGCCTTTTTTTTTTTAGCCCACAAAGTACTCTGAAATTACATTCTGAACTAAAGAATTGTGAGATTGATGATGAAATAAAAAGAAACTGGGTACCAATAGATCTGAACTATATTCTACCCATACATGAATTTCAAAAACGACCACCAGGATGTTTTGAAGGAGCTATGAGATTCAAGAAAAAACCTAAAGGTAAAGTACAATATTCACCTATTTCTTTTTTTTTGTTGTGGATCCAACCACATCATAGGCTCTAATCAGTATGTGAATATTTCGTAATTGATGAAATGAATAAACCTTTAAATCAAATAATAAATTTAAATATATTAAAATATGAAAATTATTAATCAACTGAAATAAAACACTTTGCTTGATTCCACTAAAATTGATATATTTACTCGGCATATATGTTTTGGGGTTTCAAATCATTATTAGTTTTCTAATTGATTCAAAAATGCAACAATCTAAGTATTTATATTACTGCGTCAATGGTGAGAGTGGCGATATCTCCAGGTCTATTTGGTCATTAGTGGTGGGTAAGTTCCTGGAGCTAGTCAACGTAATTTCTGAAGCTTCTGAAAGGTCTATCCTCTTTCCTTTGTTCAGTAAATGCAATATCTCTGGATTATCTAAATCTATAAAATGGTTATTCTTTATGCAATCTACCAAAATTCCAGTGATGTTCTTACTTCAAATTGATTTTTTATGTTTATACCATTTTGACTAGTATAAAATGTATCACAATCAACACATTTTAATTTATTTCTACAATAGTAGTGTTCTTTGGTACTGATACAACTTTGTGATTGAAGTGAAAGTGATTTTGCAATCAGAACACATTCATTCACTGTATGGAGGGTAGAGGTAAGGAGGACCATCTCATATTGGAAAACAGTCGCAAAAGTGTCCAGTTGTAAACTGCAAATTGCAGTTCCAAAACCCTCCAGAGTGGCGCCAGAATAGCAAGAGAGCATGAAATGGGAAGGGATTCCATGCCGCGCTGTTGCCAACTTTTGTAATTGGGATTTTGAAATTTGAAAGCTAGGTTATGTAGTTTATTTTTGAATGGGTGCTTTTATTATCTTATTTATTAGTTTATTTTTGAGTCACTGTATTTTCTTTCCATAGAACTCAGTTCGTCTTCCAAAATTTTTTCAAGATACCTACTAGTCCAAAAATGCCGCTCTTCTGTTTAAAATGTGTAAAACTGTAATCGACTCATCGTGATATTCAAATCGCCCTAAAAGATGCGCATAACATCTAAATCTACAGAGTACGATGAATCTGTTGGTTTTTAAGTGTCGGGAATAGGCCTGGGTAACACAGTGAAATATTGGGTGTTGAAACAATGACACTAACACAACCTAGTGTTTCAACACATTGCGTTAGCAAAATTGTGTCACGATGAAGTCGTGAGTCATGCGTTGCCTACATGTATTAAAAACAAATATGGCACTCTTAAAACTGAAACTGAAGCGCAATTTAAACACTTCTTATAATTTATTAGTCTTCTACAAGAATTTGTTAATGTACCCACTTGCTATTGTGGCGCCACCAATTTGATGATTTTTGACGGACACTTTTTCATACACAGAGATGGTCCTCCTTACCTCTACCCTCCATAATTCACTGAATGTCCAAAAGAATGCGCTCATTTTCATCATCGCCATAACGACGTTTTCGAGAGGTTATGTTATGTCCACAGACAAGATATCATTTTGTTATTTTTCGAGGTTACTTCAAAGATATTCTGCGTTTAGAATAATTACTTACGATCACTTTTAAGTTGTGGAGGGCGGAACTGATTGAAAATGAAAGAACGAACGCTTAAACTGATCTATCTGTTTTTATTTACATAGATCACTTCGTTCAGTATGAAAGAACACTAGTAATGATTCTTCAAAGACTGTCTGTCCTTATTATTGACCAATAAAGAACCCAAATTTCTTTTATTCAAAATGCATATGATCTTATACTATTCTAATTTTTACCTTATGATTTCAGGTGCAGTTGGTGGTAGTAAGAAACAAAATAAGGGACAGAAAAATAAAGTATATAAAAAAAACATTAAATAAAACTCTTGTATAAATAATGTATTTATTTTTCAATCATTAATAAACCACATTCAAGAAATATGAAGATACATTATTTCAAAACAAATCAGTAAGTTAAAGTCAAAATGAAAACGTCTACATAACTTCATAGACAGAACTCGCAAAGAATTTTTTTAATATTTTATATGAATAATGAACTAAGTTGTTAATTATTATTTACAAAAACAAGCTAACTTTAATTCTCTGTACTGTTAGAATAAGTGGGCAAAAATGTTAGAGAAAGATATAATTCAATATGGGGCAAAATACAGTCTGTTTACAATGTATTAACATTAAATTTATGACCTATGACAATTTTTTTGCTTTTTGATACAGGGTGTCTACTACTTTACTCATACTCTGAATTGTTTCTAAAGCCATCTCATATGTCTTGTCAACTGGAGTCTCCTCAAAAACTATTAAAACACCTGCAAAACAAAATTATTAGATAAGTTATTATTAATTTTTCAAAGATAATTTAGTATATACTGCTTCAGCATTTTAAAGTAAATCACTTAGGACCATATTCAAAGGGAAATTCTCAAGTTAATGACGGTAATAAAATATTAATTAAAAACTATCGAACACAACCCTGAAGTTCTAAATTCAAAATACACTCAATCACAAACAGTTTATTTTGGATTGATTGGGCCGATACATGGTGTAAATTAATAAGCATATTAAAACAATGGTTAGTAATAACAATTTACATTATTAAAAGAAATAACGGCAAACTGTCATTAACATCTGAAGAAGGTGAAGTTCCACCGAAACGTGCGTCATGCGTTATTTCTTTTAATAAATGTGTAAATTGTTATTATTAACCATTGTTTTAATACAAACAGTTTTTGTCAGTTCACGTTTGCTATCTTCCTTGATTTCAAAGTAAACATTGATATCAAACTTCTCCACATCAGAAAAGTGATAAATGTAAATCTTGACACATAATTTTATTTCAGCAGAACTGACTCATGATTCTGTCAACATAATACGGTCATACCTACCCTTAAGCACTTGTATTCTCTGATCTGGCCAGATAGAATTCATACTCTAATGAAAACAGTCTTGATGTGTAAGTTAAGTTAGTAAGACAATAATACTCCACAAACTGTTTTACCATTATTCTTTCCTTGAGATGAAATATTCAGTAAGAGGCATTACCTATGTTTGCCACACTTCAAGAGAGGCGTCAACGGTGCTCTATACGGACTACTTGCTACTAGGCGAATTAGTTGGCCTTCTTGTTATATTTAAATAGGCCTAGAAATTATCTTTGAAAAAATGCATAAATACATAGCAATTTTCCAGCTGAACAGTCGATATTTGAATATAACAGAAACTAGGGTTTTCTGAAAGACGCAAAAACGCGTGAGCAGCAAAGTATCCGTCACCAGGGTAGTATTTTTCGCGCGAAGTGCATGCGTTTCGAACAAAAAAATATAAATAAAAATCGGAACATAATTTATTTTATTGAAAAAAAATTGTGAAGTGCATCGCGTATCGAAGAACCTCGTTTTAATGGCTAATAAAAATTAGAAAATATTTCATTTCCTTCAAAAAAATTATAATTCCCGAAGTGCATCGCGTACTGATAGCGAAGCAGGTCGAGATGGGAATAGTCTCTGCGAAGTGCAGCGCGGTTGAGGAAGAGTTGAAACCCACAAGGGATCATATTTCAACATGAACTCAATCTATACAAGCAATGGAGTTGAGAAAATTTTCAAAAACCACAAAAAAAACAAAAAATATCTACGTAAAAATGGCGAAGGCTGGAAAAAAAAATCCAAACTTTGATAGCTTCGTTCTGCCTCAAAAACAACCCCAGATACTATTTCACCTCATTTGGTTTGATGGGGGCCGATGGAGATGTTAATATGTATGTAATCATTTTGAAATTGAAGCATGAAATTAATTTGAATATTGGGTATTATCAACATGAAACAGAATATGATGTAAAAAGTGAATCCTTTACTCAGTAAACATTTATGTTGTGCCTGATCCTCCTAGGAATGATGATATTTATTGATAAAAATTGAAATTAGCATACCTTCTCCTTGGTCTAGAATTCCATGAAATTTGACATCCAAAATCATCTGAGACAACTTCTTCTCTACCTGGGCCATAGGAAGTTTTATACTTTTGGCTATATATTCCACTTGGACTCTTGAATATGGTTCAATAATTCTACATAAATTTTGTTCCAGCATATTATCATATAAAGTACCCAAATGTGCACGAACTATGACATCATCTTCTAACTCATGTTTAAATTCTTTTACTGCAAGCTGAAAATCTGCCAGTGATCTTTTATGAGAAGCTGAAGCTACCGCTTTCATTGCATCTATATCTTTTCCAGCATATTTAATTGCCAATTTTCCACTTACTATTTGTTGAACTTCCTCAGGACTATTAAGCATGATTTTCGATAAAAGCATGTATTTTAGAGCAACAAGAGCCTTAGGTGCTTCTACACTATCAAAACCTTCAAAAGCTTCATAAAAGTATGAATAAGCTGTCTTAAAATCTTTTTCATCTGCAGCATGTAAAATCCCAGATTGTAGATCTAAAGCAGCTTGCATTTTTGGAGGGCAATAAATGGAATTAGCAGTTGTTCGAGCTGATGTAAGCGCAGCTCTGGCTTTTGGCAAATTACTCAGAGCATGGTATGTCTTACTTTCCAAAAGTTGAACCTCCACTAGAAGGTTTTTATCATCCAACTTTTTAAGTTCTTTGAGAAGGATGGAACCAAGTGTAAGTGCCTCCGAGAACATACCGGTATCGAAATATAAAGCTACTAAACGTGCTTCCAAACTTTGTCGGAGAAATGTTCTTCTTTCATCTTTAGCCCACTCAATGCATTCTTTACATAACTGCACTTCGATACCTATACCAGCTTCCAGATCTAAGAAAAAGTCGACCAAAGAACGTACCAATTTTGCAGCTTTAGCCTTGCTAATCTCACTCAAAAAAGGTCGTGTAGCTTTGATGAGTTCAGCAAGTTCCTTGGCCTTTCCTTCTTTCTTGTATTGCTCACCCAAATTGAGGATATCCTGTTCCCTCGTTTTAATATTTTCTTCATCACTATTATGTTGCTCCCCATCTCGATTTATTTTTAAAAGTTGTTCACGATCTGAATTTGAGACAGATTGCACTCTTTCAAACAACATCGCACCCGCCATATTGCTAATCTAGAAAAGCACTGTCATCAACAAACTTTGTGAATGTCAAAATGATCCCCCATCTTTCAATATTAGGCGAGTTCGAATTGTATCACTGTAGAGCCGGAAAAACAAGCGTTGAAATCATGACGTCATATCGTCACGCTATGCAGGCTAAATTTGTACTGAACGTTTTGGAACAATTCCATATTAAATTAATAATCATAATCAATATTGATTATTAAATTAACAGTAGTCTCAACGTTTCCCTGAATATTTAGATACTAACAAATTGTCAATACATTTCGGATAACAAATAGCAAACAGTTTTTGTCAGTTCACGTTTCCTATCTTCCTTGATTTTAAACAAAAAATTGATATCAAACTTCTCCAAAGCTTTCAAATATTAACTTGGTCAGCATATCTTGACATTATGACGCCACGATTTTAATGCTCGTTTTTCATCATTTCGAACTCACCTAATGTTGAAAGAAGGAGAATTAAATTTGACATTCACAATTTCACAGTGTTATGATGACAATGCTTTTCTATAAACCGCAAACATATTTATATATATCCATTTTTAGATTATTATTCGTCTTGTGCCAATAATTACTTTAGATGATGACGTGAACATTAAATTTATATTCAGGATAGAAGTTTTGGTTATTATGGAGTTACATTCAGAGTTACCGATTTTAATAAAATTTCTTACATATTTTGGGCTGCAAAAGCCGAATAGGGACTGAGATTTTTTCGCTTTCTAAATTTTTTCTTGGATAAATTAAGCTACATGACCTTATTCTATCCTCACTAACTTAAACTCGGAGTTCAAGATATATCGAATTCATGGATAAGATGAATTTTATTTTCAAAAAGATCGTCTTTTTCAAAATAAAATTTATCTATTGGAAACTTACTTGAGCTGGGAGATTTTTTTGTCTCATATTCCACCTCTTCATAGTTGTTACTGTTACTCTTTGTAAATGCTGGCATATCACTGTAAATACTTTTCATTTCATTCGCTAATAAATTGTTTTGCTGACTAACCTAATCCTTGTTAATAATTTCATTATTAATAATGAAGCAAATGACATGAATAAATTCATAAAGCAACATGTGCAAATTGTTGCTTATTATTAAGGGTATGTTATTTTATTATTGAGCGATTTATGGCAGTACCTAATATGAAATATCTTATTTATCTGAAATACATGAATTTATACAAAGTGAATTGAAGATGAATTGATACTCGGTGAAAATTAATGAACATCGTAATAAATAAAATATATATTAAATTAATTAAACTGACTGTATGTCGCTATGTATGTTGGCTCACTACAATTCAAAACATATAATAACAATTTGTCAATATGTTTCGGGTAACCCATTATCAAAACACTAAACCAAGTGTTTATTCTAATTATCAATATTAATCATATTTTACTAAGTGATAAGCGGAAATTTAGTGAAAGTTTTAATATTTAATTTAATATAAGAATTATTTCATTATTGGCGTGAAGAATCTACTTTGAAGTATAGCAATATATTTTAAATTCAGCTAACTTAACTAAAATAATTGAAAATGAATAAATTGAAAAATTAAGGAAGTTCTTTCTACTGAAAGTACGTGCAAAATTATTCAGTAGCATAATCAAGAATACGCTGAAGTATATGAGTTGTTACTATAACAACATAACAAAAAATGAAAAAAATTTCATATTCATATTAGTCAATTTGAAAGACATTCCAAATTATTAGTAATTTTCAAAGATGTGTGATCCTTGTTGCAACCCTTGTTGCAACCCTTGCTGCAACCCAACTATTCCTGTTCCAATATACCCTGTTCCCCCAGCACCATTGAATCATTATTGTCCCCAGCCATGTGTATATGTACCAGTCGTGCAGCCTATGTATTACTCAAATCTTCCTTGCGAAGATTCATGTGATTCAGGAGAATGTGATTGAATATGGTATACCTATAAAATGGGATTTCATCAATATTTTTTATTATAAAATATGATATTGGTTATGTTTGCAGTCTGTTAATAATTATACTTCTGTTTGAATAGTTCGAGATTATATTTTACCTTAATAAAAGTAGACGTCATTAAAATACATTTATTTATTCAAATTTACGATTAAAAAAATTTTGACAGAAACTTTTTGACTTGATTCGAAATTTCTCAGCACGGGCCACCACATGGGCCACGACAGCATGGTCCATAAAAAGGTTGGCATGTTTTTTCACAGTAAGTCATACAACATGGTGGTATTACAGGCTGTACAGTTGGAATCAATGGATAAGTGTACGGAGCTGGCATGAAACTCATTGCAATAGGTATACTAGGACAATCAGGAGGACCACTTAACTTAACACATATTCCAGGGACCACACTCATTTTTGAAAGTTTATTCAAATTATATCACGACCAATTTAGAACTGAATATAACGAAATTAATTTCAAATGTCATTTTGCGTTGCTAGACAACAGTTATTAACAATTTTTTTCAGCTAATATATTGTTATAAATTTGTAGAAATTTTCATAACCAAAAATCACCTTGTTCCTGTTCTGAAATTGTAGCAAATATATAAGAAAATTTATCACAATAACTTTCT
This sequence comes from Cynegetis impunctata, assembly GCA_030704885.1. Classification (NCBI taxonomy): domain Eukaryota; kingdom Metazoa; phylum Arthropoda; class Insecta; order Coleoptera; family Coccinellidae; genus Cynegetis; species Cynegetis impunctata. Next base: position 212,768 of record JARQZK010000730.1, read on the forward strand.
TTTTCATAATTTTTTTAAATAAACGTAACTTTATGCGACATCTATATTTGTGGATGAATGCGTTTATTATTTCTTAGAATATGATTTTTTTTTATTCTTGGGAATGGTGAATATGTATTAACAGTTCCGTTTTCCACAACACAACTCAGAGGACGTAAGACATGCATGGATCATTGACGTTCGGTGGTTAGTTATGCTATTTCAACTGTCTTTTGAAATATAAACGCTAAAAGGTGCTTTCCTTTCATCATCTTTGTCGTAAAAATATGCTCCATTGAAATATGTGTTATCATAGCGATTTCAACAAGAATAGCCATTAATTTAATTTCACCGAAGCTATTTCAATGAGTATTCAATAGATATAGATAGATCAAAATGCATATATAATTTTATATTGTTACCATAAAGTTTAAAATGAAACTCAAGCAAAGCTACGTATTGCATTATAAAATAAGTGTATGGCACACAGAAAATTACCATATGTCAATCGTGTGTCAATGTCAAGCACGTCATCCCAAGGATTACAATGAACGTCAATCGTCATTTCATTAAACTTCAATAGAGAAGTACACTTCATTTAACACTTGTTTTTTTTTAAATATTAATTAATACAAAAGTCCTGAAATTATTGTTACAATGAATTTCAAACATTTAACTGAAGCGGAATGTGGACAACCTAATGCATTAGCCCAACTATCCACACATGTAACACAGGACAGGGCATTTTCTGATACTCATGGTCAACTGTTCCCTAATAGTTCAGCTGATCAATTGGTTGAACAGTTTTTGCAAGAAACAAGATCGTTACCCCAAACTTTCAGAATGGATGGTAAAATATTAATCTCGGAAATTTGTAGATATAGTATATTCTATCAATTTGCATTGTAATTTTCAGGTTTAATGAGAGAAATGCAAGAAATAGAATCACAAAAATTAGCATTACCTCCAGTTCCAGCATCAGCCATCAAAGAACAAATTCAACATGATAGTGCATGGGCTCAACAATATATAGAAGATGGTAAAGTGTTTAATGTGAGTTCGTAATAATTACTGGTGAAAAAGAATAATCCTTCAATGGTTTCTTGTCTTTAACATCTATAAGTATTTATTTGTAGGCAAATTTTGATCATAAGGAGATATGGGCAGAAATATCTTCTCAAGAGCAAAATATTATAGGGCATCACTTGAATTCAAAAAAATACATGCAAAATGTTGAATTAGGAACTAGTAAAACTCAACAAAGTGCTCACGAACTTATAGATAATGTAGAAGATCCAAAATTTGTATATTCTAAGGTATGTTTGTGACATATAAAGATATGTTCATACTTTTTGATAATTGTATGCTCTTTTAAAGTTTATGAATTTTATGAAGAATGTACAGGGTGGAGGAGAAATCAAATTAGATGATGGAAAATTAACAGAACATGAAGCAGAGATATGGAGTGATGAGTTTTTGAAAACTGCTGTAGGTGCAGAATCAGCAGATACTTGGGCTGATGAATTAGCAACTAATGAAGGTAAAAATAGTGGAATAATATTTTTCAGAGAATATATTAATAAGTTATCAAAAACAATTTTCAATTTTGTATGAACGAGCTTAGTTTAGAAATTACATTGATATTTTATGTACTGACCAACCCTTCTTCCATATTGAAAGTGTAAACTTGAATTAACTACAATCAAGTTCAAACTATCATTCAATGGAAAATAGATACGATGGAAAATTGCCATAATGAACCTAAAACTATATGTAGAATATAAGACAGGTGTCAAGGTCATTAGTCAATATCTATAAAATTAATAATTTTTCTATTGAAGTATGTTATATATAGAAGGATCAGAATTTCTTTTAAAAATAACTTCAATTGAGAATATTTGAGATAATTACAAGTGTAAAGAGTATGGAAAAATACAGAACTCCAAATCAACTTTGGAAAGGTGAAGAATCAGTCATTTTAAGTATTTTTATAATATAGATTCTGTTCATCTGTTATTGTTTGGCATTCCCATATTTGCAAATTATAACATTTCTTCAATACATGGGCCCTAATTCAGAGGAAATGTAATATATTTTACAAGCAAATAAGAGCTGTTAAGAATATGTAGTTATTTTGATATTCCTTTCCTTTGTACCTTTCATATATCATAGTTTTTTTTGCTAAATAATGAACAGTTATATCTGAACGTTTGCCCTTTCAGTGTGAAATCAGGTTTTGCTATAAAATTGATGTAAAAAAACCAATAATTTAATAAGGTGAGCTGATAATACAGTGATATGATTATTTTTGAAATTTTAAAGAGCTAAATGTGCAGCTATTAATTTATTTAAAAAAAAACAGTTGGTAATTAATATTTGAAATCTTGTCTTATTGGAATAAATTGAACAATTCAATTTCTCATATTTTAATATTGTATTATTTATTTTTCAGATGATTATAATTCTAACATTTGGAATGGAATCCAAGAACAAATTAAAAATGTTGTACGGACAGGTGAAGAATCGGATGAAGATAACTGGTTGGCAGATTTCCAGGATCAAACATATGAGGTTAGATCCTTACTTACTTACTTTTGTACTCACGTACTTATGTAATCTTTTACCTGTTTACTGCTAAGTTTAAAGTTTTTGAGTTGAATATCTCCTGCCACTTCTTTCTAACCTTCCTCCTTTCTTCAGCATCTCGGAAATTCATCTATCTCCCAGACATATTTCCTTTTGTTTATGTCCTTGATTTACATTCAAATTGTATTGATTATGTTCTTTATTTCCATTTTAATGTTGTATATTCAGTAGGTCGATCGCTCTAACTAGCAAAACACAATGAAAAACATAAAATTTTACAAAAAGAAATTGTCGTAATAGAAAATTTTTATTTAGGTATATTTTATCAGTTTTTTCTGTTGGTAAAATTTTTCGATTTAACGCAATCATTTATATACTTATGCATATAAACTTAGCAGCAAAAGGTTACATCAGCTACTTCCTAATTACATAGAATATTCCCCACATAAAATTTGAAATTTCAATGAGGTTCCATGCCTTCAAGCTAATTTAAATAGCGAAATGAAGAGTTAGATACTTAAAATCTAATTAACTGTTATCAGCAAAGACATTTTATAATATTTCATATAAGTGACTTGGTGTATTAAAACCAGTTTACTATTACTAAGTTATTTCTTGAATTAGCGTTAAGGATTTTATATTCAAAATATTTTGATTTATGTTATTTAAACCAAAAGAAACTTTTTATCTGACAACGATTTTATTCAGCATAATTCAGTTTTTTTAAGGTAACATAAGTAATTCATTTTTTTTTTGTATTCTGATCTTTCAAAAGTTTTGAGAAAGTCGCGAATTTGATGAAATGTCAACTTATTACAAAAATCGGTTATTCAAACTAAAATGGCTGGCTAATAAATATATGAATATGTGTATTTAATCAATTTCTTAGAATAGTCATTACATATAAGTTCAAGTCAATAATTATATATAAGAACAATATATATATATATATATAAATATATATATATATATATATATATATATATATATATATATATATATATATATATATATATATATATATATATATATATATATATATATATATATATATATATATATATATATATATATATATATATATATATATATCAGTGGCGGCTCGTGAGGTTTTGGTTTGAGGAGGCTACAAGAGGTGTTAAAAAATACACCATAGGCGAAAATTTTTAGGATTTCAAGGTAGACCGCCTTATAATTTAAAGAAAATCAAAGTAAAACAATCACCCTAAGCTATTAATTTGTTTTCACTTGCGAGTGTCTACCTTGAGACCTACAACTCCTATTTACAATATTCACAAAAACTCTTCTCAGCCAATTAATCAATTCATCTATTCATCAAATTTTTTTTTCTTTCACAAAATAGGTACCTACCTACTTAACGAATTTGTTAACAGCTGGTGAGAGCAAATAAAAAGTTATTATATATTTTTGAAGATTAGCGGGATTCTGCGATCTTTAACGTTAGCAAAATGATCCCTCATAAAATTTTTTGTCTTTCGCCAAAAGTTTTACCAATTCCTTTTCAATAGACAACAAACTAATATTTTTCAAACGATCCTGGCTCATTGAATTTCGTGAATAAGTTTTAATTCTCTTAAGAGTGGAAAACGAGCGCTCTACGGAAGCCGATGTCACCGGGATAGAAACAATTAGACATAAGAGTTTATAAACTTGGGGTAAATCTTGATTCAAATCATTATCAAAAAGGTATTTAATAGTCCCCACATGATTTTCATTTTGCCCCAAAATTTCATTGTCATTATAAACAACACACAGTTCACTTTTTATGGCCACCTTATCAAAAAAAGTGTATTTTTGACATAAATTTTCCAAAAGGTTATCTGGAAAATTAGCCGAAAATCCGGTTAACAAATTTTTATTGAGTAAGTCGAAGAAATGCAGTTCTTTCAAATCAAAGAAACTTATTTCTATTTGACCCCTAATAGTATCCAAAATTTCATAAAATATTGGCTTATAGTGAAGCTCCATATCTGCGTAACTGAATTTCTTTCATTTTGGGCTAAATTGAGTCGTATCATCAGTAGTTTGAAATACAGAAAATAGTTTTTTAAAATAAACTTCTGCACGAAATTCTGAAATTTGTTCCAAAAGAAACTTGGGCCGATTTCGTGAGTAAATTACATCTGAAAACTTGTGCTGTAAGATTTGAAAAACTATTTCTGTTTGTTCAAAAATTAATTTAAAGATGTTTAAAAAATATATAAATTCCTTATCTTGTAAGTAAGATATTAATCCGCGTGCTGTATTTAAAGTTACTTTATCGGTGAAAAATTCCTCACTTTCAACTAGGTATAGAATTAAATCCTCAAATCCTAAGCGGCCCCAAACAGAGACATTTTCACTAGTAAAAAGTAAACACTGCCAACAAAATAATTTATTTTTTACCTGTGATCCGGTTAGGCAAGGATGTCTCTCATAATTCCTTGTATTAAAACCGCGGTTTTGTTGTCTGTTACGCTGCACCAAATTGTTTAATTCAGGGGTAGGTCGCAATGTTTTTATCAAAACTTTATCCTCATAACTTAGTGCACTAAAGTTATGGGATAACAAATATTCCACTAAGTCACCATTGAAATTTTTGAAATTAACTTCAGTAACCAAACTCATTTTAAAACAATACGCGAGCAATATAAGTAAACACGCTGCCATTAGTAACTACGATCACACTACGATTCTGCTTTTCAACGAATTCACTCGATGCCACGCGAAATTCTATAGTTGTGATTGGTCGACATTGTATTAGACTGGGTTCCTATCCGTGTTGCCATTTATATGTGTTTTGCTTTTCTATTGCAATGAAGTATTCATTCGGAGTATTTGCACCGTTGTTTGCTTTTCTGTGACAGGCATAATGAACGTTGAGAATATACCTTTCCATGCCTCCGCAGCGTTGCCACAAATCTTGAAATGAATGAAATGCAGTAAATGTAAATACCTTCTATCGTAATTAATAAATTATATAATGTAGGTTGAAAGGAAGGTAGGTGCATAAAATAATATGATTTTGATTAATATGAATATGCTGAATGCTGACTATTCAATATAATATTTTAGTGATACACGGAATATTATTGAGGAGGCTTAGCCTCCTTTGACTAGCCGCCCCTGATATATATATATATATATATATATATATATATATATATATATATATATATATATATATATATATATATATATATATATATATACATATACATATATACATAAATATATATATATATATATATATATATATATATATATATATATATATATTTTTTTTTTATTTTTTTTTTCTGAAAATGTAATAGTACTACAAATCTGCATTCGCAAATATTTAAATAGAAATAGTGATAAAAAACAAATTATTTTCTTTCTCATTCTTAGTTAAAATATATTATCACAAAGTAACAGACAAACCCATCTAATATTTATAATTAATTATATCTTCATCTTCAGCATTATACATATAGTGAAGAAAATCCAATGTTTGATGTTAATAATCCTTTGGAGAGAGGTAAGCAGTATTTGGATGAGGGAGATCTGCCAACAGCAGTTTTATGTTTCGAGGCAGCTGTAAAAAAATCACCTACTAATAGTGAGGCCTGGTTTTATTTGGGGAGAACACAGGCCGAAAATGAACAGGTATATCAACTCCATTCTTGAAGACACTTTTAACCAGTAAACCAATTTTCAATTGTATATATGTGTGTGTGTATCTATATATATATATATATATATATATATATATATATATATATATATATATATATATATATATATATACCAGGTAGCGAGAAAGTCTGGCAACACGGTATATTCTTTGAAACGATTGAACGTATAATTATCAAATTTTATGCACAGGATTGTATTTTTCGTTTTTCGGAGATCCTGTCAAACTTAAGTGACGTCAGCATTCAGTGTACCGCCGCCATCTTGAATTTTTTTTAAATAGCACCGTAGGTCGAGTGATATATCGCTGAAAAGCTGATTTCGTCCTCTTTTCAAAAATACAGAATACGTAACACATAACTAAAAAAATTAGAGAAACAATTTTCAAAGACATACAATATGTAATTTTTTAATTGATAATAATTTACAAAAATATTGATAGTTTCCTTATAATAGAATCTCAAAATATTGGCCATCTGTGTCTTAGCAATAATACAATCTGTATTTGAAGCTTCGAAAAGAATTGTTTATCATTTATGGAGAAATTGTTTGTATCTCAAGACATTTGAGAGTTTTTCAATCAGTTATGTCTGTTAAAAAGTGGAGTCAAAACGTTAGATCTTGCCGGCCACTTAATTACACCTCTTCAAACAATCCATCTCCGAGAGAAATTGGATGATTATACGTTTAATCGTCTTAAAAAAAATACCTTGTTGCCAGACTTTCTCGCTACCCTGTATATATATATATATATATATATATATATATATATATATACATATATATATTAAGGTTTTTTGAACCATTATTGGGTCCTTGCTCATGGTTCCAACACATAGTTGTGAATTATAAAATATGTTACATATACCTATGGGAATTGGATCATAAAGAAGGTGAAAGGTGAGGGTTCTTAACAGTGCCTATATAAGACTACCTAAGTGTGACGTCAGGAATGAGTGAAGCTTAGCAAACCTTTCCAAACAATTCAAAATT